>VXAK01006922.1:149347-170697 GCA_013399435.1 Arenaria interpres | reverse complement strand
AATTTAAAGATAAAGTTGTCTACATGTACCAAATCTTACCTTGTATTTTTCATTTGCAAATAATACAGAAGCTCTATGGAATTTGCATAGCGGGTTCTTGGGGTCAATGTTAATAGCTTTGTTTAAAGTATCCAAAGCTTTTTCAGATTTTTTCAGTGCATGCTGGACCTATTACAGAAAGAGAGAACAATTTTTAAAGGGGGGAAAAAATACCAGCTCATCTGCCAGACAAGGACAAATCCATTTGACTACATTTACTCACAATCTGTTCCTTTAAGAAAAAAAAATTTATTCAATTCTAGACCAAGTCTGAACAAGCTTTCTTCCAGGAAGAAAACTTCACCTCGCCTCGTCTCCACCTCAAAATGTTCTCCCCACCCAATGGCTTACAGAAAGCATTTAACTTTTGGCCAGGAGGGACCTCGACATCTTTCTCCATATATAAGAGAGAAGCAGCCTCTGACCCTCTAGTATTTGACACAGTTTTGTTACCCACAGAAGGCAAATGAATGGCAGCAGGTAACGATCTATCACCTTCAGGCAGCCTTAAGTCACCCTCATGAACATCTGGGAACTGCTTCCCAACTTTGTAAGGGAGCATTCACTAGAGTGAGGGTACTGTTTACTAAGGATGAATAAACGACCAACTCTTCAAACAGCCCCCTAAATTTAATTGAATGGATGGTGGGTGAAGTGGCTGCCTGCTGCTTAATCTTCACTTGGCATAAAGCGGCCTAAGCATCAAGTTGTCACATCTACACATGACTGGAATGAGCAAACAAACAGCCAGGAGAAAAAAAAATATTGCACTCAAAAGGTGACACAAGTTAGCATTTTATAGAACTGGAAGTGCTGGTCTAAGTGCATACAGTAGCCGTTAAAAAACCCACTCAATTTCTTACATATTAAGTATAAAAAAACCTCTGTAAACACTCTGTCAACAATAATCTCTGTACACAGTCTTGATTTTCATATCACTACTGTTTTGGCTGCCTCACAAACATGACCTGACAGCATAATTTCATTACTGGCTGAAAGTAGCTTGGAGAGAGAGGAAGTTTCTTTTCTGACACAGGAATCCTGTGGTTATTCATTCACACGGCACTTAAGGTCCTTCAAGAGGTACTCTGAATTTATCAGGCTTTTTTATCCTAAAACCATTCAGAATGACTTTTCTACTGAAAATAAAGTACAGAAGCAAATTAAAACACAAGGATAGAGTCAAGCGCAATCTACTTACTACTCCGATGTGACACAGTAAGACCGAGCTCTGAGGATTGATATCAAGTGCTTTCTGGAAATGCATTTCTGCTAGACTGAATTTTTCTTGTTTGTAATAAATCATTCCCAACCCGTACCTGTAAGTAGAGAAAAGATTCTGCTAAGCAAGACCGGATTGTAATCAAACTAGTCCTTGTCAGTGAGTACGACCTGGCAGAAATGGTTTACAGACTTGCCAGCCCCATCCAGGGTGGGAAACCATTTCCTGTGGGGAAAAAGTTATGTTTAAAATTATCTTGGGTTTTTCCTCAACTGGGCAGTTTGAAGAATTGATACTTGATACACAAAAGACTGGCTGAACAGCTACAAAGTGCAAAGCATACAGAAGTTCCTCAAGACTAAGTGGCTTATGCTAGCAAATCAAACTTTTACTGCTTTCTCTATTTTTTTCCACAGAAAGAGCTGTAAGAAACCGACTGTATTCTAAATTATAAAGGGGCAGAACTCTCATCTCTCCAGCTGCACCTGAAGAACAATCAACCAGATGTGGAGAAGCGCTACACAGAACAAAACAGCTGGGGTAATACAGGCAAGATCTGTGGAAACCAGAAAAGCTCTGTTTTTTTGTCTTCCTTGTGGAAATAACAGTTTAATAAACACCTGAGGCCCACATCTTCTGCAGAAATTGTCACGGAATTGTCAGAGTTGGAAGGGACCTTTAGAGATCATCCAGTCCAACTCCCCTGCCAAAGCAGGGCTGCCCAGAGCACATCACTCAGGAGCATCCAGGCGGGGCTTGAAGATCTCCAGAGAAGGGGACTCCACACCCTCCCTGGGCAGCCTCTTCCAGGGCTCTGCCACCCTCACCCCAAAGAAGTTCTTCCTCAGATTTGAGTGGAATTTCCCATGTTCCAGCTTGTGCCCGTTGCCCCTCATCCTGTCACTGGGAACCACTGAAAAAAGTCTGGCTCCATCCTCCTTCAACCCACCCTTTAGGTACTTATAAGCATTAATAAGGTCTCTCCTCAGCCTTCTCTTCTCCAGGGTAAAGAGTCCCAGCTCTCTCAGCCTTTCCTCATAAGGAAGATGCTCCAATCCCTTAATCATCTTTGTTGCCCTATGCTGGACTCTTTCCAGTAGTTCCCTGTCTCTCTTGAACTGGGGAGCCCAGAACTGGACGCAGGATTCCAGTTGTGGCCTCACCAGTGCAGAGCAGAGGGGTAGAATGACCTCCCTCGACCTGCTGGCAGAAGAGAGCACATGGCTTTGCCCTCTTCTTAGAGTGAAGAGCTGTAGGAAACGACAGCAGTGACAGCATCCCAAAGACAGTTCTCCAAAAGGAGTTCTGCATCACATGCAACAGGAGGAGGGACATAGCAAAACTTACCACGCGTTATAGTGCCTAGGGTTGACTCTGATTGCGTTTCTAAAACAAGCTAATGCTTTGTCGAGTTCTTCTGTTAACACAAATTCGTGCCCCAACAGGGTGTAGGCGTAAGCGTAGTTGGGATCAACTTGAATGGCTCGCTGGAAGAACTTGATCGCAATGTCGTGCTCTCGTTGCAAGCTGAAACAATTCCCCGCCGCACACCAAGCCTGGCAAAGACATTTTACAACTCAGAGGGACTAAGTTTGAGCTGAACAGATATTTTTCCTGTACTGATTTACATAATTATATATAAATTCCCCCCTAGATTAAGAAATAACAATATTAATAAAACAGTCCTGAGACAGGCCTAAATACACCTTACAGCTATACAAGCTGAAATATAGAAATCAGGAATCTAAGGACACCCAAGAAGTTTGTGCCGATTAGATACTTCGACGACTAATGACTGTTGAAAAGGCTAGAAATAAAACTTCTTAGATATTTAAGAATAATGAAGGGGGAGATGGAACATTCACTCTTCAGCTGCCTCCAACGGACAAATCTGGAAATCTGCAGAGCAGCAATTTTAGCAGCAACCTCCTCTTTCCCTCCTGCTCAGCGTCGAGGTTGTAAAGCATCACAGCCCAGGGGCCCTCGCTTTCCCAAATTTTTAGCATCACTGCTAAATAGCATAACTGTCCTCCCCTTCTTGTATTGGGATTTGCATTTTCTTCTCTCCAAGCTTTCTTAATATAACTACCAACTGCTTCCTTGGTTTTGATTTTCCCACTATTGGACAAGTGAACAAGACAACATGAACAGAATTCTCTCCTCCAACAATATAGAAATCCCAATATAACCTACAGCTTTCTCAACTATTAAGAACACACACATCTATTACTTTTCCTGTGGCACCCATTAAAAGATGCCTGGCTTTTTCTGTATCATGACTTTACATTACCATCCACTCTGCAGTTTAGTGGACTTTGGCATAAAAACGTGCAATGTTATGTCTGAAAAACACTAAAGCAAATATGTTTTAAGTGCCAGTGAGTTAACTACAGCAATTAAAAGGTGGTACAGGAAAAAGATATTCCTTATCTTTGCACCCTGGCGGCAGCAGGAGTGACTGACTAACCCATGATCTTCCTGGATGAATGGTGCCAATGCAAATTTAAATAACCATTAACAGATAAAAGGTTTCAACCTGTTCCCTGTAAGCTGATATTCTAATTCTAAGAAGCCATTTCAGGCATCATCAGTTCAACAGACAATCCCGCCACCTCCCTCTCCAGTTTTGCCATGCAGTTCTCACAGGAAAATACACTTCAACTAGAACAGAGCTGAGAGCTTTAATCCGAATCACTGATTTTGCCACAAACAGTTACCCTCTTCTCATTTGAGACCACGGCATTTCATACCTCCGGTGAGTTTTTATCCATGTCCGTCAAATCCTTTGAAAGAACTGAGAGGGCAACATCTTTCTGCAGATGCCAGAGTGTAGTGGAATAGATCTCCATGCCTTCTACTCTGTAGTTTTCAATCCTCCTTACTTCTGAAAATATTCTCTCCGCCTAAGAACAGAAATTAAAACTTCAAACAAAACTCCACCCACATAGGTCAAGGTTAGAAGCCTCGTATGTCCGGACGGAGCACTCTCTTTGCTTTTAAGTGTTCTCTGCAGAGCTACGAGTCCTGTAACCTCCCCTTCAAGTGAAGGAAGCCACTGTACCCCAATAGTCATGTCCCCAGAAACGCAGCCGGCTCTCCCTACTGCTGACTCAGATTATGTTACTGCTATCATGGAGCGAGGCAAAAAGCTATCAGAAAAATCAAAGTTGTAGCCTACATTTATGGGCCACTTATGATCATTAGCCATTCTACCTGCTCCCAGGTATTGCATCCACAGTGAGCGCTACACCCCTCCATGTTGTGCATAATAATTACACAGCAAAAAGCAACATAACAATCACTGCAGTCAACACGGCAGGCACAGGGATGGGGACACGCATAAGCATGTGACTCATATGTGCTTTGCTTTCATGAAATGAAATGTTGATATGGGCCATGCCTCATGTCAACAGCTGACTAATGAAGTCTTTCTAACGTAGATATCTATTTCATAAACTTCAGTTCCAGGTTTTCCACTCAAAGCAGCAACAAGGGAAGAAGCTCAGCTTTAGGAAACCAACAGGGTCTGTAGTCTCAGTTTTTAAAAATACACTATTAAGCAGCACAATGTGCTCCATCTATAAATCGTACCATGGGTACAGTTTAAAAACTGCTTCTGGACCCTACTGCGTTTGTCTCCTGCACATAAGCTGTCAAAAAGCGTTTAAAAAAAACTCCTGAGGAAGTGGGCACAGCAGCTCTCAGGCCAACAGCGACAAGGGGAGTGAAACTCCAGGTTACCCTTAACTGCTCGCTTCTGTTTCTGAAGCGGTTTGACATCACCCCAGCTGTGCCAACGCTGCTGTGTCTGAGGCTGCAAAGGAAGCCAGGTCACTGATGTGATCTGCGTTAACTATAAAGGGCGAGAGAAGTTTGGGGTTTTAGAACTCAAATTGTTTCAGTGATGTAGTTTACAAGACTGCAGCACAGTTACATCAGCACAGCCGTGGGTGAAGATGGGGAGAGGCAAGAGGAGATCCCAACAGTTGGATGCAAGAGGAAATAACATTTTAAAAAAAAAAAATCTGAAGTGTAACTCAGCTTCTTCAGGAAAGCTCAAATCACTACTGATGCAGATTTAGGATCTAAATTCATTCCTGGTATAACTTATGCTTATACAAATCCCTCAACTGTAAACTCCCCAGAGCTTTGGCAGAAAGTCTGCAGGTTTTGTGCAAAGTTCTGCAAAACAGAAGTGAAAAGAGTAAGACCCAACCCACACTGCTCCTACCTGCATGTACTCTGCCAGTTCGAAGTAAGCTCTCCCAATTTGGCACAGCACCCAGCCAGTGTTGTAGTGGTGGGACGGCAAATGGCTTAAAATATTTATCGCTTCTTTGCAGTTGTACGAACACAAGGCTAAATAACCTTTCCCCATGTCACGAAGAAGGCTCATCAAACCTTCTAGGAGAAAAATACAATAAATAAAAGTGGAAAAAAAAAAAGAGACAGCTCAGATTTATTTACTTGAAACTGGTAATCCCATAAGCTCTTCGTTGTGGCAGGCGCCGTTCCTGAACTCGCCTATGAAAATCTTTCAGGAGATCCCAAACACAGGCTTATAGGCTCTTGACTTAGGCATAATATCCTAAAGATCAACCTTTTTAATGCAAGTCAGATAGTAACGACTTCTTAAGCCAACAACAGCATAATCAGAGAAACTCTGAAGCTCAGGGCAACTGGAGTTTTGCATTTACAGCAGCTATTCAAACATTTTGTTAGGTCTGAACCCAGTTTCCACATGTCTGGTATCCATGGATACATCTTCTCGCTGCCTGGAAACACTACTGAGCCAAAAGAGAGGAATTCAGCAGTTTGTCTAGGATTTTCTGACAATCTGAATAAAGACTTGCTTTTAAACAAATGGGAAATATGAAGAGAGAGCAGACTACACCAACCCCATTTTGAGGGAAGGTGACTGGGTTACTCATAGCACCTTTGGATCAGTTCCCAAGCATATTTTAATCATTAATAAGGATCAAGTGCTTGCAAGATATATCTGCTTGCAAGTAGTCACTTTCAATACTTCTTCACATGGTCTTTGTAAATTAACTAGAAAATAATGATTTCAACCAGTTTTTATATTTATACAGAAGTGATAGCTGCAGGGTAACTGGAAAAAGAAAGAAGCAACGTGGGTTTTTTTCCATTCAGCCTTAAACACAGTATAAGTTTATAGTATAGTACAGGTATATATATACTATAGTACAGGTAAGTACAAGTTTTACTCGACTACAGTCCAGTAGTGTTCAAACAGACCTGCTGCTGCCTTCTGTAGCGTGAAAGCCTGGATCTGCGGTGCAACAGTAGAAATTTTCCCTTCTGAAATGATGGAAGAGTCCAGTTTGGTTATTTCCAAACCGTCATTTAAGTTTGGTTGAGTTATTCCTCCCTTATTTGTTTTACTTTTTGTTTTTCTGTTTGGAATCTTAGGCGGAAACTTCATTTTTAATTTTTTGCTATTTTCCTGCAAGTAAGAAGAGTTACATATAAAAAAAGGTTTTTAAATTCAGAAAACTAAACCTGGAAGCAAGTTGTGTAAAATTACAATTATGTCTCTCTGCAGCTTTAACAACCATGCCCAACTACTAACTTCATGGATGTTTAGTGGTTCATTTTTAAACAGCAAACATTCACATTGCCTAAGTGCAGTCCGTGAGTATTTGCACTTTGGTGTTCTGCTCCATGGTTTGAAGCGCAGAAGACACCTGAAAATGACTTTGTTTCAGCAAAAAAAAAGAAAGAAGTATCTTCTCAAAATGACTTCAATAAATATATCGGAACACCACGACCTCTTTTCAAACAGATTGATATCTAGCAGCACCACTGCATCTTTCAACCCACTGTGTATCTTTGCTTTTGTTCATGATGCTCTTCTTCCTACTATTACAGTTGAGCACTTTAGAGCTTCAAAAACATGTCATGATGCCATAATATGCTATTTTTTTACAGCCAGATCCTTCATAAGTTCTTCTCATTATAGAACCTGTTCTTAAGCTGCTAGAATTGCTGTGCATATGGGGAATGATTAGTCAGTCCAGTGGCGTGGGTAAGAAGCTGCACTGAAGTCTGAAGCGTGGTACCTTTGTTGTGGAGCTATCACTAGTAAACAGGCGAGAGCTTCTTCGAGGCAGTGCGTTTGGTGGAGCAGCAATTGTCGGGCTCAATACCTGAGGTGTTGTACTGAAAACAAACAGCACATTAAAAAAAAAAGTTATTCACTCAATTTTTAATAAAAGCAGCTTTTATCTTTGCCTTAAACAAAAATGCTCAAGTACTATAGTGCAGATATTCCCATTTCAGGGGATAAAAACTCCAAATCTACCTGTTGCATGTCAAGAACAGGAGCAGGATTTCCTTCCAGCTACTTTTTCATTTACTGATGAAGTGATCTAACTGCAAAGGAGATTTAAAACAAACAGACCAACCACAACGCACGAGCCTCCTACTTATACACTGGAGTTATTTCACCTAACAAAAAAACCCCACACTTCTTCCTCATCCAGAGAGGAATTCTGCAGGAACATCCACACAGGTTGGGCAAATACAGCACCAAATTCCTTCAAGAAAGGAGATTCAAAAGGTAATATCAAGGTATATTATTTTTTGTTCCCCTACCTTGTCTGTGGGCCAGAGCTCTGTGTTTGTGCAACGAGAATTGGAGTGACCTCCCGGCTATTGCCGCTCTGCGAGAAGACAGATTTTGTTCCAGCCTGGCTTATCCTGCTGACAGTCTGCACAACACAAAGTTTCTACAGGTTTGTTATTATGTCACCGAGAAGTCACAATCTCTGCTAGATGAAAGCAAATTCATTCTGCCTACCGAATGCTGCACAAAGGAGAATAAATATAGATTCTTTCAGCAAAGAAACAACCCCCTCCATTCCAAGAAGGAAGCATCAAAAGTATTTCCCATTCTACACCCAGTTTACCAACTTTATACACATCATTTGAAAGAGATAAAATCTCCATCTAGTGGCAAGAAACTACATGTTGTTTGTGCAAGAATAAAAGGGAATGAAGAGATGTCATATTTAAAGGTCTTTCTCCACTGAAAGTTGCACAAAAAACCCACAGAAAGGAAATGATTTCTGAATTATCACATTACAACCCCAGCCAGAAGCCATTCCCCATTAATACCTCAATGAGGTACATGCTGTACAAGATCTGAGCCTGCCGCTCTCCTGTTCAACATAACTTTTCATAGCATAAATTAGTATTTCACAAATTAAATCATTACTGGACTGGCCTTTGGAGCAGATACAGAACTAAACTGCTTCCTCAAGAGGTGACCTGCATTACGCAGCACAGAACGTTAATATACAGGGAGCAGCAAGTTCCTGCACGCCAGGTAACTAACACTTTGTGTACACAAACATTTTTTGTACCTTTTATTAGCTACAGGTTACAAGCATGTGCTATGACAGCACCAGAACATTGTCTGGTATTTTCAGAGAATAAAAACAGGCACTTTGATGCCCACTCTGGCACAGCTGAAGTGTGGGAACTTCGAGCTGTCAGAAGGTGACTCTGAATCCAAGACCTAAGGCACAAGTTCTGACAAATTCATTGTCTGGTGTGTAGAATTCCTATACAAGATAAAGAACGGATTCTCTCTTCCCTGCCTTTCAAAGAAATCTTAAACCCTATCTTTCTGCCCCCTCCAGGGACACTAAGATTCAACTCAGCAATGGCTTTTTGGAAGAGATGCTCTTTAAGACACCAGGAATGGGATCAATGACAGCACAAGCAACACCAGTTTATGCATTATCTGACTTTTAATGTTTTGTCCTTCTCTTCTCAGTTTCTCTGTTATCAGAGGGCAGCTGAGGCGGCCAGCAGGCACGCTTGCCCACTCAGATAGGAAGCCTTGGGATCCATCCTAATGTTTCATTCATTTACGTAAGTGTTTCCAAGGAAACTGCCTCCGTGAAGCCATGCACGTTCTAGCCACAGCTACACCCAACCTTCCCTAAGTGGGTAATTCGAAGAGCAGAAGTGAAACTGGCCAAGTAATTATTTGCATTGGACAAGGCACCTATCAGAACTCTAAGCTGTTTATTAAAATGTATTAAATATTTGTGTTTAGGTCCTAGCACAGATGCATTGGAACAGAAAGCAGATGCGTGGATTAGCAAAAATTAGCAACAAAGCAGCAGCAATTCTGACCTGATTCCCCAAAGCTTTTCACCCATCATGTAGCACACACGTGAGATTAAATGCAGGTGAGTACTACACTGACGAGCTGCACTTTGCTAACTATTTCAATTTTTCAGACAATTTACCTTCCCACGTATGTACAATCACAAGCCAGTGTTTTCAGCTGTACCATCAAAAACTGGTTGGTCCTGAGCAACTAGAGGATGGGAACTGGATGAACCACAGAAAGCGTATTTTTAGCAGCCTGGTTTAGCACAGTCCAGCCCCAACAGAAAAAGGAAAAAAATAATAAAAAAGCTGGACTAAGAGAACTGATAAAGTGTTGCAGTAATGAGATGGTGAGAGACAGTGTACCATAATGGCTCATGCAATGAGATTCCAGAGTTCCCAGTCACAGGCTTTAGAAAACCATCAAAAAAAAAAAAAAGAAAAAAGTTATCTGCTTACTGACTTTTATTCTTTTAAATATTGAGCCAATGAGAGAAGAAAAATGCCTTTTTAACAGCTCCCAGCCTTCACTTGCAGAACGGCACAGCAAACCGAGCACCAATTCGTCCACAGCATCAAATATGGAAATTCAAATTCTACTTTTGGAAGGATTCAACACTATTACTTGCCTTGAGCTTTACTTTAAAGAGCTAGTCACCTACAAAACACTAACATCCCTCATGCAACTTCTAGATTTACTAAAAATATAGGGAAAAATCCTTGGGTTTTTTTGTTTTTAGAAAGGAACAAATGGTTCTTCAACTGTCATCAACATTCCACCTCTCATTTATCACTATGGCAACTATGGCAGTTTCTTACTGAGTGAAAAAGACAATTTTTAGTTTCCTCTACACAAGACTGAGCTGAGTGAAACAGCACCATTCTATCAGTCAGCCCTCCACACACCACCAGCTGCATTCCCATTACTCTGGTCTGTAAACGAAAAGTCAAAAAGAGCTTGGAAGAAAGCTGTGGCTTCAGCTCACTTGGCTTCAAATAATCCTAGAAGCCTCATCTCTGAGAAAACATTAATTAATTGTTTAGACTCAGTGTCCATACATTCCCCTCTGACAACAGGGGGACAGAAGATAGAGCACCTTCCTCAGGCTGCCTCCAGCAGCACCAGTCAGACAGTCTGCACATGAGGAAAAAGGGCTTGTTTTCATTAGACATAAGAGACTATTGCTTCTGAGAGTTGAGAAAGCAAAAACCTGTTTTGCTAACCAAAGGAAGTGACACGATAAGCTGGAACTATTTACAACACAGACATCTTTACTTGAGATATGGTGTATTTTTTTTTTCTTGCTGCTTCACTTGCTTAGCTGAAAAGAAGACTTTCAAAATAAAGAAAACCCTACTACTAAGGTTTTAGGAACAGTTGTTTCAACCTAACAGAATGTTCTACAACAAATTTTATTTCAACTAACACTTCAGAAAGCCTAAAAAGTTGTCAGGAAAATATCTGACCAGTTTTAGTCAAATTAAACTGTTCCCCTTGCCCTCAGCCTCACCAGCCTATAAATATACATGAGCTGGTAAACAACATTGTTTCCCAGTATTAAATAATTGCTAGTAAGAACAGGTATTTTTTCCCTTAAAAACACACTTTATAGACAAATTAGACATGAATTTAATTCTCACTAAACCCAAACCGTTTCTAGAACTAAAGGAGGCCGCAATCAGTTCCACGCTCAGACAAATTGTTTTTCAAAACCAATTGTGTGAACAGTGGAGAAGTTGTGGAGAGTCTCCTCACTGTCAGCACAATTCAGCTCCCGTGCAATGTTTTATCTACAATATGGATTCTTCTTTAGAGTTCACTGCAATGTCAAATCCATAGAACAGCAATCACATTTTGGAATGCAAGATACCTTCTTGGAAGGTGCTCCTGTGGATGGCACATCAATTACAGAGGAAGAGTTTGTGTAGTTTTGTAAATACGATCCATCTCCAGGGCTTGGGGTTTCTAGTGGCAAAATTCCAAAGCTGAGAACAAAAGGAAAAGGGTCAGTGTCTGAATGTCAGACCATGAGAGCTGGCCCGATTCTGTGGTTAAAACAGAGACCCAGATGATCAACTTTATTTCAGAACTACTGAACTGATTTGTGGTAACCCTCCAATATCTTACTACCCTCATCTACTTGAATAGAAAAGATTCTTGAAAGAAACAGAACTTTCTTTGCCTGCCTGCATAATAACTTATAGACACAGACCATCCAAGCATTAATGGCTTGCAATATAATACCATTTAAATCAAACGGCATATAGGACAGAGTACTGTGTCCAGTTTTGGGCCCCTCACCACAAAAAAGACATTGAGGGGCTGGAGCGGGTCCAGAGAAGGGCAATGAAGCTGGTGAGGGGGCTGGAGAATAAGTCTCATGAGGAGCGGCTGAGGGAGCTGGGGGTGTTCAGCCTGGAGAAAAGGAGGCTGAGGGGAGACCTTCTCGCTCTCTCCCCCTCCCTGAAAGGAGGGTGTACCCAGGGGGCGGGGGTGTCAATCTCTTCTCCCAAGGAACAGGTGATGGGACAAGAGGAAACGGCCTCAAGTTGCCCCAGGGGAGGTTCAGATTGGAGATTAGGCCCAATTTTGACACTGAAAGGGTTCTTAAGCCTTGGAATGGGCTGCCCAGGGAAGGGGTTGAGGCACCATCCCTGGAGGGATTTAAAAGAGGGGTTGACATAGCGCTCAGAGACATGGCTTAGTGATGGTTTTTATCAGAGTTAGGTTGAGGGTTGGACTCAACGATCTTAAAGGTCCCTTCCAACCTTGACAATTCTATGATTTTATATAGATGTGGCTCTTAAGAGAGTGATTCTTCAAGAAAAGCTCTTCAGAGTAGCTTTTCATAATTTATGAAACACGTTCCTTTAAAGATCTTTCCAGTGTGAACATTGCAATAAGCAACACAGTGAATCAAGAGTTCTCCTCTTCTAATCAAATACCAACTGCTTGTTTAAAAAACAGAAGAGATCAACGCTAGGACCAAGAGCAGTTACTGAAGTTGTTTAACTTTCCCTTCTGCAGCATTATTTATAATTTGCTATCAACATGTGTGCTCCGGTATGTTGTGCAGCACCAGACATCTCGCCTGTTTCAGATCACAACTATTATCAATAGCACAGAAAAGTTATGTCTACAACTATTTCAAGGACTTACCTTGGAGTTAAAGGGCTCAAAGCCGCAGGTCCCCCCAGTAAACTTCGCCCAGTTTTTGGTTTATTTTGAGCCTGTTTAGATAATATGGCAGTTCCTGACCCCAGAGGGACAGCATCTGGTGAAATTACAGCCGAGTCAATGTAAGACATAGAAGAATCTGTGTTCAAGGAGGAATATTTTGAATTGGAGGATTCTAGGTTGATTCTGTTCAACTCCTGAAAAAATGCAATGCAGCTTTAGATACTCACAGTGTAGTTTCTAATTAGCCTCTCTCAGTTAAGCTGGAAAGACTGCTTAACTACAACCATTTTAGGAAAACTCACAATTGTGTCTTGCGGAGTTTCCATAAGGACAGTCTCAGGCTGCCTGTGGGATATGTTGTGATTAGAGACCAGCGTTGTGCAGGTGTTAGGCAAACAGCTGCTGAAGTTCTGTAAAGATGTTAATTTAAATGTTTGGTCAGGGTCTGGTTTTTCACCTGCAGGATTGAAAAGAGATTTAAATAGTTATTCCTGAGTCTACACGCTGAATATTCAGGCTGAAACAAGGAGGACAGGGGAGAAAGTAATTTAGAAGGGGTGTGTTCTAATATCACTGTTTTAAAACCCCTTACACTAAATCAAGTGTTTTTCCACACCAAAACCCTGGACAATCAGTTTTATTAAAAAACAGATTTGGTTTTTAAAAGTAATTCTCAGAAGCAAACTTTCTAAGGGTCTACTAACTGTAGGCTGGAAAATGTGGTGGTTTTAGATCCAAAAATGTGTAAGTAATAAAAATAGAAGAAAACAAGACAAAAGCTCTAAACACTGGTATTTTAGATGAATTATTGCTCACAAAACCACTCCCAGAGAATTCTGCTGGCATTTTCCTTCCTAGTTCTGGACAAGAAGTAAAACAAACCTTGCCACATGGTGATGGCAAATGAGAAAGCCTGAAATGACCACAAGCGTAGAAAACATCCTCACTAGTACAACAGTTCTGGAGACTCACCTATTTCACATAGCGATTCGAAAGGGGACCAGAGGAAAGGATTTAAACTAAGGCTCTTTTGGTAACATTCTGATCCTTTGGCAAGCCGGTCTGTCTTGCTGCAAAAAGAATGTAACAGTTTATAGGGAAACTTAAGAAGAGCACTTTTGTTCAAGGATAGCTTTCCAGAAGAGGAGTCGAAAAAGAAAAACACATTGAGAGTCACAGCAACAGCCCTCATTTTTCAAGCCACAGAGTAATAATATTGAGCTCTTTTGAAGACACATGAAAGCTAGAGCTACTGTGAGTCCTCGAAAGAAGTTATACAAGCACGAGTACAGCTTGAGAATTTTCATTTTAGAAAGATGCTATTCTTCACAACAGTTTTTTTTCTTTTTTTGCAAACAGCAGCCTGTTACCCTTTCAGCCATTCTAAATACCTAGGGATATTTTTGCATATAAATTAGGAGCTAAATTGAACACTTAAATATCTGGCTACAAAGATGAACTGCTTCTGAAACAATTTTTTTTTGAGAAAAGGTATACAGGGAAGAAGCTAAAAACCCCACTATTCCTACTCAATCCGTTCACTTTTACCGAAACTTTTCTTGTATCTAAACAAAAGCAAACTGCTCAAATTTGTAAAATTATTCTGACTGACAGGCCTCAAAACTTTCATTTGAAGGTTACAGCTAAACATCTGTAAAACAGCTAACAGAAAAATCAAAGTGGCAACATGGACAAACAGGCCTTGAGAGTTTTTCTTCGGGAAGAATACAGAACTAGCCCAGAGATATAAAACAAAAAAAACCCCCCACACTCTTGAATTGCACACTTAACAATCTGGAAAAGAGGAATTTGTTTTCAGTCAGAAGCTCTAGGTACAAGATAAACTATTCTTGCATCCTTCAACTTAGGTGGTATCTACAGCTATCTACCTGCATCTATCATACTCCAAGACTGCACAGGCCACATAACCCAGAGACAGGTGTATCCTGTGGTGACTAAAGATATGTTTGACCAAAACTGGGCTTGCTCAAATAGAAACCCCCAAGTTTTATTAGACAACATAAAAAAAAACCAACATTACCAGTAGACATGTCCCAGTAAGGAGAGCGTAAAGCATGCAGAGTCACCAAACTCCATAACAATGTCATCATGGCTTTTCTGTTTATTCAAGACTCCACCAGATAAGATCTGCTCTCCTTCTGCAAGCCTTTTTAAAAAACAAGAGGTTTAAAGGGGTTACAAGGCTCACAGTATTGGTAGTCCAGTGTTTTCACCCTGCTGCAAACAAAAACAGAAATCCACTGTCAGTGTTCACAAGTTTCAGACCACTCACAAATTAGTTCCTGCAAATTAATTTTAAATAAATGATGGATTCCTCTAGCAACAGGGAGGTATGTGATACTCGAGCATCTCTACTGGGAGGGAAGAAAAACAAAACAAACCCAAAATCCCACACAACTCCAAACTCAGAGATGTGTAATACAGTATGACTTTTCCAGAAGTGACTAATCTTAGGTAGAACATTAAATAGAGGACAAGAAAAATCTTCTAGACACTTTGTTTTTGAAGGCATTTTACCTAGTGACGTACCCCTGTAAGAAACACAATCTGTAAGGCTCTGTGCACTCAGTAAAGATTCAATATTGGGATATGGACCAGAATTTGGATTTTAACACCTTGCTTTCTTGCAAGAAGAGGCTCAAAAGGAGCACAAAGGCTTGGTTGGCATCTACTCCACCTGCAGCGAGCAGCACCACTCACAAGGAATGGGCCACTCCCTATTAGGCTTGAAGAGGACTTCATGCAACTTCTGAGGGTGCGAGGTGCTCTTCTGGCTTTTGAGACTGACACCTGCATAAACAAATCATCTCTTCTTGCCTCAACTGGAAATTACAGCTGTAGGTAGATGCTTCCATCAGTATAGACCATTCCCACAAGAAAACAAGGTACCTCTGTATAAATGAGCTCCTACAACTGTAACAACAGGAATGACAGTTACATTTAACAAATTCTAAAGACTATGTTTAAGAAATCCCACCTATCTAATGGAAATCAGTTCAGAAGCTGATGTACTACACGCACACGCCAGACTTTGTAAAAGCAAGGGAAGGAACGATCAGCTTCAAATTTATTCCACTGGGACCTTCCCAAGAAGAGCATTAACATGATTTCCCTTTCAACAGAAGATGCAAAGAAACCTGTATCCTAACAGCTCCAAAAGTGTTGGAAGAGTGTCAAAAGAAACACAACAAGTCAAGACATCCTCCCTAAAGATGTCAAAGGACTTGCCTACTAAAGAGGGTATCAAAGACTTAGAAGCTTCCCCTGCTGCCTCTGGAGAGACCTGTGTTTTGGTTATGTGCTGTGAGTAAGTCCTGCAAAATAATCGCATCATACTGTGTGAAACTCTTAATTTCTTTAAAACAGGCAACATGGAATGTTACAATTTTTTTTTTTTTGGAAGAGGGGCACTCAAAAAACCAAACCAAAAAAAGCCACAACACATAACCCACAAGCTGGTTTTGTAAAGAGATATTCAAGCTTCTGTGAAGAACTCTCAGAGTATTTAAAGTTTTTTGAGCTATGGTTTTTTGCTTTGGTGCCTCAGCCAGACACGATTTCCTACAGTTGAGCTGCAACAGCCTGAAAGGTCTAAATAGAGGTGAAATACCCTCAACCAAGAACCTCTCAGGGCATTAGGGCCCACAGCTTGAGCGATTCCATTACATGCTCTTGCTGCCAGACTCTGGCTCTGATACCCTGACACTACTATGTCCATATCAAGGTCAATTTTGATGTTGAACACAGCATTTTTGGATGGGGACTCAAGGCGGGTTTGTTGTGGGCTTTTAAAAAACAGATTTCCGTCTGCCACCTTTTCCCCCACCCACACATCAGCGGTAACTGGGCAAGAGGAGCAAGCTTACTGGTTGAGGGAAGCAGCCTATCCATTAAATTCATACTGGAAACAATTAATGAAATAAGCAAAGTATTTAGAGGAAACACAAAACCAAAGCAAGCACTTCCCAAAGTGGTCTCCTTGAGTCATCTCAGCAATCAATGTTTGCTCCCCCTACAGCCTCACAGCTCCTTTGGAAGTTATTCAATACCTTTTAGGGGTTTCTGCAATAAGGGCTAATATTCCTTAGGTCCATATCTGTAAGCAAAATGAATTAAACTTATAATCTTTAGAGCTGACAGACTAATGAATTACAAATTTATAGAATCATAGAATTGTCTAAACTTATAATCTTATTATAAACTTATAATTAAACTTATAATCTTTAGAGCTGTAGGACCAATGAATTAGTAGTTTATACAACATGACAGTTTTTAAAGAGAAATCCAAACAAAAAGATGCATTTGTAACCCTGGACAGAACATCAAGGATTTACTTACTTGCTGAGGTCAACGCAACATTTTGCAAGCAGGTATTTACACTGGGGGGTAGTACAGCTGTGTCCCTTTAGGAGCCTGTATGCTTTATATGCCTTTCCTGAGCGGTAGTAACACGTTGCCAGTAAAAACAGTGCTTCTTCTGAATGTACTACAAAAATATATATATAAAAAAAAGATCAATTGGTTGTTTACCGTTTTGATACAAGGAATTTGGGGGCAGGGAGTAGAAACCAGCTGGGAACAAGATATAAGAAAATTGTATTGATATTAGGGAAGATCATTACTAAATTAAGTACATTTCTGTATTCGTCAGCATGTAACAAAATTCCATCTGCCAGTTTCTGGTATAATCAGACCAATTCTTAACATCTACCGTTGTAAGAGAACTTTGATCCTTCTGGCTACCCAATCTAGAGAAGTGATTAGCCAGCTTCTTGTTAAAAATAACAGCAAGTCAAGCAAAGCCGTCATTCCCAGCAGACCAGAGCCCCTTTCACAGCTCCTCGGCCACACCAAGACCTGGCCCAGACTATTATCACACCTACCAGTAACACTCCGCACCAGCTTGACCAGTGCATTAACACTGGCACAACACTGCTCTTAGGAAGTACACGCACTTTCAGAAGTGAGATCAATTGCAGCCTAGAGTAGCCCAATTAACAGTTTTAATCCTGATTTCAAGCGGCCTTTTCCTGTTTGTAATTTTACTTCTATTCTATTTCTAAAGCACTTGATGCTTTATCTTCATATGACTTAACAGAGCAGACCTTCCGATTTTAGTGACTATTAAAGTCAGTCAATTATCAGCCACCTCTACCCCAACACTAAGTCTTGTCCTTTTTGCTGCCTACACTCATTATTTCATGGGAAACACTGAAATTACCATTCAGATATTTTACTTTATGTTAGGAAGTAGTGATAGGGACAAGCTCTCCCACAAATCCTCTTCCCAAGCTGAGTCCTCACAGGTTTCTAAATTTTGAATGAAGTAGCCAAGCTTCAGGAAAAAACATCTTTATCCAAACAGCGACCAGGAGTAATCAAGCCAGAAACATTTGAGGAACCTGGTCTAGGGGGAGGTGTCCCTGCCCAGCACAGGGGGGTTGGAACTTGATGATCTTTAAGGTCCCTTCCAACTCCAACCATTCTATGATTCTGTGACTTCTCTATGGCAGAAACGGGAAGTATTTAGATTTGATGTCTGCTTCCACTGCAGAGATGAATTATGTACCGCGCCGAGAATCTTCTATTCCCAGAGCTTGACTTGGCATCCAGATTTAAGGCTGAGGTCAGACTCGCTGATTTTAGTTGTGATTACAGCATAAAGGACGGAGCCAACCCCTGGAGGAACTTAAAACCTTACTGTAGAATTATCAGCTGAAACTTTAAACGCCAGAGAACATGCTTTTGTGAGGTAACAGCGAGCATCAGCATGCTGGGGTGTTAATTCGAGCATTAAGCTACAATAGCGTGAAATATCTCTATGACTTCATTTTAACTGCTTTCTGGGTTTTAAGTAAATAGAGGGAGACATCCAGATACACTCACAGATTATGTACAGCCATCGAGTCTTATCATATTCTTTGTACTTCCCAAAACACTACGCTCAAATCACCCTTATGCCATGATGTATTTTAACTCAAAGAAAGGCTGTCTATAAAGGCGATCAACTCTCCAAACAATTAAGAAACCCACATTACTTTATACTTTTCAGAAAGCACTACAGTACAAACAGAATTCAGCCTTAAAAGAAACAATTCTGATGTTTGTTCACCTACCTACAGAAAAGAAATCAATATAAGCATTGTAAAAAAAACCTCTTTGGGCAACCTGCTCAAAGCCCCCGCTACACTGAAAACTATTTTAAGTTTGTGTCCTCACCCACCCAGACAGTGACAATGGAGACTGAAAACCCAAAGAGAGGACATTTTATTAGCCTCATCTTAAAAACACCATAAGATCTTTTTAAGAATTAAAGTTAAATCAATTTTTTTTTTACCCACTAAATTTAACACATTTCAAGAGTTCTGGGAAACTACCAAGCCACAGATGTCCCTACAAGGACAGTAATTGCAGGTGGACTTAAAAAGAAGTTCTTCAGAGGGTAAAATCACCGCTCTCAATACGGAGTCACTGTATTCCAGTTCAGCAGCTTCTACTCTGCAGTATAACTTATTTTAACCAGAAGCCAGATGTTTTGTGAGCAGTTAATTGCTTGAACCAAGTGACAGCACACACGCTGTTCTCTCCCAGCACTGCTGGTCACTGAAAAAAAGGCTGTTTGAAGTGCTCTTGCAGAGATTATTCTGCAAAGACAGCGGCAGTATCAAGTAATATATTTTTCTCTTGGCTGCTGCAAAAAAAGTGGATTCTCTTCATTTCTACATCCTTGGCAACTCCCTTCAATCTAGAGTTCCCCTGCATCTCACAACGTGCTGTGTTCAGGGGAGACATGTCATCCCTAAAACACTATTTTCTTTTCATACACCTAGATTATTAGATTTCATAATATTCTACGCAACACTTCTCACTTGAGCGCCAGTTGGAAGACCCCAGATTTCATGGGTAAGCTCAACATAAGGAAAAAAAATAAGTATTTCTCAAGAATTAGGTTTCCTTCCATTGTTAAGCAGCACATTGTGGCCATCTCAGGCAAAATATCGAAAACAAAGTATTTCATTACAAAATACAGAATGTGAAACAGGTTATACAGTTTAATTCACATTATAAGCTTAAGTTGTTTAGCACAGGAAATTATGTTTTTATTTTAGCCTAAGGGTTGGGTTGATTTTTTTCATGTTAGTGATTAGGGGATAATACCTTTCAAAATAGAGAAGAAAAACGGAACACAAGGATGGAGGAGAAACAAGTAGAGAAGAACAAAAAGCTTATCTGAGGTCATGGAGGAAAGGTTAAGGAAGAAGAGGGACTAGAACACAAGAAGGAAGTGGTCTTTGAAGGACCAGGAAAGGTACAGATTCATGTTACTGCTCCTACATCTGAGAGCATTACAATGAAGCAGGAATTAATAAGAATTCAACAGGAGATGCCTATTCCATATGTTCTGATTCTTATCATCTCAATTTCACTACGCTTTTCTCTCATCATCACAAGATTATCTCTTTCGGTAACACACCAATCAACAGATCCGAGCAGCATTATTAGCAGAGACAGCTTTCAATATCAATACAATTTGTGTACTGCATCTATCCTCAAGTGCCCTTGGAAGACGTGCAATGCTCAAGGTTATTAAAAAAAACACCTCTCCCATTTGATAGCAAACAACAGAGCAGTGTAAACAGTGTGCTTAAACACACAACACCAAGTTTAGTATTTTTTAAGGAGGTTTTGCTGTAAAATAACATTGCTGCTGTTACACGATTTGATTTTCCAACCTAATTGTGACACATTCTTCCGCTTTCCCCAAGCAGAAAGTTAAACTTAATTATCACAACAAGAAGATTAAAACAAAGCAGGACCAGAGGCTCAAAAATCCTTAATAAAAATGAGAAAAAAGCATCGAGTTTATATTCACAAAGTACATACCTTCTGCGTATAATCTTTCCGCAAGGAACACTGCATCGCGGTAAGCGTAGTGGTTAAGTGCTTGCCATATAGCAGCCTGCAAGACAAGAAAATAATCGAAATTCAGAGAGAAGCTTTAAAAATGCAGAACTCATCCACTCTTAATGTCAAAAAGTAAAGTTTAGTTTTGTTTTAGTGGAGTCGTAAGGAGCATGGAGAAAGATAAACATGCAGGGCAAGTTTTAGTTGTTTCAACAATTAGTAAAGAGACTTAAAAAAGACTCCAACAATTTAACACTGAAGTCATGAACCACCTAAGAGTGTTGCTCACGCGCTACCACACACACAACCACCTAAACCTCAGCCAACACAGAATGAAGCAACAGCAAGTTCTTCCACTCGTTATGGAGTTTTAGCCTGGTCCATAACTGAGCATGAGTGCACCTTCAGCAAGTTTGCCAACAACACCAAGCTCGGTGGCGCAGTCGACACGTTGGAGGGAAGGGATGCCATCCAGAGGGACCCAGACAGGCTGGAGAGGTGGGCCCATGCCAACCTCATGAAGTTCAACCAAGCCAAGCGCAAGGTCCTGCACCTGGGACATGGCAATCCCAGGCACAAATACAGGTTGGGCAGAGAATGGCTGGAGAGCAGCTCTGAGGAGAACAACTTGGGAGTGCTCCTGGATGAGAAGCTCAACATGAGCCAGCAGTGTGCACTGGCAGCCCAGAAAGCCAACCCCATCCTGGGCTGCATCAAAAGAAGTGTGGCCAGTAGGTTGTGTGGGGTGATTCTACCCCTCTGCTCTGCGCTTGTGAGACCCCACCTGGAGCCCCGTGTCCAGCTCTGGAGTCCTCAGCACAGGAAGGACATGGA
>VXAK01006922.1:100684-149240 GCA_013399435.1 Arenaria interpres | reverse complement strand
TGGGAGGTGTCCCTGCCCAGGGCAGGGGGTGGAACTCAATCTTTAAGGTCTCTTCCAACTCTAACCATTCTGTGATTCTTTGCAAGCTACCACCAAACAAGAACGCATTAAGTAAAGGTAAGAACAAAACACAGCCCCTGAAACGATGACCAGAGTATGTTATCTCGCTCTTAGTTTTGCCTAAACTAAGGGGCAGAGGAGTTGGGAAAGAGACAGGGTGCCAAATCCATTTTAATGGCATTATGTGTAAACCCACTTAAACTACCTCCTCTTGAGACGCACCAGACCAGAAAGCGTTCTCCTCGAAGGGATCTCACTGTTCCCCTAAGAACCAAAATGAACAGGATCCACTGCTTTTTGTTGCGATGTTTCATTTGGGTCTTTGCTCATCAGCAATCTCTTTGCTGCCACTAATTAGGACGGTGGTATCACACAAGAATGGATGTAATGCAAATGAGATAGACATATATGAAGACAACCTACTTCTGCTTTTTGCTCCTACAGCCGTATTTGGTCAAACCCAGCAACATGCTGGAGGGCACTCTAAATCTTCTTTTTTTGCCCCCATGAACAACAAGCTCAAGAGTTTGGGTTTGTTAATATTTGTGCAGACTAGCAAGATGGCACTACTTCAGTGAAACACAAATCAAATGTACGTACCAGCATACAAACTGGGTACACCAGCAGAGTAACTGTCATAATTACTTGCACTGCTGTCACCAGCAGCTGAACTACAAGCAACAGTCGCCCAGCAAAACAATGGGATTGGGGTACACAGGCTTCACCACAAACACTACTGGGCCAATTTTGTTCAGATCAGATTAAAAGCCTTCTGTTATCTGTAAGAGAGGGGTGGGATGGGACAAACAATTCCTTTTCAGATCAATTCAGCCTTTCCTCCCCGCCTATTAGAAGCGGCGGTGCACACGCGTATCAGGGTTTGTGTTCTGAGGTGAGCAGGGCTGGCATCAGGACGGCGGTTCCTTCCCATCTGGGAGTCCTGCCCCAGCTCCAAACCAGTTTCCCATAAGCACCAAACAGCCATTTTCCAGTAGTTTTGTTATTACCGATCCAAACAAGATCTGAATTTATGAACTCAAGGCGCTGTGGTCCAGCATTTCTCCAATATTCATCAGCAACCGAAGACAAACAGAATTAGCTTCTGATACCTATCAGACACTCCAGAATTAAAAGAAATTTTCCAGAGCTGAAGAACTAGCACCCTGTAATGCTATTCCCAGCAGGAAAGGCAAGCGCCAATTTCATCTGAAAAAAAAAAAATAAATTCAAACATCACAGAGAATTACATGTACCATATGTTACTTCTTCCAACACAAACTTGACAAACTCAGGGTGTGAAAAATGTGCGAATTCTCTTCACGGGGAGCCCACACAGTCGTCATGAACAGTACACACCAGAGTTTCCAATTACTATATAGAATATTATACACAACATCTCTACAGACATGCTATTTTCTTCTATCCTTAGGTCCCAACAATATACTTAAGAAGTCAACAGGTACTTTTAAGCTCGTGTGAAAGTATTTAAAAATGAATTCTCTTTCTTTGATTATTATAATACAAACATCTTATTATTTCCCTCTGGCTGCATCCCACACTTCAGATAACTTCAGCCCCAGCGTCTGCCCAAAGCGATTACTCCCTTTTACCTTGAAAAGCTCCAAGGTTGTACATTGTTCTGTGTGGCGCAGACAGCGAGATACAAAAATTGTAAGAAAAGGAGGGTGTTAAATTTTTCAGACTATACCTAAGTTCAAGCAGCCTAAGATCTCTTTTTTTTCTTCCTCTCAGGAGCAGCTCTTCCTTTACCGAGTCACGAGCGACATTTAGATGGATCCATCCCAGCTGTGTTGTCTTCAGGTTAAAAATACTGTCTTTACAGGGATGTAACCCAGCACGCTTACAAAACAAAGGTGTGGGGGTGGTGAAATCAGTGTCATTTCACTTCTCAAACAGGAGCAAGTTGCCAAAACCAACCTCGCCAAAGCCTAAAAGGGGACACAGAGATTTTTGGCTGTATCACAGCCACATTACAGAAGTTACACTCATACTGGCTCAAATTAACAACCGCCCCTGAGCAGAGTCCCAGTGAAAGCCAGAAGTCAGCTGGTAGTGTCCCTGTTACGCTAATTGTCATTTTACAACCCAAAAGGTACAAGTTGGACTCATGCCTTCAACAGAGGAACACTGAAGATCGGACTCTCCTAAAAGAGCAGGAAGAGGAAAGGACAGCGGCAGGGAATCAGCCATACCCAGGCAGTAACGCTTCTCTGGGGGAACAGATGTCTATGAACTATGACTGTGTCTCAAACTACCAAAAGAAGTTTTCTTGTGCACTTTTCAAGCAACAAGTTTTAGACAGGAACACCAATCTCTTTGTGGAGTAATAATTCAGATTGTTGTAGCAGAAGTTCAACGCAGCTACACAGCATTAGTGGCACATGGTGATTGCTAAACCATACCAAGAGTCATCTGAAGCAAAAAAAACCCCACACAAACTTTGGGGGCATTTATCCACTAAAAACTATTTAATCCCCAGAGACTTCAAGGCAGGACAAAAGGTACAACCCAAATGCAGTTCTTACTTTCCTCCCTATGGTAGTTCCCACACCTTACATGGAATCCGTCAACAGAAACCCAAAGCCTCCCCAAGGGTGCACAAAGCAGCTGAGATGCTTTGGTTGCCACATCTGTTCTCAGTGCTACGGACAGGAGAGAAGCTTGAAGGGTTTCAAAGTTTTATTAAAGCATCCTCGGAGACCAGATAAACCTTCAAGTCCTTGTCTCTCATTTTGCATTTGCAAATTAACACATGTTTAAAGCGATCAGAGAACTCCAAAACTATCATACCAGCCCCAGCTCTGCATCCTCAGAGAGGAGAGCAAGAAAATAAAAGCAGATTCAGACAGGTCCATCTTCTACCCACAAAATCCTGTGCATTGTCCAAGTGTCACTTCACATCTAAGCCAAAGAGCTCTTAAAAAAACCCATAGGTGTTCTCTTCTGGCAGTTATACAGCCTTGGAAATGATTTTCAAAGCTTTATGCTAAGCAGTTTCTATCCTGATTTAAGACTTCTTCAGGGTGGACAGAGGGGAGGAGAGTTTTCTGTGATAAGCTGTGCTGCATTTATTAATTACGCAAACTCTGCCAGTTAAATAAGCAGACATTGGCACTGCATGTTTTCAGCTGTGACAGGATCCTCAGAGTTCAAGCACCGTTCAAGTGGGTCACAGCAGATGATCACCTTGAACAGCTAAATTCCAAACAAAGCATTCATTTTGTTTCCAAGATGTTTTTCAGAGCTATTTGGAAGGCATCCAGTCTGTTTCTCAGCACATGAGATACAAGGCTTTATGTCTGAGGTGAAGAGTTTTAAATTGACCCTATCAGGAAGTACAGTAGAGGTTCATCATCTACGTGAACTCTGGCACTTTTTTTCATCTTAAGGGATTTTAAAAAAATTAGTGAAAATCTAACTTTGATTTTCACTAACAGGAATGAGTGAACAGGATGCCTTTTGGGACATTAATGTCACGTAATTAAAACCTGACATTCATAAGGCGGCATACGCACACAGATTCCGTTATTTATCTATCGGGCTTTGCATATCACAACTGTAAAGACGACAGTTTTTCCCTAGAATGCTAAGCCCTGTAGACATCTGAAAGGCTGGGAGAGAACAGACAAATAGACAGGAAAAATCTCCGCAATGACAAAAATGAGAAGTTGTATCAATTTTTCCAATCATATCATTAACAAAAAAACCAAAATAATCAGAAAAACAGAGCTCAGGACGTGGACTCCAGATGAAGTGGGAATTCAGAAATGCCACTGACTTCACCCAGATGCGTACTGCAAAATGGAGACGCCTCACTGGACACATCCCAGTAGTGAGAAAAGGAGCGTGAGCTGGTGTGGAAAGGTCCCAGAGCACATCGGTCCCATCTCAACAGCCACGGCACAGAGGGGACCACAGCTCCAACAACAGAGCCAGGCAGAACTCAAGCGTTGACCTTGGTTTGGACGGTGCAGCACTGGCCTCCTTGCCATTAAAAGCATCAACAGGACCGAGGCCACAACAAATAACTAATCCTCCACTTCCCCGTGTTGCTGTAAGCAAGGAATAGCAGCAAAGCTAACAGCAGCAGAATCACCAATAAGGAATTATTTGGCATTTGAAAGCAGGCAGAATCTAGATTTAACGTAGCAAAGCCTCATCAAAACATCCAAGCTGGTAATAGCTTAAGAACGGAGAGTGGTATTAGAGAAGTCTTTACCTTTCTGAAAAATGGAAGTAAGACTGCACGTTTCTATCATGGAACTCTCAGAATAGCAAATATTTTCCACTTGGGTAGTCTAATTAGCACAGTACCGGAAATATTAAATATTGTTTCCTGTCATTCACTCTGCAATGCATTCTTGCTTCCTTGTCTATTGTAATCCCATGTTTTCCTAGAATACCTAACTGGTGCAAAACACCAGTCCAGCTCCAAGGGTAACAGCAACAGCAGAGGGACCAGCTGCCCAAAAGCATTTCCAGCACCACCCTTGGTCTCAGAGTGGATGAACAAAACAGTGGCATCAAGGAGACAAACCCCTGCTCTACGAGGGTGCCATCACTGTCACCATCTTGCACAGACAGGGGCGAGTCACCAGGGTGGGCTTCCACAGGAAAAGTCTTTCTTCCCCTCCCACCTTTTCATTAAAAGGAAAGAGGAGAGCCAAAAGCAAGAATTTTCACTATTTTCATTATAGAACACAATCTGGTACCAGCAAGACAGTGAGAGATCCCTAACGTAACTAGAATCCCCCCACATCCTGTTAAAAAGATAAAAATCAAAAAAAGAATGGGAACATGAATACTGGAAAGGTGGGAAGAAGCAACTCTTAATTCCGTGAATCATGCCTTTCGGATGGGAAGACTGAGAACAAGAGCAGGAAGCCCAGGGTAACTGCAGGGAGACTAAAATATGGTAGAAAAACAAGATTTACATTATTTTCTCTCTTAGGTCTCCCATCAATCCGAAGGTACCAACCTCTTGGGAAGGAGGAACGTCCTTCATTTGCACAACACGTACAGAGCCGAGCACACCGTGAGCATTTAAAAAATGAAATAGCAGCAAATGCAGAAAGGTAAGCGAGATGGAGAGAGAGAGAGAGAGATATCAACAGGTCTCCCCGAGGATCTACGGGGGAAGCCGAAAGGGCCTTTTCTGGAAGCCGACCCGGCTGCGGTGCCGCCGGTGACCGGCCCCTCCAGCGGGGAGGCCGGCTGCCCCCGGGCGGGGGTCCGAAAGGGGCCGAAAGGGCGAGGGCAGCTCGTCCCAGCGGCGCCGGGGATGGGGAAGGGACGCGAAGGAGAGAGGAAGCCCGGCAACCCCGCAGGCTCCCAGCCGGGGCTGGCGGCGGAGAGCGGCCGGAGCGGGGCCGGCTCCGCTCCCACCGGCGGAGGGGTCGCCCAGGGCCCGCAGCCCCCCCTTAGAGCGGCCTGAACGAAGCGGGGCCCCCTGCCACAGGAGAGGGCCCGGCGGCGGGGAGGCCTCCCCCGGGAAGCGGCCACCACAGCGGGGCCGGCTCCCCCCGCCAGGCCAGGCCGGGCCTTGGGGCCTGAGCGCGGCGGCGAGCCCGAGCCGCCCAGGGGTCGGTACCTGGACGGGTTCCTGCAGCACCGTCATCCTGCTCTTCCCGGCCTCCTCCTCCTCCGCCTCCTCCTCGCCGAGCCCGGAGCGGGGCGGCCCCGGCCCCGCCTCAGTGCGTGTCCCGGCGGCGGCGCGGCCCGGCCCGGCCCCTGCTCATTTAAACTCCCAGCGACCGTTACCGGGGCAGGCGGCGGGGAGGGAAGGAACGAGGCCGGCCAAGCGCCGAGTCCGCCCGAAGCTGGCGGCGGAAACACCCGAAGCGTCTGCCGGAAATACCCGAAGCCCCAGGCGGAAAGAGCCGAGCGCTGACGGAAAACAGCTGGGAGCCCCCCCCTTCTCGTCAGCCGGGCGGAAGCGCCGAGCGCAGGCGGAGATAGCCGAGCGCAGGCGGAAAGAGCCGAGCGTAGACGGAGATAGCCGAGCGGCGCGGCCGGAGGGAGGGAGCGGGCCCTGATGGCCGTCTCTGCTGCCGCCCTGGCTTCCCGTCGGTGCCCGTGAGCACCGGCACAGGGCAGAGAACACGGGCCGGGTGAGGGGGGGAATACGGAGCTGGGCGGTTCTGTCCCTCACAGCGGGGCGGGTGGTCCTCAGCGCTGGCGCCCGGCGTGAGGGGGTGCGGTGAAACACCCTGCGGGGCCTGGGGCTCCTCCCTCAAAGCGCCTTTGCACCCCTGCGAGGTAGAAACTAGAGAAATGGGGTTGTGGGGTGCCCTGGCTGCGGTGGCCTGTCAGGAACCCCCGGCATCCCTCGGCCCGCGGTCTCATCCCGCCATACCCGCAGCCCCGCTGTGTGCTGTGTGGGCCCAGGGCCCGGGGCTTGGCTTTGGTGGGGGGTTCCCCCATCCGTTCCCTGTGTAGGGGGTCAGCATGGCCCAGGTCCTGCCCCATCAATGGTACGGGGTCCTGAGGTCATGTGCTGCCAGCTCTCCCCAAGATAGGGTGAGAAATGAGCTAAGTTATGCTTCAGCTAGTTGATAGATTCGTAGTGTGTCAATATTAACAAAAGAGTCTTAATAGTAGTAGAGTCTAATAAATTGTATCCAATTAATGCCCAGAAATGCCCTTGGTCTGTCAAAGAATCCATGTTCGCAGAGCGTTATCTAGGTGAAGAGAAACAGACTGGAACACGGCCTTCAACACAGGAACCCAGAGGGAAGGGGAGTATCAATAAGGCCAAAGAAACCAGTCTTGGACAGTAAATCTGCCAAATAGATGGTAGCAAAGACTGTGAAATAACGTGTAGCATAATCAACTAATCAAAGGCGTGTTTAGGATAATAATTTTGTGGAATAGGCGTGTGTGTGCCTTACATGGGAAAAAGGTGCGAAATAAACCTGTAATAGGTCGAGCGGTCGGGAAGAATGTGAGCTCCAACTTCTCAGTCCCTGAGAAGGGAGACAGAAACTCAGGCGGCCGGGATAAGGGTATAAAATACCCGAAAGCTAAAAGACCATCGTGCATTTATTTTTGGTGTGCCCGATTCAGCACTGTTTCGTATTAATAAATTTTTTTAACCTTTGCTTCGGTGAATTTGTCCTCTTTAAATTCTAAGACGTGAGTCGGTGTTTCTCACAATAGTGAGGAGTAAAATGGGCGAATTTGGGTAATGGGGCAAGAAGGGTTAGTTGACAATTACGGCTTGGATCTGTTTGCAGGTGCCAGTTCATCTGACGTTGCTCTGACATTGGCAGTGGTAGGTTAATTGTTGGACTCCATGATCTTAAAGGTCCCTTCCAACCGAGACGGTTGTTATGACTCTGTCTCCCGGCACAGATCGAGCTCTCTTCCCCTATCCAAAAGGATGGAGTGAGGATGCACGACTGCAATTCAATTTATCAGAAATACTGACCTATTAATAGCCATCTACAACTAGCAGAGGCCGTTCTTCTCCAGACCCCTCCGCGGGCTTCCTGGAATGCAACCACCGCATGACACCACCCCCGGCACACGCGTGCACACCTACGCACACGGACTCTGTGCTCTCCCTTGCTCCTGCCGATACCTCCGGCGCTTGCACTCAGCTGCCTGAAGGACGGATCCTGGCACTGCCTGGCGTTGCTGCAGAGCACACGGGGGGAGCAGGGGGCTGCGTCTTTACCCGCGAAGAAAAGCTGCGTGCCTGCGTGAGGCTTATGTTGAAAAAGCTGCTTGTGGAGCAGGAGGGCTCGGCCTGCCCGCTTCCCCGCTCTTTTTACACCGTCTTTCTCTGCATTTCTGAACAGCTTTTTTACACGTTTGTTATCGCTCTGGTAAATCTGCAGGTGTTTGCTTTCAGGGCGTGAGCAGGTTGGCATGGAAAGGCAAAGCTTTCTTCAATCCCTGACCTGAGACAAATGACAAAGTGGGTCACGGAGCGGTGCTTTCCCCCTGGGGTGGGTACCTGGCTCGCTATCGGCTCAACCCAAGGCATTTTGCTGAACACAAAGGGTGAAAACAACAGGTTACAGTGAAGTGTCTGCCTTCCCTACAGGCCTTTGGCCTCACGCTGATGGTGATGATGTTGACACGTGTGCGTACGTGGGTCTAGGGGTCCGAGGGAGCCTTTCCAGGAGCACAGCCCGTACTCCTCAGCCCCATCCCCATCTCGCTGCCCTGCCGTGCGCGGCTGATAACTCCCCGGGATAAAAGCTGGCTCCAACTGTCTCTTCCATTTGACAGGGCACAGCACTGACTCTCCTGACATCCAGACCATCTTTGGTATGAGTCTCTCTCTGTCTTATCACAGCCTGAGGAGACACAGCCATCAGCTCTCCTTGGAGTGTGGGGGCGTTATCTTTGCCTCTCCTCGGAGTCCTCTGGACTCCAAGTAAAGTGTCTGAACTATGAAAGGACAGCATTGACTATTGTCTTGGGACATCTTGATTTTTGGAAGTTCCTCCAGTCCTGAAGTGCAGGTCTGTGTGTGGGGTCACCCGCTGGTGTCCACAGATGCTTTTCATAAATGTCCATGGGACTAAAACGGCTTCTTCCTCGGGATCCTTTCCTTTTACAAAGGAGGGGGAAGGGCATGGAGCCACATATCAAGGTATATAGCTATAGAGGTGTATACTGTGCCTGTTCATGTGCATCATTCCAACCTGCTTTGCTACAAATCAGCTCTGCTTTATCCTAAAGAGACAGAACATGTCCCCGAAGTAAAACGTGGCTGGCTGTTACCCCGAGGGCGCTTCGGAGGCTGGATTTCACAGCCCTCACGTTTTTCTCTAGTTCTCTCTGTCATTTCCCACTGCTCTCTCTCTGTCTGTCTCTTTGCAGGAGTCTCTTCGGTTTTAATTTATGATGTCAGTCCTGTCTGCACAGAAGCTGGAGGCTCGAATGCGAGGCTTGTACTCTGCATACAGGAGGGAGAGTGTGGCCTCTTGGCTTGCCGGGGCAGGACTATCACGGCTACCAGGGCCCCCAGTCTCTGCTGTGGATTTCCTCTGCAAGTTCGGGCAGGTCCCCCCTCTCCACCTCTCCTCAGCTGGTTGCTCTCTGCAGCAGCACGTTCCTCTGCAGAAGTCAATGCCACCACGGTGGCAAGGGCAAACGTGACCCGGGAGCGAGCGTGCAGCAAAGCAACGTCCTTTCCCACCCTGTCACCGCGGTCCTTTAAGAGGTTAAAACGCAGATAGTACATTAAAGGCGCGAGATGCCCAGATCCTCCCTAATGGAAGCCGTAGAAATACCACAGACAGAAGCTAAAATCTAATCTTGCATCTATAAACAGCTTATGTTGCTTTTTATGAGCATTTGAATCAAGCAGTGGGAATTGAAAGCAGCTGTTACTCAGTCGCTGCACGGAAACGAGCAAGTGGCAGCTGAAGTCAACCACATCGGAGCAAAACGCCTTCCATTTCTAGTCAAAGTCACGGAGCGAGGACGTCGGAATAAGGAACAAATCAAAGAAAAGTGTTTTCTGCTCCCAGGTGTTCTGCTGACGGGAGGGCTGAGTTATCTCTCATGAATTATTCACCACTTCTAATGAGGCTCTGTTAATTTTTTTTACAGGTAGGAAGAGGGAGAGAGCCACCAGCTTGCGTCACACAGCCCCCAGGCAGCTGCTGGCTGCCAACACGCCGTCTGCCTGGAGAGGAACCATCTGGGGAGCCCTGTCCTTGCTGGGCTTCATCCAGGACACCACCCGCACCCCTGTGACCCTCCGTCCCGTGCCACGAGGGTGGAGGTGGGACCTGGCCCAGAAATACCTGTCGCTTCCCCTTTTTCCTCCCCCTCTTACTAATTCATTAGGATTCAACTTCCTGGAAACCAACCTTCAAAACTAGTCTTTTGGACTTGTCCATGATGTAGAAAAAAATAATGCTTTTAATGTTTTCTCTGATGTTTTTGGTTTTTCAAAGAGCCTCTGGCCTTTTCTGGCCAGGCGAGGCAACGTGTTGATGAAGGAGAGGTACCTGCTGGTCTCTTCCATGACAGGGACAGTGGTGGGGCCAAGCAGGTCCCTCTTTGCTCTCCGGTGCAGTTCAGCCTGGACCTGGAGGGAATGCTCATGGGACAGAATGTTGTAGGGTGGATGAGCTACGGGTCTGAAAAAGAGCTGGTTTTAGGGCAGAGGGTTTTAGGGCAGAGGGAAGGTGAAGAACCTGCCAAGAACAGGAACTCTGATGATGATGTAGTGATAGGACGAGGGGGAAGGGTTTGACACTGGAAGAGGGGAGATGGAGCTGAGATGTGGGGAAGAACTTCTTTGGTGTGAGGGTGGTGAGAGCCTGGCCCACGTTGCCCCGAGAAGCTGTGGCTGCCCCATCCCTGGAGGGGTTCAAGGCCAGGTTGGAGGGGGCTCGGAGCAACCTGGTCTGGTGGGAGATATCCCTGCCCAGGGCAGGGGGTGGCACTGGATGGGCTCTAAGGTCCCTTCCAATCCAAACCAGTCTGTCATTCTATGATACCTGTCCCTCATGCTCGCTTTACACCAGGCCTACCTACCTCCATCAGCAGGACAGCCCAGCTCCTGTCCCCACCCTGAGGGTGGGGTGATGAACAAGGACCCTCACCCCCATGTCTAACTCCTCCTTCACATCTAGCGGTCATAAAACCTGCCTTTTTCCCCTCTCTGTGGGAACATCCTGCTATCTCTGGTAGCTTGTGGAGACCAAGGTGTCTCCTCCATTTACCACTTCACTGAGTAGTCCAAAGCCAAAGCAGAGATACTGTTTGAGGGAGGAAGGAATGAAATTTAATGAGCCAGATGTCTTTTCAGGAAAAAAACTGAAAAGAAGAACTTAAGGTTTAAATCCAAGTTGCAGATCTGTCCTTCTATACCGAGGCTTAGGCACGCGCACGTGGAGGCTGACTCTTCACAGTGGCTCACGCGAAGCATCTCTGCAGATGTGTGACATCCAGGGAGGAAGGGACATGACATGGATGGAGGAATCTCACCATTCCAGGTGCTCAGGTGGGTTCAAATGTTTCTGAGAGCCTGGGAGAGAAGGATGAGAGAGCTTAACACAATGAATCTTTGAGACGAGGATGCTCCTTCTCAGATGAACCCAAAATGTCAATAGCCATAATTCCACACCATTAAAAAGCCAGTGTTTCATGCAAATCGTTTGGTGTAGAATTAAATCTCCCTGGCAGCGTTTGCCACCGAATCACCCATATTGCTGAGCTGAGGAACAAGAACCGGAGAGAAATGGATTAAAAATAAAAAAAAAGATAAAAGGATGCTGAACACTCAAAAGTTCAGACTTCGGTCTGTCTCCATTTTAACCTTCTGATGTTTAAAGAGATTTACGGGGCGGGGGGGGAAAGGAGATTTTAAAATGTTTAATTTGCGTATTTAGCAGTATCTGAAGGTCATTTTCTTTTCTTTTCCTTTTTTTTTTTTTGCCTGTTGCCTTTCACACAGCTGAGGAAAGGAAATATGTTTAAGAAAAGTAAGTGAGATAACAAAACCATAAGAAACTGGCAGGGGAAACTGAGGCCAGCTCTTAGTGATTTGGATTTTCTTTTAAATTGGATAGATTTCAGGGGGGATATTTCACCCTGAAAAGAAACCCGTTTCTCTGTTCTCCTCAGACTTGGAGAAACACAAAAAGCTTAACAAGCATCAGTGGTACATTTTCCATGTTTTTCTAACGTTAATGGGAATGTTGATATTACTTAGTTCAGAAATTTCCTCGCTAAGCAGTTGCTATTTTCTTAGCATCGAGTCATTCACTGCTGCAGGTTTTTAAATATTTATTTCCACTGGCTGCTGTTTGATGGCCACCCGAGCTCCTGGGGGCTTATATACCCCCATAAACCACACCAACCTCTTTCTTTCCGAGCAGAGACTCGACACAATCAACCAGACCTCGACTGACAGGCATGGGCCTGATGCTCTCCCGTTAAATTTTAAATGGCGTGAGTTACTAATGAGGTTCGTTATCATGAATGCAGCTTTTTGTGCTTTCAGAGCTGGGATTATTCCTGTGGCATTAGTCCGCTGCGGCAGTGCTTGGGGGGTTTGGGTGTTGGTTCCTCTGCTCCTGGTTGTTACATGCAGGCTTTCCAATTTCAGCCTAAGCAGCAGGTGACCCTGATAAACTCACCTGAAGTTTCTTCTTTCAGCCAGACATGATGTGCTTGACAAAAGCTGAGGAGGAAATGAGAGCAAGAGAGGTCACAGCATGCCGTGAGCTGTGGTGGGATGGGCAGAGAGGCAGTGGGGGTTACCCCCACCCCGGGGCACCCCAAAGATGAAGAGGAGGTGCTCTGCCAGGACGGAGATTTCTCCTTCTGTTCCCACCTCATGCCTGCCATCCCAAACCTGTTTATGACACCAAACCCCTCTTGGAGACAAGCTGGTGCCACTATCCCGTTTTCTGAGGCCAAGGGAACTGGGTACCCTCTTTTCTTCAATGGTCTCCAATTTTAGGGGTTCCCAGATTTAACCACCCCCTATGCCAGGTTTTCACCCTCTTGGAGCCGTGAACAATCTGGGTCTCCAAATGTTCCTGATTAGTCTCTGCTGTGAAGGATGCTGGCTTTGTTTATTTTTGATAGCTTACAACAAAACAGTGCCAAACCCGAGGATAAAACAGTCCTGAAGCCCTTGGAAACACGCTGCCTTCTGCTCTTCCTGGAAATCACTGGCACAACCGCCTTGTTCCCACCCCAGCTGACATGTCTCACTGCTCTCAGAGAAGCTTTGGAGGGTGGTTCACACCTCCCGCTAAGTGATCACTAATGTCCTCACAGAGGACACATTTTGCACCCTAAGACAAGACAACCTTGTCTGAGATGGCCCTGGATGGGCATCTCTGGCTCCTACCTTCATAGTTGATACAGCCATTGGCATCTTCTTGACCTGCCATGAGCTGCTCCACCTCGCTTTCCGTCATCTTCTCCCCTGGAGGAGGAGGATGGAGAGGTGAGGGGAAGGGTTCACAGCTTGCCAGGACCCAACTGTCCTTCTTCCAGAGAACCAAAGCCACCAGAGGAAGGAAAAGGGGATTAAAAAGGAACTGTGTGTCACCACAGACTGGGGAATGCTGGTGGAGAATGTGGAGAGAAGACCGAGCTGCAATGGTTGTCTGATAACTGACGATTTTATGGACTCTCCCTCTCACCTAGGTCATGCGTGAAGGTGTGGCAGGAGATAGAAAAGGCCACACATTCAGGAACCTGTCACTCCTACACAAACCTACAAGCAGCAGAATAAGAAGGGTCTCTCCAACACGTGAGACCAGCAAACTAACCCGAGCCCTTTGCCCAGAAAGAGCTTGGGGGTGGCCCGTGTCCTGCTCTCCTCCCCATGGCCAGCCCGTACCCAGTGTCACCAGCACGTGGCGCAGCTCGGCCCCCATCACCATGCCATTGCCCTCCTTGTCGAAGACGCGCAGCCCTTCCACAAAGTCCTCGAAGGTGCCCTGCTCCTTGTTGCGGGTGAAGTGCTGCAGGATGGGGAGGAAGGTCTCGAAGTCCAGCATCTTCGTGTTCATTTCTGGAAGGGAAGGAGGAGATGGGCTCAGAGATTTAACTTCACTGGGCTGATGTCAGCCTCCGAGGACCTCCTGCTTAACCTTCCTGCTCTCATTTCCACCTGAGTACAGGGGAGAAACCTCCCAGGGTGGTGGGACTATTAGTATATTATACTTGAGATGGGAAGATCTGTGTGAGGAGTGAAGTGTTGACATCTGGGGACGGGACACAGGCTGCTGATATCAGCCAAAATTGAAAACCAGCAGGTTCAATCTTCTGTCACCAGGGCAATGGGACTGGTCAGGTTACCCCAAATTTGCACCTGCTCAGGATATGGTCTGCTAAGCATCAGTTGCCACCATCCCCAGCTGAGGACCGCCCATCCCTTACGTCAGCCATGGCACAGGGAGGAGGAGTGAAGGAATTTTGCAGGAATGAAGCCTCTCTGCGTCATTTCCTTCCCAATTCCTTCACCTTGCAGGGCTGTTCCCACAGGGGACGTAATCCTTCGCTTGCTGCCAGCGAGCACACAGGGATTGCTTGTCTCGCCCTGTCCCTGCTGCCCCACTTTGCTGTCACCTTCTGGTTTGGGCTTTCCCAGCACCTTCAGGACCTCCGCGTTGGTGGGGTTGTGACCGAGCGCCCGTAGGACGTCCCCGCACTGGGCGTAGGTGATCTGCATGGCTCCCGTGGGCGTCCGGTCAAACAGGCTGAAGGCTTCTTTGAACTCTGTGGGGAAAGAGAGCTGGGATGTCCTCTGCCATTTCCCACCCCACCGGGAGAGAGTCCTCCCTGGTGGGCAGGGAAGGGATGAAGATGTGTGTGGTGAGGGCCCTCTGCCCCCATCGCTGCAGCCCAGGGCAGGTGGCCCTCCACTAGCCTGAGCCAGGAGCCACAGAAGCTTGCCAGACTCCTTCAACAAGTCGCTCAGCTTCTGGAGCAGGTTTTGCCACCCGCGGGGAGCTGGCTGGCCCAATCCTGCTGGGATTCCTGCACCACCTTGTGCTGCCATCCCTGCTGCAGAACATCCCTTTTGCTCTTCCCTTTTTGGAGTTGGGCCTTCTGGGGACCCCGTGACCGTCCCGCTGCACCCCCATGGTGCCTGCAACACCCCATCCATGCTGCTGGCATCCCCCCAGCCCCAGCCAGGCAGACACAGCACGGCATCGCTTGTGTTCAGGGAAGGGTGACCATGTCCACCCCAACCTCGCAGACCACATGTCACGCCAGCCCTGCGTGGAAGGACACAGGAGATTCATTTCCAAGCTCGTTCCTATAAATTATCATGCCATTGAGTGTTACATTTTACCTGGAGGAAGGAGGCATAAATTAGGAACAATTAAGGATTGCTCTCCTTCTGTGTGTGATGCTTTTCAGCTTCCTGACCTGCTGCTGGATTCTCTCTTTAGCCCCAGTGTTGGCTACACACATGGGTTGGTGGTAGTTTTGGCAGTGTTGGGTTGATGGCGGAACTCGATGACCTTAAAGGTCCCTTCCAACCCAGACAATTCTGTGATTCTATGATTCTACACAGACAACCAGGCACCTGTGCTGCTCACAGCCCGGTCTCTGCCTCTCCTTTCAACCCAGAAGATCTTCTCCACTACAACAGGCTCCTCATGGGTGTTGGGGTGCAAAACGTGGGAAACCAGTCCTTCAGGAACCCACCCCTCCCAAGTCCTTACCCTCCTCCTCCACAGACAAGTCAAGGACCCCGAGGCTGGTGGATGGTGCCTGCCTCTCCACCTGCTCCATGCAGGTAACGAGATGGTGGGTTTCCTGCAGCAGATGCTCCACAAAATTCTGGATTTCATCCTGCTGCCTCCAGGGCAGCGAGTCCACCTGAGCCATTGACTGGCCCAAGCGGGTAATCAGCATTTCCAGCCTCTTCACCTGAGCACTCAGAGCTGTGAGTTTCTTGTCCATGGCCCTACTGAATTCCAGGTTCTGGTCCATGTTCTTCATGGTGTCCAGCAATAGTTCCCTGAAAGAGGAGCCCCTGCTCCTCCTGCTCTTGGGTGGGATGAGACGATCACTGTGTGGAGGTGGAGATGTCATGGTCTGGTAGGTATTGCCTTGGGTTTGGTGGGAATTCTTGCCCAGGGCTTTGGGTTTGCTCCGTTTTCTACTTGATGTCTTTATATTTTTTGCTGAGCCTCACCGCCCCCTGGACCTGTCCCCATGATGTCCCAGCTGTGTCCCTGTAGTCCTGTCCACGGTCACCCCCAGCACCTCAGGGTGCTGCTGTTGTCCCGCTTGACCTCACAATGGGTCCATCTCTGCAGATGAGGTCCCTCCATCTGGCTCTGGGGGTGTCCAGGAGGGACATCACCACCTGCGAGTCCTTGGGTCAGAGGCACCGCTACGAGGGTGCTCGGTGATGTCCCCTCCCGAGTACCTGGAGCCACGGGAGGATGTCACATGCTCTGGGACGTTGCTGGAGGTTAAATCTAAACATCTTCACATTTTAACTTGCTCACATTCCCACTGGCTCTCTTTTCTCCTTTCAAAAGCTGGTTTGGGGATCAAGCCTGCAGGATACTGGGTCTCCTCCTCCCAGTGTTCCCACCAGGATCTGCCCCCAGACCTTGTCCCTTCCTCAGTCTGTACAGAGGCATTGAAACTGCCCGTGGAGAGATGAGAAATCCCAGTCCCAGCTCAGCCCCTCGGCGTGGGCTGTCCCTGCATCACCAGAGGCTGCTGCTCCCAGGCAAATCCCAGACTTTGAACCAGGCTGCATCTCTCACCATGAATGGAAAAATACCTTTTCCCTGTCAAGTTCTGAACTGGGGATTATCTTCGACTGGGGCACCCTCAGTGCAGAGCGAGGAGCTGGGATCCATTCATTGCTCCTGACAGCCCGGCGCTGCATTCCCGGCTAAATCCCTCTGCTGGCTCCCACTCCCCCCCGGCATCGCTCCCATCTCCATCTCCTGCCTCCTCCCTTCCCACCAGTGCTCTTCCCCATCTCCTTACTGGCCTGATGGTAAGGAGAGGACATGACTTTCTTATTTCATGTCCCTTCTCCCTGCTCGGACACCACACAAGCCCATCCCAGGGGATGAGCAGTGATTTGGGGGGAATGGGCTTTCCCCCAGGAGGGGATTTGATGCGTGGGGCCTCAGCTCTCGTGCCTGCTGCAAAAAAAAACCTACCTGGAAAAAGGAGTCCCCATTCCTAATGCCATTTCTGGGAGAAGGTGAATCTGCACTTACCTTCGATCTGCTCTGCGGTGAATTCAATCTGTTGGGAGAAGAGGACAGAGTGTGAGGGCTGTATTACCATCGGGGTAACCCTTGGGTTTGACCCTCTCCCTCCTCAGGCTCCACAGCCTGCTCAGGGCAGGGGGACGTGTCCGAGCCGTGTCCAGCCGTGTTTGTGCCGTGTCCGAGCCGTGTCCAGCCGTGTTTGTGCCTGGGAGTGCTCCTGCCCTCGCTGTGGAGCGGAGATCCCCATGGAAAACACAGAGGCAGGGTGTGGGCAGGCAGTGGGGATGCTTAGAACATGGTCAGGGTTATTTTGGGTGGAAAGGATGTTATTTCAAGCCTCGATCCCTAGTTCAAGTGATTAAACAGCCTCCGTGCTGAGCCTGCTCTTAATAATTCTCCTGCCACAGCTCTGGCTTAAAAATGTAACTATATCCTGGGGAATCAGGGAAAAAGTGAGCTCCTGTTGTTGAGACTTGGTTAAAAGATGCTCTCACATGGAAGAGAAAATGCAGACAGCAAAACACTTTAGGATGGAGGCAGTGGGTGGCAGGAAAAGCTTTTTCATGCTGCTGGGGTCCCTCACGGTGTCTCAGTGAGGAGCTGTGGGGCATTTAACCCCGCAGCCAGAGCTCTGGGCAGCAGCGTCCCAGTGCGAGCGGGAAGCAGTTTCCTTGGGCACGAGCTGCTCAGGGCTGGATGGAGGAGGATTGAACCAACTCCCAGCCAGGAGAGCATCACTCCCAGCCCGCAGCATCAATGCGATCTGCTCATTTTCCCCTCCCAGCCCTGGCTCTCAGCCTGGCTAACGCCGTTTGCGTGGCGCGTTGCATCGCCTGTGCCCGGCAGATGACAGGCACGAAGAAAGATGGTGCCGTCCTCGTTCCTCACTCACCTTCACGCTCTTGGGGTCGAAGGCAGGCTCTCGGGGTGGCTCCGGGGCTGGACCCGATTTGGCTGTTTCCTTCTTGGGGTCAGGTTTCTTGAGCGGCATCGCGCTGGGGCTTTTGCAAAGGGGCAGGGATGAGTCCTGCCGCCCAGCGAAGCAACCGACCGGAGGGATGAAAGGCAAAGTCTGCTCCTTCCTTTATATACGGAGCCCTGTCCTCACCCCGGAGGGGCAGGCCAGCTGCTGGAGCAACTGCTACTTACTATAAAAGGAAGAAAACTCAAACAAGAGGGGCCCCAACTTGACAATTGCCCATTGTCATCAGCTCCCAGCCCAGCAAAGCCACCAGTCCCCCCCCCCCAGCCCCCCAAACCCCAACCGGNCCCAAGCCACAAACGGGGAGATATCTCCCCCTCCAGCACCTGCACTGGGTGGGCTGCACGGGGGCTGCGTGCGAAATGATCACTGAAAACCTAAACGCGAACGGCCCCGGGTGCCTGGCAAAAAAATAGCAACACGATGGCTGATAAACCTGCTGCGATACCCACGGGGAAAGCACGTCTGTTTTTAGGCAGGCCTGCAAGGGTGGAAGCTGCAGAGCCCTTTTTAAGGCCAGGATTTATGAGGTGCTGCTTCAAAGGAGCTCAGTCCTCGCCGAACCATCCCCCCGGCTCGTGCTCGGGGTCTGGTTTGCCCCCATCTCTCCCCAGGGCTGGGCTTGTGCACTGGAAAAGGCTCTGGCAGGACCTCGGAGGAGCTGCATGGCCAGGGTGTGGGCAAGAGACCATGTAACCTCGGTCAGGACGGCTGACGAGGGTGATGCAAAGGGTGGTTAAAGCTGGGCATTTAATTCCTCAGCCCAGCATCTTTCCCAGCCCTCTGCCAGTGCTCCTGTGCAGCCCCAAACCCGTGGGGCAGCGCGGGTGACAGGGTCTCCTTCGGCCTCTCTCCAGGCGCTGGGCAGGCTCCGGTGGGAGATGCTCCTGCTCTCGCCCTCCTCCCCCCACTGTTTGGAGACCCACAGGAGGGGTAGAAGCAGAAGGAAGTAATTGGAGAGGCAGAAGAAGTCATCGAGGTTCAGCATCCCAGAAAATGGGGCTCAAGAGTTATGCCACGACATCCTAAACCACCAGCTTAAATACAGCCAGATTGCAGCAGATCGTGGGAGGAGGAAAACACATCCCTGGTTTGCACTGAGATCCCCGAGCCGGTATTTTGGTAACAGAAATAAATAGGCAAAAATTAATTACAATGGATGAGAGCATCTTCTCAGCTGCGGAGACGCTGCACAGCCTCATGTCTCCGGCCAGCGCTTGCTTAAATTGGGCTGCAGGGATGGTACAAGCCGCTGGGTGGAACAGGGTCCTGCGAGATGCTTGGTCCTCATGCCAGAGCCACGAGGTCCTGGTGCTGGCTGGAGCCTGAGCCAGTATATTTTCACACATATATATATATACACATTATACACATATGTATTTAAGTTTTGTTCATGCATAGGTAGAGAAAATGCAGTTGTATTTGTATTTTCAGGTGGTTGAGTCAGGCTGGTTCGGGTGGTGGTGTGTCACTCAGGCTTGGCACGGGCAGGTAGGTCTAATCCTGCTGTTTTGGAGGGTTAGGGGTGATGGGGACAGGGGGTGTCACCAGCTCAGCCCCGTGCCCAGAGCCCCCCCCAGCCTCTTCCCTGCCCAAACACCGCTCAAGCCGGAGGCTGAGCCGTCGCCAGCCGGGTTACGGGGGTCTTTCGGGGGGAGGAGGCAGCTGCAAACTGCTGGGAAATTTGCTGTCTGCCGTCATCTCACGCTTGCTGGCGTGGATTCGGGGAGCTGAGGGGGCAGGATGATGGGGCTGGGTGGGCGTCGTTTGCAATGATTGCTTCCCAAATCTCTCTATAATATAGCAAGTAATTTAGCAAAAAGAAACCCAAACGAAACAAAACACGAAAACAATCCCAACCTGTTTTGCTAACTGCAAACTCGGAGTCTGGGTCAGATTTCCCCTGCAGTGGGAATCAAATTGCCCCTGAGCGCTTCTACCTCCCCCTCAGCCAGCATCCATCCGTCCATCCATCCGTCCATCCATCCGTCCATCCACACATCCTCCGGCTCCAAAATAGCCTCACCTTAACTCCGTCCTCACTCCCCGGTGGCTTCTGGGTCAGAAATCAGTACCCAGCAGAGCCTTCAGAAAACGTTAATCTTGCAATTTAACCGCTTCTCCCCTCTCCTGCCCGTGCAGCAGCCCCGTCAGCAGGCGCGGGAGCTGCGGTGACGATGCCGCCGGGCTGGTGTCGGTACCCACGCCATGGTCTGGGGTGGTGGCTAAATTGGGCCGGGGAGACAGGCAGCTGACGGAGATGTCCCTAATCCCTCCTTGATTTACAGCTGATTGCCAAGGCAGGAGAAGGGACCGGGAGGCTTGTTTTCCTGCCTGATTTAATCCGGGGGAGCAGCGGCACCTCCTGAGCGCTGTCATTTGGATTTGCTTTGCTCTCCCAGCCGGCTGATGTGCCTTCTCTTGCCCCAGGAGCCAAGCAAAAGTCTGACCAAGCAGCCAGAAGGGCTCGTGGTTGGGACTGGGATGAGCCGCCCTGTCAGGAAAACCCCAAGGGAGGCCCCGGGGGCTCTGCCCTGAGCAGGATTTTGCCCTTATGGGGGCAGCAATAGCTGTGTCCGGCCGTGGGTCAGGCCCCAGGCTGGGAATCTGCTGTTCCCGGGATTTGGCACTGGGCTTTGGAATTTCAGCCTCATCCCACTAATGACAACCTCCTTGGGGAAAACGGACTCCCCGCTTTGTACCCCCCTTTTCCCAGGGGGATGCTCGGGGAACACAAGGTGTTCGAGCAGTGGGGTGGTGGGAACAAGCTGGGTGTCTGCATGACCCTGAAACACAGGGGACAGCCCTGGGGGTCCCCAAGGGGACGCAGGTGACACGGGACCGCTCTGATGGGGATGGCGTCAGCGGCGGCGGGACCAGCTCTGACCCACCAGCCCCACGTGAGGCACCCATCAAGGGGGACGCTGCCTGGTGCCAGGCCTGTCCGTCCGTCCTGCCTGCTCCCAGGGGCAGGCTCGGCGCTGATTTCACCATCGGCAGAGGGCAAAATGCCGTTGTGCAGTCAGGTCCTTTTCGCAAACAAGCGCATGAAGAGGGGGGATTTTCCGAGCGGGGGGCTTGTCTGAGCAGGGCCGATCCCGGCACATCTCCCCAGGATCCTCCCAAGGGAAGGAAAAGGGTTAAACTGGCATCTGCCTGAAAGACATCCCATCTCGGGAGCATCAGGGAGCATCAGTGCCGAGGTGATGCTCACCTGCTTGCACCCTCCCATCCGTCGCTGGGATTTTCCCCACCGTCCCTCGTCCTTTGGCTCCTTGGGACCGGCCTGGGGCTGGAGGGGACGGAGCAGCTCGGGGGACAGCAGGGGGATGCTCTGACAGCTGAAAAATGAGCCATCGGGCAGCGGGAGAAGTTTCTGAGAAGAGAAGAGGAATCTGCCTTGAATGAAGAGGATTTTAGCACCTTGGGCTAAGCCAATAAACCTCCGCCGTCCCCATCCGAACGGGAATTGTTTGCACACGCTCCAGGAGCCGCTTAAAGCCGGCGAGAGGCAGAGACTGAAGAGCAGCCAGCATGGTGGGGGGAGAAACCCCCCTGCCTGCTACGCCTGTGAGCGGCTCCCCGTAGCACTGCCGGGACAGGGGACTCACCTCGGGGTGCTCCCCCAGCCCTCAGCACCCAGGGACAGTTTGGGTCCCCACTGCCACCTCGCCTCGCCGGGGACCACAGTGGGGAAGGTGCTCCCAGAAGATGCTCTGTCCTGAAGAACACACCAGCCCTCTCCATCACCCGCGACCCCGGGCCGGCAGCGTTTCAGCTGGCCCCAGGTGAAGGCTTTGCTCCCCCCAGCTCCCCATCCCTGAGGTCCCCGTCCCAGCGGCGTGGTGGGACCATGGAGGCATCCGTCCCCGTGGGAGGCATCGTGGTGGTTCTCTTCTGCTGCTGCCTCTTGAGCTCTGCGTGGTCTCTGGTAAGTCTGCACGGCCCCGTGGGCTCCTCCGGTCCCTCTCCTGGCTTTAAATATTGCTGATTGTGCAACTTGCTCCGATCAGGGGCTGCGTGGCCCCTCGGCTGCACATCCCGCTCCGCAGAGCTGCCGGGCGGGAGCAAAGAGCCTCTCGCTCCCGCTAAAAGCTTTCCAGCAGCCATGGAGACACCACAAAGTGATGGTTTTTCCATTTCTTGGATGCATCCAGGGCAGGGTTTGCTGCCTCGGAGGTGTCAGGGGAACGGGAGGAACGGAGCGATTTACGGTCAGCGCAGGCGAGGCTGGAGGGATGGGGTGAGGGCAGAGCCGGGACCCCCGCTCCTGCCCTACAACCCTCCCCAGCCCCCCCTCTGCCCACCCACCCCCAAGGCTGAATTTGGGAAGATTGTGAATGGAAGCTTGGGGTCTCCTCTCTGGGGCAGGATCTGGCCCCACTCGCCTGTGGACAGTCTGGGACCCCACGCGAACCCCCTGCATCCCGGCTCCTTTTCCATTCCAAAGCTGTTTCCCTGTATAATCATAGAATGGTTTGGGTTGGAAGGGACCTTAAAGCCCCCCCAGTGCCACCCCCTGCCCTGGGCAGGGACACCTCCCACCACACCAGGTTGCTCTGAGCCCCCTCCAACCTGGCCTTGAACCCCTCCAGGGATGGGGCAGCCACAGCTTCTCTGGGCAACCTGGGCCAGGCTCTCACCACCCTCACACCACAGAAGTTCTTCCCCACATCTCAGCTCCATCTCCCCTCTTTCAGTGTCAAACCCTTCCCCCTCCTCCTCTGGCTCCCCTCCCTGCTGCAGAGTCCCCCCTCATCCCTCCTGGAGCCCCTTGAGGGACTGGAAGGGGCTCGAAGGTCTCCCCGGAGCCTTCTCTCCTCCAGGCTGAGCACCTGAACACCAGACTGAACACATCCTGGCTTCAAACTCAGTATCTCAGTCCAAAACATCCCGACAGACCTTTGTCCGTGCGGTCGGACCAGAAGGGCAGACATCGGAGGCTGCTCCCAGCGCCGGCCACCCGCTCGTTTGCAGAGCCCCGACCGGTCACTGGGACCAGGGGCTGTCAGAGCCGGCTCCGAAGGGCTCGTCGTGGGCGACGGGGACATCCAGCACCACTGGGCAAAGCACCAGCTTTGCCTCTCATTTCTCCCCAAGGATGGTCCTGCTGATGCTGGGACAGAGCATCTTTGCTCCCAGCTCCTGCATCCCAGATCCTGGCCACAGGTGGCTCATGTCACCGAGGGGGTGGTGGCAGCTCCATGGGGACATGGAGATCACCAGGGTGGGCCGAGCTCTCCCAGGGAGGATTAATCTCTAAATTGTGAGCAGGAAGAGGGGACCTGAGCCAAGCTGCCATCTGACACTGCTGGCCCAAGCCAAGCCACGTGGAGATGGAGGCCACCACTTTGGTTTTGCCTTGGCAGGTTGACCCTGATGATGTTCTCACGAAAGAAGAGCAGATCTATCTCCTGGTGGAAGCTAAGGAGAAATGCCTGAGAGACATCAAAGCCCAACTGGAGAAGATCAAAGGTAGTGTCCCCTCCCCTGCGCGTGGGTGGAGCTGGCTGCGCTGTGGGAAATGCCCCCTCTGATGGGAGAAGGATGAGGCCAGGGAGACATGGAGCTCCTGGGGGTCACAGGGTCCCGGTGTGGGTTTGTGTGGGTGCTCTGGGCACAATTAGGGGCTAATTAAATCATCACCCTGATCAGCCAGCACTGCGAATGAGAGCATGGAGAGGGACCTCAGCCCCTCCAGGAGGAGGTGGGATGTAATGGGATGTGTCCCCCTCCCTGTCCCCCCTCAGTTCCCCCTACTCTGCGGGCGTTTTCTCCCCCTGGTCCAGCGCAGGCTTGGGGAAGCCGGACGTTACGATGTGGCCCTGTTTGGGGCCAAAGTGAGATGTGTCTTTGCCCCTTGGCCAGACACCAGCTGCCTTCCAGAGTGGGATGGGATTATCTGCTGGCCAAAGGGCTCCCCCAGCCAGGAGGTGTCGGTGCCCTGCCCCAGCTACATCTACGACTTCAACCATAAAGGTGAGCGCTTGCACCCGGGCAGAGGGACATGTCCAGGCTTCCTGGTGTCCTGCTGCTTTCACAGCTCCCGTCCCCGTTCCCAGGTCACGCCTACAGGTACTGCGGCCCCTACGGGACCTGGGCCATGGCTCTCAGCATCAACAAGACCTGGGCCAATTACACCGAATGTGCCCTGCTCTTCTCCTCCGAGAGCCGGAGCCACGAGAAGGTGACCTTGCTCATCGGAGATGCTGGGAAAAAGAGTCGGGATGGGGACCAGGGAAGCAGCAAAGACCAGGGTTCCCCAGACAAGCCCTGCTCCTCCCGTGCTCTCAGCCCAGAGGTGGGGTCAGAGGGGGGGTCCTGGGCTGCAGAGGGGTCGTGGAGCACAGCCCTTCTCTTCCAGGAGGTGTTTGACCGCCTGCACCTGATGTACACCGTCGGCTACTCCATCTCCCTGGCCTCCCTCATCGTCGCCGTCTGCATCCTCTCCTACTTCAAGTAAGGAGGAGCTGAACCCCAATCCCGTGGGAGGAAGAACCGGCTTCTCCCCACCACCTGCACACATGACCTCCAAGGGGGAGCAGCCCCCAAGGGAGAGGGAATGAGCCCCAAATCCCCAGCACAAACATCAGACCTTTCCCCAAAGCCCCAGAACACCCCCAGTATGACCAGTTCCCCATCCATCCACCCTGCTCTTGAAGGGGTTGACACCCCACTTGTCCCCAGACCTGGCTTCCATGCCAGGGAGGACTGATACCCTGGAGCTCACCTTCTCTGGTGAGTGTGATGAGCTCGTTGGGCTGGGCTCCTGTCGCACCCCTTCTCTGTAGGCGCCTGCACTGCACCCGCAACTACATCCACGTCCACCTCTTCACCTCCTTCATCTGCCGGGCGGTCAGCATCTTCGTGAAGGACATGGTGCTCTACTCAGGGACACTGGCCAGCGAGACGGAGAAGATGCGGGAGGACGACTTCAAGGCAGAAATGGGTCCCTCGCCGGGACAACGGAGCCACCTGGCAAGTGGCACACCGAGACCAGAGGCAGGATCAGGGGAAAAGGGGATTTAGGAGCCCTGGTGCAAGGGGGTGCGCTTGGGACCCACCTAGGTGGGGGCTGCACTGCTCAGGGGTGATGCTACTGGGATAGGGATGAAGGGCCACCTACAGCTCTGCCCAGCTTCTCCCCTCCTGGCCCCACAGTAGAGATGGGAGCCACAGAGGACACAGATTGCAGCTCAGGGTGCCCTGATACGGGAACTACCTCTCCATGGGAAACACCTAGAGCTCCTGCTCTACCCCTGACGCTGGAATATCCCAGGGGAGATGTAGTTCCCTGCAAGAGGAGGAACGTGAGCCACGCATGGGGCACAGCCTGGGATTCACCGGCCAGAGAGCAAAAGCCACCAGGTTTTGCTTTGAGGGGACAGCCTGATAGGGGCACCTCTCTGACTCCAAATCCCCAGGTTGGCTGCAAGGTGGTGGTGACCCTCTTCCTCTATTTCCTGGCCACCAACCACTACTGGATCCTGGTGGAAGGTCTCTACCTGCACAGCCTGATCTTCATGGCCTTCCTCTCCAACAAGAACTACCTGTGGGTCCTCATCATCATCGGCTGGGGTAAGTATGGACCCCAACCCGATGCTGTGTGGCCGCTGAGACCAGCTGGGAGCTGTGGCATCAGCCATGGTTGAGTGGCACCGAGAGAGAAGGACAGTGGGACGCAGACGAGCTGCCAGGAGCTGGTTTGGGCTGGAAACGTGATGCTTCTTCCACGCTCCTCACTCTGGTTCCTGCTCCTCCAGGTCTCCCCGCTGTGTTTGTGTCCGTCTGGGCCAGCGTCAGGGCTTCTCTGGCGGATACACAGTACGTAGGTCCCGTCCTCTGACAGTCCTTCGGGGAGGGAATGTGGTATCGCAAGTGCTTAGCAAGAAAAAAATCTGTGGGCACCAGAACTTTCGAAAATGAACATTTTCCGAAAAAAAGACAAGGGGCATCGCCACGTGTACAAGGCTTGTTCATAAAATTACCAGTAATCCAGGCCAACAGGGGGTTTATTCTGCGTCTGGGAGGAAGCTGGACCCAGGTTTTCACCCTAAATTGATCAACAAACAGCGCAAAGGTAAAGGAAGAAGGGCATGTTCTGAAGCTAAGCATTTTAAAATGAGAAAAGCCACTCAATGCACAGCAAGAGTTTCAGGGGCCAAGGGGCTCTCAGGAAGGTTAATGCTAATTTAAAACCGATTTGCAACACGGCGACGCTCAGGGGTGTTTGTGCCACGGCTGCTGCGGGGTCAAGGTCGACACAACCTTCTCCCCCAGGGAGGTGAGGGGTGGGAGGACGGGGACGGTGGCGCAGGGAGCCATCAGCTGGCAAATTTCCTTCCCAGTGATTCCAGCTTTTCCCAAGGTGTTTCTTTACTGGTCTCTTCAGGTGCTGGGACCTCAGCGCGGGGAACATGAAGTGGATTTATCAGGTCCCCATCTTGGCCGCCATCGTGGTAAGAATCCCGTGGCCGAATCTCCCACTCCCTCTTGGGGAAAGGGGATCGATAGACCCCCAGAGCTTGTGGTCCCTGGGGTTGGTCCCTGGGGTTGGTCCAGGCACCCAGGGAGGGCCCACATGATGCCGAGGGATCTGGGGGCACTGGTCCCCCCCAACTCTGACCACAGCATCACCCCCACATCCCTGCCTGCAGCTCACCCTGAACTGCCTGGCCTCATCCCGGGGGGGTCCTGCTCGGGCAGAGCCAGGTCTTTGCGGGTCCCAAAATGGCAGCGGGTCCTCTGTCGGCAGGTGAACTTCTTCCTCTTCCTCAACATTGTCCGGGTGCTGGCCTCCAAGCTCTGGGAGACGAACACGGGGAAGCGGGACCCCCGGCAGCAGTACAGGCAAGTGCTGGCAGCAGCAACACCCCGTCCCAGTCCCACTCTGGCTCGTTTTCTGCCTGTTTGGCTGAGATGGCTTCTCCTGGAGCGAGGAGGGAACTCAGTTTTGAGTGGAACAAGAGGTTCAGGAGCTCAGGCTCTGCCTGCTCCCTTCTCAGAGCCCAACAGGGTGCAACAGCGATGCCCAAACCAGCTGCGGCACCAATAGAAGCTGAAGTGGTTGCCCTCTTGGCTGGGACGCTTGCCAATGCCTGCCAGGGGGCTGCAGGACGGTTGGCAGGTCCCAGCTAAGGGATGGGAGCGTTTCTCCTCACAGGAAGCTGCTGAAGTCCACACTGGTGCTGATGCCACTTTTCGGAGTCCATTACGTGGTGTTCATGGCCATGCCCTACACCGAGGTCTCGGGGGTCCTGTGGCAGATCCAGATGCATTATGAGATGCTCTTTAACTCCTCTCAGGTACGTCCACACGGGGCTGCCCTTCCCTGCTCCATCCGGGGAGGGACACGTACAGCATCCCGGCTCAGGACCCGAACTGCACCTCTCTCTCTTTCGGCAGGGTTTCTTTGTGGCTTTTATCTACTGCTTTTGCAACGGGGAGGTAAGTCAGAAGCCTGAGCAGCCCCTCGTTATAACCCCTGTAGGGTCGGGGAAGTTCACCCATAGCCCCCAGGCTGGGGTAACCAGAGGGAACACTTGGATCCATCCCTCTCAGTGGAAAGGAAACAAAATAATAAATAGAAATCACTAGGAGTGAAAAGGGAAAGGGAAGAGAAGGGAAAGGGAAGATGTAGAAAAATGGAAGGGGAAAGGGAAGGGGAAGAAAAAGGGAAGGGAAAAGGCAAGGGGAAGAAAAAGGGAAGGGAAAGGGAAGGGGAAGAAAAAGGAGGAAGAGAGAAGGAAGGGAAGCCTGTTTTGCTGTCTTGGGGCACCAACAGCCATCTCCGCTCGCTCCCTCAGGTGCAGGCAGAGATCAAGAAAGCCCATTTTCGGAGAAGCCTGGCGCTGGACTTCAAGCAGAAGGCTCGTGCCACCAGCGCGGCAGGGAGCTGCTGCTACGGAGGGCTGGGGTCCCAGGCCACCACCAGCTTCAGCACGAGCCTCGCGGGGCGAGGGACAGGCAGCACCCAGCAGCGGGGGCTGCTGCTCCCCCTCCGGGCCAGCCTGCCCGGCTACATCCCCAGCTCCTTCGCCTCCGATCCCTTTTTGCCCTGTCCGAGCCAGGAGATGAGCCAGAAAGTCTGTGGGGAAAACCTAGTGGACTTAACAGACCTGAATCAGCCTCACCCCAGCCTGAACAAGGAGCTGGAGACAATGCTATGAAGTGAACAGCGTCTCACACATCTGGACATCCAGCTGTGCCTGGAAAGGTGCTGATCCTTGTGATTTGGGCTGCCTGGAGAGCCGAGGCAGGGGACAACAGCTGGAACGCCACAGATCCCTCTCTCTCACAGCCAGGCTGCAAAGGGACCACATGCTCTCGCTCCTTCTTGTACCTAAAACCAAGCAAGCCAGTTCAAAACCTCATCTCCTTCCACCCACAAGTGATGTCTGTGCATGCAAAGCTTGAATCATCACCCGGAAACAATCCTCCAGGCTCAGTCTTACCCTGGCAGCCTGGAAGGTGACTGTGCAAAGCCTGTATGAAGCCGATTCCATGAGCCCACAGTCCTGCTCCCCCGTTTAGCACCAATTCCTGCGTCGTACAGCCCGGGGCCGGCAGTGGAGAGTGCCCACAGGGCTGCTCTGCCGCTTCCCCTGCCCTTCCTTGTGTCCTGGTGCAGCTCACAGATACTGTGAAGCCCAACACGCAACACTCGGCCACAAACCAGGAGCACGAGTCACTGGGCTATGATGGGTGCAGGGGGGGGAGGCCGAGCTCAATGGCCTGGGAAGGACGTGGACAAATGCCTTGGTCCCCAAGGCTTTACAGCGTGGCTGTCCCTAAGCACACAGGCCCCTGTATGCCCTGTAATCATTTTTCAGGCTAAAACGTGAATAAAGAGACAGTCTGTACGGTTCCCTTCTGGCCTCAAACTCTGTTACAGCCTCAGTGGTGTTCGACCGGTTGCTGTAGGGCAGCAGAAGGTGCAAAGGGCTGGAAACACAGCCAGGGTCTGCTCTCACCGCTCGCTCTCGGGGACGAGGCAGCCCCCAAATTCCCCCTGCCCACTCTGCTACCTGTGCGCTGCCTGGGGAAGCTCATCACCCTGATGGGAAAAGCCATTCCCCAGGAGCCTGCCATGCCCAGCCCAGACAATTCAGCCAGATGACAGGGGAGGGGAGAACCACAGCGTTGTTGGGAGGGGGGGTACACATGCCAGTTAAAATTAAAACAGCTTGTTGGGGGTTGGATGGAGAATTTTTTTTCCTACCTGCTCTAATGACACAGAGCCCCTCAAGGCAGCAATTTCATGATAAACAGTGACAGCGAACACGTAAATAATCCTGTGCGTTCACAGATCTCCCAGCGAAAAGCTACGGCACAAAGTGAGTCACCAGGATTAGAAAGCACTGGAGGGAAGAAAACCAGGAGGCACGACAGGGGAGGGATGGGCTCCAGGATTTATGTTCTTTAAATGGCGCAGAGTGAGGCACATCCGTGTGGAAGAGGCAGAGCTGGGTGCTGGCAGGGACCAGAGGCAGAGGGGGTGACCGATGCGCAGGAGCCAAATCCCAAGGACACACTTTCCAAACAAACCTGAGCTTCCCATAACCGGTTTGCTCGGCTGCGAGCTGTGCCCTGGTCTCTCCAGAAGCAGAACAAGCCACCACCGCAAGGAGGGAGCTTCTCTCTGAGGGGAGCTGGCAGGGTGCTCACACTGCTACCTTGTTCTGCGGAGGAGGAATCAACCCTCTGCTGGATCTAACACAGACCCGTGACCTGACATTTATAGCTCTTGGTCAGGGATCAATATTTACCCACTCAAGTCTCCAGAGGCCCCCGGCAGCTGAGGGAGGGGTGAGGAATTTCAACAATCCCATCGAATAGCAGAGGGACGCATTAAAAAGAAGGGGTTTCGCCACACGCAGGGCCAGGTCCCAGGGGCTGTGAGCTGAGATCCAGCGAGGGAGGGAGCCGATGGCGGCGTCAGAACACCCAGCTGTTTTTCAGTTTGTTTTGAAACTTAAATCTCTAATTGCGCGGAGTGATCAACCTTAAGTGTGATAAGGAAAAGGGAATGCAACAGCTTCTAAACCCCCGCCACACCTGCCCTGAAAGATACTTAATACTAAATACGCAGAGCTCAAACCAGAACCACGAGGTTTCTGCCTTGACTGCAATGAGAGAATGCAACTGGAAGCTATTTTTTAAAAACGCCCCAACAGATTGGAGCTAGTTAGTGAGGGGGGCCCACATAATCAAGCTGGTGTCTTAACTGAAACCAGTAGACATGCAACTCACACCACCAGACTGTTGCTCTTTCCAGGTCAACCATGAAAGGCCGGGCTGAGCAGCATGTGCCGGGCTGTACCCTTCCCGCTCCTAAAATGGGAGAAAAACCTATTCCCTGGGAGGCTTTGAAGCTAAAACAGGGTTTACAAACCAGTCTGGGGTGAAAGACACTGAGGAAAACCACAGGAAGACTTTTATCTACTGCGACCCACAACTTCTGGTGAAAGAAAGGGACCCAGTCCAATCTCCAGCCAAAGGAAGAGGTGGGGAATAAAAAGCACGTGCCAGATATTTTTGTCCCAGTAATAAAACATTTACTAGAGCAAGCAGAAAGTAAATGCACAGCTGATAAAGAAAACATCACAATGTCACAAAAACCTGACAGTTTCTGATACTTCTTTCAGTAGAAACAAGACAGAGGTGGGTGCTGACATGTTTCAACAAAAGAGTTCTTCCTTACCTTTATGGCGCAAAAGAAAAAGTATGTTAAAAAAAAATGGGTAATACACACGACGAGTTAAAAAATGGGTCAAGCAAGATTTTACAGTTTTAACTACATGTGGCCAATCTGGGGTGATATTTGAGCTGTTCCACTTCATTTCAGGTTCTCCCTAAAGGCTTCAGAGCAGCAGATCCCTGAATTTCTGAATGAAGCCTCTTCATCTGCCCACGCTTCGGGGGAGCACCAGCCTTCGGCTGTTGTGGGCTGTCTACATGGTTTTTCCCTTTTTTAATTTGAAGAAAGCACTCAGCCCTCTCATAACAGAGGGCGTATAGGCACAGCAGAGAGACAAGTTTGCTATGCAGGCTTCCACCAGAACGAAGGGTTTTAGGAAAGAAGAGGTTCTGTAAAAGCAAAAAAAAAAATAATATACCTGGGCAATGGGATTGGGAGTGATTTACTGACCACAAACAAGCCAGGGAGTCCATCTACACTAGGTGTGAATTTGGGGTTAGCTGGGCTGGAGAAGGATGCCTTGAACAGCTTCTTTAAAATAAAATAGGAAAGAAAATTCAACTTGCTTCATCCCACCTTCAGCAACGCAAATTGATAGATTCCTAGTTGATGGGGAGAGATGGAAAGGGCAACCCGGAGGCCAAATTATCTGGGGCAAAGAGAGTATGTAAAAAGAAGAGATTGGGGAAGAACTCACCATACTGAACAAATTGCTGAAAGATTAATGTTTAACAGGTGGGTTCCTGAGCATCTCTAGATGGACTGTTTTTTTAAATGTGAACGCTGGTTAAGAAAAAGACTACTTTATACTTCTATGGACAACAGTTTCTTAACGTTCCAAGGACGTGAAACAGCTTCTTTCTTGTCAAGAAGATCTGTTCAAATCCAGCGGAGAGTCACTTCAGCACTGAATGTTTAAAAGCAGAACCCAGGGAGCTTTATCAAAATGATTTCTCTTCGACTAAGCATTGTGTGTACACATCATTAGGGTGAATCTGTCCGCAGATGTACCGGCCCAGACTCGTACGGGTAGTTTGCACTGTTTCCTTCTCCTCCCCCAGCTGCTCAACAACCAGTTACCAAAAACCCCAAGAAATCCTCCGGAAAAAAAAGACAACACTACCTGCAGAGATTCCAGGCTGCGAAACACCAGCTTTTAACTGTCCCACCTGCTCTTCTTACGTTTTGGGGGCTCTGGGACAGCAAAACCATCTGTCTTGTTGTCTCGGCTGTTGGCATCCTTCCTGTTCTCGCCATTCCTGTTCTCGTTGTTCCTACCTTCGGTGCTATTCCTGTTATCACCATTATTGCGATTGCCGCTGCCCACGTCGGCGAAGTGCCGGCTCTCCCCGTGGCGATGGCTGTCGCCGTGTCGGCCCTCTGCGTGGCGGTAAGCGTCACTGTGGCGACTGCCCCCCTCTCCGTGGCGTTGCACATCATTGTAGCGACCGCCGCTCTCTCCGCGGCGCGGGACCTCATTGTGACGACTGTTCCGGTTGTCGTTGTAGCGTTCTCTGACAACGCCACCAACGCCGCCGCCGCCGCCGCCACCAGCAGTGGGAACGCCGGTGCTGCCGCCGCCGATGCCTTCTCGATTGTTGGCGCTGGCGTTAGCGTTGTTGAAACCCTGTACTCCGACGCTTGGGAAAGTGGGAACGCTGCTCAAATTCCCCGTGCTGGTGAAACCCGGAACGCCCTTCGCCGCTGCGGCGGCTGCAATCGGGCTGTCAGGGTTTGCAGCGTTTTGCTGCGCTGAACTCGTCGGCACCGAGTTCAAGCTCCCAGCGCTGGTCCAGCCACTGGCACCAGCAGCGGAGCTACCAGTCTTTTGATTATTTAAGCTTGCGGCAACAAAGTGGCTCTTATACTGGGACTGCCGGAAAGAGAGAGAAGGAAAAAAGAGTAATGATTGCCTCTACACCGCACCACAAAACAGGCAGTCATCGCACACACACAAACTGTTCGAATTCTGGGGAGTCAATCCTGGAGTGATGACATTCCTGCTGTGCTTAGGGACACGGGATTAGTAACGGGCATCCGCCACCAGATCACGGGAACAAGGGAACTCCTATATTGTGGGGTTAATTTTTACACTGAAGAGAAAGGGTTTCTCTGTTCCCTGTTTCTTTCGGTTCCCATTAAACTCCTGCTGCCAAGCAACCTGAATAGGATCAAGCCTAGGAGCAGGAAAGGGAAAGAAGGGAAAGAGAGCAAAGAGGCAGCAGAAAACAAAGTAAGTTTGGCAGATTAACGTTGGGCAACCAGGTTCTGTCCAGCCTGCATATTAATTCTTCCACTTGGAGAGCGCGCTCCAAGTGGCTGAGACACGGCCACAACTACCAAACTGAACTCCCCTCAAGTCAACAGATTTTCTGCATTTTCAGGGGAGAAAAAATAAAACTTGTGTCTTGAATCATCAGCAGTAAATTTTTTCCGTGTTATGTCCTTCCCTCTTGAGTTGGAACTTGGAGTACAAATGATTGAACCAACCTGAAAAGCTGCTTTCATTGCTGTAAGTCTGTCTCCCATCGCCCCGGTGGATGGCTTGTACGCCTCGTAGTTACTCATCACACTGTTGTTGTTTCCCCGGTCCTACGCAAAAAAGACAAAGGACAACTGGAGAGATTTATCCAACGCAGACACTTTCAGTTCAACCAGTCTCCAAATCTATCGTGACCCTGCACTCGGGAAGTACATCTACTAAGGAGGAGAAACTTGTGGAGAGCGCTGAGCAGCAGAACAGGCTGTCCCATGACCTTGAGGACGACAGGAAAGTGAAGATGCATTAATTCTTAGTGACTCATGAGTCGACAGTGGGAGCATTTCCCAGCTCCTTACGGAACAAGCAAAAGCAAAATGCAATCAAATGGAGATTTTCAGAGAGGTCACAGCCAAGATAAAGTGTGAACAAGGCTTCAGCTGTGACTTTTTGAAAGATGCTGAACGCGATGTGTTTTCAGGATGTTTACAACCCTGTCCCCACATACACTGGTGATAAGCTGTTTTCCTACCTTGGTAAGCATTCCCAGTGCTGCAAGATTTTTTGCTGCCAAGAATCAGCCTGGAAATGGCCTCTCGAGTAATTTATTAGCATGTATTTTGCATTGACAGTCTATTTTGGGAAGAATCTCCAAATCTTCTGGATCACTCTGGCCCTAAAGAAGGCAGCTCTTGACGAGAGGATAACAGCACGGAAGAGTTTCACCTCAGCTACTTCTAACTGCAAGCTTCTCAGATATGAAAACCTTTGAAAGCAGAGGCTATACTCCAGGCTAAGAAGATTTTTTTAAATTAAAGAGTAGTCAATACTAAGTTTAAAAGTTCCAAGAATCTGTAAACAACTTCTCCACCATCTCTACTTACAGAATTTTCTGATCCCAGACCAGGACGTTCACGGTAGCCTAAGCCACCACCACCAATGTTCAGCTTCTTGCCTTTTCCTCCTTTGAAACGTGATTTCCGGAACCAAGGATTCTGTGCAAAAGAATGACAAATGCTTCTCAACACAGGGAATAAGAAACTTCATAAATGCACATAATGAAGCTCAGAAAAGAAGGATTTTAAGCATTTCAAAAGAAAAATAAAAATACACTGTTTCCTATTCAACAACGCAGCTGCTGCAAGGGGATGGGGTGTGACAGACAGTGCTTTGAAATTAAACTGCAGGCAGTTCTGTCATGTGGGTCTGAAGATTTTTGTTACAAATGCTTTTTATGAAAACCAATTTTTTGTCTTGAACTTTCATTCATGCTGAAGTTTGGGGAGGGTTGCATTCTAATAAAGCCAGGAATAAATGCAATCTCTAATGCCATTCACTTGGGAGCTCTGCACTTGCCCATACTTGGGGTTTTATTGGTTTAGCCCCCTGCCCAGCAAAGGAGAAATGAGGTTCCGTCAGCAAAACCTCCTGCAACAATCCATGGCCAGGAAAGGGCAGTCCAACCAGACCTCCTCCTCTTACCAGCTTTTTAAATAATGCTTGGCTGCACCCCTTTTTATGCCCTGTAGTTTCTTAAAACCTGAAGAAGCCAGTAAACCAAGCCATTTAGCTTCTATACTGTCCTCTCAAAGGCAGCCAGTGGAGCTCTGCCTCACAAATTCTGTCCCTTCTGGAAATTCTGTCTCCATACTTCAGAAAAAATAGTTACTTCTGGCAGATAGTGCCCAAACTGTTTGGCAACGAAACCACAACCACGCTAATCCACCTCTGCATTTGGGAATTACCAAAAAGCCTTCGCTGTCTTGCAGAACTTAAAAGAGCTGATGAGTTCAGAGGCGCAAGGACAATCGCTTCAGCCACCCGTCATACCTATAGATAGCGAGCCTGCCAGACAGCGCTGCCAAGCAGGTGTAATGATCAAGCAACAACCGTTTCACGGACTGAATGTCCCTGCAATTATTCTCTAGTTTAGCTTTCAACTAAGCTGCATTTCCCAGGTGCCTGCCACAAATGCATACGGAAAATCTGATTGTAATGAGATACTGGAGCTGGATTGCTTTGCTGGCATCAGCCAATTACTGCTCCTAATTTTCTAGGCAGCGCCTGACCCCAAAATAGATTACATACTGCGTTCCAAAATCTTCATGTCTTCATGGATTCTTTCACAGGCCACTAAACCCACTGGAAAGCCTATTTAAAACCAGTATAGGCTGCCAAAAGGTCACTGTGGGCACATGATGGAACCAGAAATGGGTCCCTGAGCTCCTCATTTTGTGCTACCGATGGAAGGAACCTTCCTCTACTCAAGGAGTTTTGCTTGTTCGTACCTGCATTGCTAGATCCAGCAGCTCTTTGGAAACATGTTGATTAGCGCCTTCCAGGTTCCTGACAAGATCACCAGCAAAGTTACTGTCCTTGGGAGTCAGCAGAGTGTAGGCAACCCCCTTCTCCCCGGCTCTGCCAGTCCGACCGATTCTATGGGTGTGCGTGTCAATGTCCCGAGCCACGTCGTAATTGATGACAGTCTTAATGGAAGGAATATCTAACCCACGGGCTGTAATAAAGAACACAGAGGTGAGCGTGATTATCCTGAATGACCTCAAAGCAACCTCATTCATACCAGCATACTCATTCTGCTCCAGCACATAAAAGGAGTTCCCACAGGAACACACCCCAGTTAAGACACTAAAACTTGTTGTTATCTTAAGAGTAGCACTATCTCCCCCAAGAGTAGTATAAGTTACACTGATCCCCAAGTTCCCAGAATTGGAGATGGAAGGGGTCTCTTTAAACAATTGTTATTCCAAGGAAGAGAGAGGGCTTTATTAAAGGACACTGAAATTCACTCTTTGCTCAGCTGAACATCTGGGTACAAAAGCTGTTCTAGAGAGGGCTTCAAGCATGTCCATTTCCTCTTCATTTAAGCATGCATAATGTGTCAGCTGATTAATGAACAGCAACTACTTCCTTAAGAAAGAGCTTATTTTCTTTCTGTATATTAAAAAAAATATTGGTGAGGCTGTAGCTTAAACACCATTGAAAGTATAAAACCCCTTGCTAACACTGTCTACTTCTGAAAAACCACCTGGAACACAGCGCTCAGCAGGTGTAGATGCCAACCCTATTGCCTTCCCCTGACAGGTGTTAACCTTTCTGCTGATATCCACAGCTTGTACGAGCTGCCGTTTCTTAGCACATCACATACCTGCCACGTCAGTAGCCACCAGTATTGGGATGCCCTTTTTCTTAAATTCTGAAATGACTTTATTCCTCTCACTCTGGTCCATGTCACCGTGAAGCAGCCCCAGGTTATGATCCTCCTGCTTCAGGTTATTGGCCAACTCTTCCGCATTCGCCTTCTTGGTGACAAAGAGGAGAACGCTCCCAGAAGACGTGAACTCCACGAGGCGCCGAGTCAGCCAGTTCCATTTGCTAGGGCCAGAGGGGAAGATCTCCACAATTTGAGTAACGTCTTCATTTGCCTGAGGGGAGAAAGAAGACAAGAGAGAAATGACAGTTTGGCAAACAAACACAGATGGCAGAATAAAACCAGGAATTTAAACTAGAGGTGAGAATAAAAAGTGGTGAAGCAGGAGACCAAAATTCTCCTTTAAAAGAGGTTTCGGCTCTTGAATAACTAGTGACCACTTCATTTTCACAGTGCAGAAAGGGCAGGGGTTAAATGAGTTACTCTCTGCCGAACCTGACAGAGGCAAAGCTCAGTCTTTGCCCTGATGCAGTTTAGCACCTACGGATCTAAAGCTGGGTATTGCAATTTAGATGCTCTTGTGACAGACCCTATTAACATCTAAAATAGACTGTGCAAGAGCAGGGTCTGAGACGGAGAGGGGGCTCATCAGTAAAAGTTATTCATGTGGCTATCAGAGAAAGTTCCTCTGTGAGCTGTGATGTGTCCCCGGAGTCAGGAAGAAGGGAGGTACAAACAGACTCCCCGTACACTTCCTACGACGAGTAATAAAAGTGCAGTGGAGTCACAGCACTATCTGGAGGTTTCTCTGAAAATTTTTACACATTAATTATTCCAAGGACGATGTTCTCTATTATAATAAGAGTCATAATTTAGATCAAAGAAAGAAACCATGTGATTGAGCTAGGAAAGCTGCTTCTTTTCTCAAGGGATGTTTAGGAAAAACATTTTCCCACAAAGAGGGGGCTTCAGGCAGCCAGTAATTTTTTGTCATAAACGGATACACCTCACATTCCTGACTGAAAAAAAAACCAAAACGCAGAGAGTTGGTTAAAAGAAGAATGTTCTGAAGGCATCTTGTGAAACTTCTCAATATTTTTCATACATTATAAGTAAAGTTTCTTCACAGCAAGTGTAATCTGCCCACTTCATTGATGTATTACCACATCCCCAGGCTGCTGATGGTTCAGCTGCTGCTGTCAAGCAAGTAGAGAATCAACATTCCCATGTAAACCAGCTGAAAGACATTAGTTTGTTTCAAATCCTTCATACAAAAGCAGTGATTTATTTAGAGTTTGAAACAAAAGAAAATAATAATAACAGAATCAATCACTGCATTAATGTTGTTTCCCTGCTTGATGAAATCTGCCATCGCTCTAAGAATATTTGTTGGCAGAAAGAAAGCTCAATAAAATAAAAAAAACCCCAAACCATACTACTTTTTTGGTAAGCACAAAGTATTTACGCTTACATGAGGACTACAGCAGTTTAACATAAATGTCAAACAGAAACAGAAAGGTTTGTTTATTTCTCTCAGGAGCCTTGTAATTACCTCGCCAATGTCTCCCTGCACAACTCGAATTGGGTCGATCAGAATATCTCGGGCCAATTTCTCAATCTTCTTGCGGAACGTGGCACTGAACAAGAGGGCTAAAAGAAAAAACAGTATTTTAACACCTTGAAAAATACATTTTCCTTAACACTGCACAGATGTCGTGAATGAGGACCTGTACAACTGTAGCAGATGTCAGTGATCTGAAACCACAGTCTGTTCTACTGGTTCTAATGAAAATTATCAATCACACTATTAGAATACCTCAAAGTGGAAATATATTTCATGGCATCTGAAACTAGATGTGGATAGTAAGTGGCACTGCTGGGAATGTTCTCTCATGGCAGCTTAGAACACAGGATCACAGACCATACTAATATTAATTCAGCTAATCATCTTTTCCCTGAGTAAAGGCTGCGGAGGGATTACAGACCGATGAAATACAGATGTTTCACCACACTCACAAGTGCTCTCCCCACCAGCCCACACTGAGAATTAACACCAGAGGACTCTCGTGAACGTCCCATTGCGCAGCTGCGTCAAGAATGGGAAATCCAATCTCTGCTCCAGGTTCTTTACTGAGAGCCCACCATGTCCCTTCCTCTTGGGAGTTTAGTCTGAAACATGGTTATACTTACTCTGTCTGTCAGGACGTACGTGGCTTGCGATTGATCTGACCTGATATTCTGGAAAGAGGAGGGAAAATGTTCTAATCAATACTGTACGCTCATTATTTAGTGGAATAACTCAAAAAGCAACTTGGACACACGGAATCAAAGCACTGAGGTGACTTCCCAAAAGTTACTCAGCAACTCTTAGGATAAAAATCAGCGTCTTTGGACTTCGACATCAACAGGACACCATTGGCCTTTCTATACCACCATATATTAGACCTTTAAATATATCTATATGGTCTATAAAATATTTTCTTAATGTATTTGCGAGTATATGAAGCTACAGGGACTATAATCAGCCCTACTAAGCTAGGAACTAGACACCACTGCTTTCCAAAACAGTGACTTTTGTCCTTTACCTACCAAAACCCATATCAAACATTCGGTCAGCTTCATCAAACACGAGGTAAGTGACCCTCTGAAGGTTCGTCGCTTTCTTTTTCACGTGATCAATTAAACGACCCTATTAAAAAAAAAAAAAAGCCAAGTTTTTAAAGCATATGTTAAAAATTGTGAATGTATGCAACCCCCAAGCACTTAACTGCTTTTTATCCTCACTTACCAGAGACTTGGAACCGAAAACATCTTAAGGCTTCACCGAAGAAGTAACTGTCAGTATTCAAGTCACAGAAACAGATCCCTGAAACTCTCCTCAACTAAACTGCACAAGCTGGATTTTAGGACTGGGTTTTCAGGGTTAACAGTGCTGAGAGCCTAAAATTCCCTAGTTTTCATTGCAATTAAATTTTAATTGTGAACTGGCTATTTAATCCCATAATATTTACCTTAATCTCTTTCAGTTTCTCTTGGAACACAAATAATCCCAGCATATTTGCTCTCAACATCTGATAAACTGTGAAGAACCTAGATTTCTGTGATCAGCGAACAAATTCTGCATCACCAATGATATTAGAAATCTGACTCAGCTTCAGTTAAGCAGCAAAAAAATATTTACACTGGGTGCACACAGGTACTTACTGGTGTGCAGACAACTATCTCTGCCCCCTCCTGGAGGGCCTTGGCTTGCTCCCACATGCTTCCTCCTCCGTACACAGCCACCGAGCGCAGATTATACGCCTTCCCAAAGCGCTTACATTCAGAATGGATCTGAAAGTTTTAAACAAAGCACATTACAGTTCACATTAGACACATCTGAGAACAAACACCTACCTGGGAAATACAGTCCAGCTCCCCAAAATCCACTTTTCAGCTAATAACTTCATGAAATTACTCAGAAATCCTCAGAGCTGACTGCTTCGATACGTGTGGATAATTTCCAATAACTTATTTGGGAAACCTATTTAGGCATCCAATTGTAATTAACCTGCAGGCTCCATCCTCTTACACGTACAACTTGTGGCAATGCAACCCCGGTATTATTAATATTTAGGAATAATATGGGAGCACTGTGCTAAAATTAACCATTTCAGATTTGTCACGATCCTTTAACAAAAACAGGTGTAAGACAGTTTCCAGAGGTTCTCTGATACTTTCTGCCCAGATTTTTGTCTTCTATAATTACACTGCATGGCACATACATGTTTACTATACACCTACCTGCTGGCAAAGCTCTCTGGTGGGGCATACGATGACCGCAATGGGACCATCCCCTGGTTCAAGCTCCTTTTGATCCATGATGTGAATCAACATTGGCCAGATGAAGGCTGCTGTTTTTCCGCTTCCAGTCTTAGCAATCCCAATCATATCTCTGCCACTCAGTGCAACCGGAACACCCTAAAAATAAGGAGATTCTATACCCATATTATGCCTACCATAGCATATTCTTGTCCTAGGTAATACATGAAAACTCAGGTAATAAGAGAAAAGTACATTGCAAGGGTCTCAAAGCAACATACATTGACTCCTACACAATTTTTATTGCCAAGATCAGAAATGAATTAGTTTGTTTTAAGGGTGGGAAGCAATTATCATGTTATGACTGTTGGTGTCCTATATGAAACCAATGCTTGGGCAGCGTACAACACCCCACGGATATATTTACATGTCCACAAATGCATCTTGACCAGCTGTAAGAACACTACAAACAAATTCTCTGAGCCTGTTCTTTCTGTAACCACTCTGAGTGCTGAAGTCCTCAGCTCATCCCTGTGGTTGCTATAAGAACCTCTCATCCACGGGTTTTTACAAACAGAATGGACTAAGGTCCTAATACGCATCCCTTGGACATAGCACTGTGTCATTTTTTATACTTCAAGAAGAGCATCTCAAGTGGTGTGGTTATAATCACATTATCGATAAACTTAATTACTTATGGTAATCAATTTACATATGCAGTAGAATCCCCTTTTGCTTGCATGGCTGTCCAAGGAATGACCGCTTAAATGGTCCAGCTCATACGGCATTTATTCTGTCAAAAGAAACTAAAAAATGCCTTGGTTGCATCTCTCTTCTAGTTACAAGCTGTTTAAATGAATAAAGTTGTCAATGTATGGCTCTTTACTCAGCTATTGCCATGGTTATTTTTAATACAGTTTCTAAAAATATATAAAAAAACCTTTCATACATTTCTATAAGCAAGAGATGTCCCTTGAATGCTCTTCATTAAGAGACAAATGAAGACAAGCACACAGATTTATTTACAGTGGTCATTTAACAAGACAAAACAGTGATTAAATTTCTATTTAAAAAATATCATAGCTATTTTCCTAGAAAAATACAAATATTCTTCTCCATGACAGCTCTCTATAGGAAACTAGAACTGTATACACCTTCATATGGACTAGGGACCTTTGCATGTGTTCTATCAGTTCTCTTTAGATGTTAAGAGAAGTAACAACACTCACCTGACACTGTATAGGGGTGGGCTGGGTATACTCCGATTTCCTAATTTGATGCATAAGTTGCTCATCAAACCCAAAATGAGCAAAACTACTGCCAGGCCTTGGAGGAGCAGCACCGGAGACCTTAGAAACAGAAACATGTCTTTGTTCATGAACAGTAAGAGAAAAACAAAGAGCAATCTGTACAAAAATAAGAAAAAAAGTGTCTCTCTACCTCCAGAAATGGCTTTTTATTTTTTTAATAGATGAGGTGCCAATTCCAGATGTGTTCCGGTATAAAAACGTAGATTAACTGTCAATCAATATAAGCTACTAAACATCGTATCTACCTCCTTGTACAATTGGTCTCCTTCTTCCCCAGATAACTCCCTTCACAGAAAGTCACCACACTAACATGTCACAAATGGCAAAGAACTAATTCTTGCACATAGTATTTCCCGTTTCAATTCCTAGTTCTTTAGTCCAAGTGCAACCACGCAACTGGCAACTTTGGGTGTCCACTTTGACAAGTCCAGAGAAGGCTTTCAAGAGCTGCTGAAGAAACCCAAGCTTCCTTAAGTCAAAGACACTGAAGGTATCCAAGTGGCTTGGTACTCAAAAGCTGGAGTTCCCTGTGAAAATCTTCATTAAAACTACTAAAGCAGTCAAAAACCACGGGAGTAAGAAGGACAATTTTGTGACCAGCTTACCCGGAGATTTAGCTTGTGACGTAGCTCCACCACTTGCTGTGGGGTGAGACTGGTGATCTCTTCATGCTCATCATAGAAATTTTTCTCAAACGGTGGATATTCGATCTGCAAGGGTAAGTACTCAGTTAGTCTAGGACTCATTCTCTCTCTGCAGTTTTGGAGGGAAAGAAAAAAAACGAGAAAAAGCTCTTCATTACCTGCAAGAACATTAGTTTAATATGAAGTCATTTGAAGGATCTTTAGCATGACAAGTGGCATAGGACCTGCCAACACTGATGCACAGCCATAGAAGCGTATTTCAAGCTACTCCTTCACTCCTGCTTTCTAAAATGCCTCAGACAGAACAGAATGGAATAAACTTCCTTCTTACCTCTGAATGGTCAATAGGTGGAAGAGGATCAATGATTTTTTTGGACGGTGCAATTGGATTCCCATCACTATCATACTCCAGGTTATCCTCTTCCTCTTCTTGGACCACACCAGCAGTGGGGTTTTCAGCCATGTAGCGAAAATAAGCTTCCTGCAGCAAAACATATCGGTAAAATCACATACAATAGGATGCAAAACCACTACTACACTTGTTTTAATGCTGTATATGCTAGATGGCTGTTTGCTTTCACCAGTCATTGAGGAAAAATAAAAATTCACTAGAACTGATTCTTCTAATAAACACCAACAGTTATGTCCAGAAGGAGGACAGTAAGTACAAAGAAAACAACTGAAGTGTCAGGCCACAAAACGCTTTCAAAAACCAAACTTCTCCTACATGTCTCCTTAATAACTCCTTCTACCAAGACTTGTTAGGCTTTAACAACAGAAGAATTTATTCCACAAGTAAAAACGCTGCAGGTTTTTAAAAAATAAACCAAAGTTACCAAGCTTACAATGTTTACAATTTTTTAAACACACTCTGCTAAAAATAGTTTCTCCACTTCCCCTGACTAGACTCTAAGAAATGAAAATGTATCTGTTTTTCATTGAGCGAATCAACAGCAAATGGGAAAGAACCTATTTCAGATGAGCCCTTCAACACAAGGCCAAGTCAGAAGTGACTGTCACCGCTGTCACATGCCATCCTTACAGCTCACAGATATTTACGTATCTCAGAGTCTCACGGGCACACCAAGACATTCTTACGGGAAAAACCACAGTCTTGCTTGGCTTTCAAGCAGATATTTAAGATCAGTTCTTTAAAGCAAGGTTCAATCACAAATAAACGTATATACTCATCTGGCTTTTTCATTTCCATGGCCAATTGTCACTCAGTCACATCGATATGCAAACACACCTGAACAACAGCTCTCTCCAAGTGTAAGTGCCTTTGCTCAAACTTTAGCCCAGCTACACTCACCAAAGGGAAACCCTTCCACGCTCTACGTTACTGCCCGTAACACAACAGTTATTAATTACAAGTTAGTGGTAAGGTACAATTTGAAATGAAGACTCTCCTCTTTATTATTTCTACTACAGTGATGCCTATAATACTCAATCGGAACTGGAGCTCCTCTGAAAATAAAGAGCAAAAAGTCTGATTCTTGCCCTTAACAGACATGAAATTTCACTGCAAACAGCCTCTCACTGCTGCTCCACATTAGTTGATTCTGTTAATTTCGAATTTGATAAGACTCTCAGATACTGGAAGCTGAAATTGACTGAAACAAATCTTAAACAGAGTAAAAAAAGAATGAAATTGTCTCCTAATATTCTTCCCTTTTTTTTTTTTCTAATGAAACACCTAGAAGGGTAGAGACAGCAGGGTGGCCACTAGAGCTTCCCGATGAATTGTCCGGATACTGCGCCCGATACTGGAGTTTTGTTTGTACCTAGTAGTTATATATTTGGGGACGGAAGATACAAAAAAAAGAAAAAAACACCACAACGAAAAAAAAAAGAAGATAGAAAGACTGCATACGAACTCACTTGGTCATCTTCCTCTTCAATGTCATCTCGAATACCCCTGGAAAAACAAGCGGAGAAAAAAAACTTCCCTGCAAGTGTTCCACATACTCGGCTCCACGCTTTCATTTGATTAGTGCTGAGCTCCATGTTTCGTGGAAGACACAACACTAATAACTCAGTAACATTTATAATCCCAACCCATGGAGTTCTCATATTTGGTGCCAACCATAACAGCGACCCTGCAAAGACTTCTTTTTACTTCTATTAATGAGACTGAAAGATTAGGACTCCGTCTTCCCAGTAGAAGCCACATCAAAGATCATCCTGGTCTAAGCTCTCGATGCTACAGAAGTCCCATAACTGAAGAGGAATATGAGCCAGGAAGTGCAAATCCAGTTCAGAACTTCCCCCGGTGGTGATTTGGATCCGGTGTTCTGTTTCAGGACCACGTATAATCTGATCAACCCCATGCAATGCAAGTTCTACCAACTTATCTGACATTTATATTAAGAATCAACAGCATAATAATTTTTCTTGCCCCAAACAGACAGATAAGATGTAAAAACTTTAAACTGTTTTTAAACTCCAAATATAGTATCCCAATTGTCACATGCTACCTAATACATCAGATTTACAGGGAATGTCTTAAAACCTAGTTCAAGTTTGGAAGAATCTCCAGGATTACAGGTATGGCAGCACTGAGTTATTTTGCTCACAGAAATGCAATTTTAAACTAAACCATCCTGATCACTGCAGGGATGTGGGAAGAAGAAAAACTCTCCAGGCTGATCTGGAAGGTGGCAGTAGTACAATGCGCTGCCCCAATTTGCGTGGCCTAGAAAGGCTTCTTGCGTGAGAGAACTCTCAGTGTTGTTACATTTTACCACAGGATGCTGCAACGGATTCTTCCCTCCTGTTATTAAATTTGTATTGCACAGAACTTTACCCCCGGGAGACATCATGCACTGGTTAATGCTGTTTACTACGTATATCTTATATTGACTACAGAACAATCATCATCAACAAAAGGCATTGGAATTCTCTTAGCACCATACAAGACACAGGCAGACATGGGAATTATAAAAGAGAACTTACTTAACATTCTTTTTTTCTTTGTCTTTATCTTCAAGTCTCTTCATGTCTCGAGCAGCTTGATCCTAACAGGTCATAAAATTATGATGTTAAAAAAACCAAGATGATAAAACGTGGAAGGGAAAAAATGTTCCTACGTAACTAGATCATCATGCCAAAGACAGCACTTTTTGGACTAAACTTTCTCTTGTTCCATATCCTATGATGCTAAATAAATTCTATTAATTCCTTTGAAATTTATATACTGTAACTTCTTGGCAATGCTGTTGAAACAATACATTCTTCACATTCCTCCTGAAAACACTGTGATAGAATCCAGCTAATAACAGAGCTGTAGCTAAGAAACAGCTCCTGATAAATACAAATCATTTCAATTCAGGTAGCGTAAAATGCACAAAACCTTAATTTCGTATTCAGGCACACACAATGCTCTTTGTGTTATTGCCTTAACACACTCAAACCAGTTAAATAGTTAAGCTACTGTAAATCATACCCACCCTCTCCCCATCTAATCCACTTTGGAGTTCTAATTAACACAGCGTCCTACAGAAAAACCAAAAGCTAAGTGACATTCTGAGTACAGCTGCCAAAGTCATGAGTGACGTTTGCTGCTCCTGACTGGAGAGGAAATACAGCCACAGAAATGAATAAACATTTCACGAGCCAGGTCTTGCCTCCACTTCAGCCATGAATGCCTCCAGAGGATCATCATCGCTGTCAGAGTCTGCTGATTTGGAATGAAACTGCTGGCGAGTGGGGGAATTCTCTGCGGGAATGTACGGCAATTCGACATTGCTGGAATCTTCCTCTTCATCCTCAAAATACCTGGAAAGAAACAACCAATAGCCCAGTCGGCACATAATCTACAGCACCCATGCTGTCTTCCGTGGTTTCTGAGTTAAGCTTCCCCCACAGAGACGGATAATAAAAGTCAGTTTGTATACAGGAAAAGATGTTGAGAATTATTCATTTATTTACAATTATTCACCTTGTAAGCTAAAAGGTAGCAGGAGGACAAACAGATGTGATGAAACCAAGTGGCTCTCCCAGGCTGGTGAATATAGGATGACTTTCTGACCTTCTAATCGATGCATTTATGCAGCTAACAGAAGGGTTAGTCAAGAAATGTGGAGTTTAATGTTTCCCTGCACATAAGACACCCAAATTTATCCTGCTTGGCTCTGATTCTGAACACACCACCTCAGACAAAGTCTTGTTCAGACCACAGCATGAATGAGACTGAGCTGCTGGAGGCTCAGCTGAGATACGTTCTTAGAAAGGGGAAAGCCAGAGGAGGAGAGCTCTCCATGGGCTGCTGTAGTACCTCACAGTCTTCTCAATGCATTTAAAGGGAAGGATGTATTATCATTCTCATTTTACAGATGATGGGCTGACACCCAGAGAAAGGGTAAATAATCAGTCCAGGGTGACACCAAAACCTGCTGCAAAGCAAGGATGGGAGTACCTGGGGATGGACAGCTCAGTTTTTCTTGGTACTATTGCCATGAAGCTACCAGGGTTCTGTTACACCATAACGCAGTGTTAAGGTACTTATCCTTGAGCAGGCTTTTCTAAATAACTAAACCTCATAAATACCACAGATACTTTCCCTGACCTTGGAAACTTTAAAACACTAAAACCTAGAGCTAGACAAACACAAGAAATAACCATACTTACGCATTCTCTTCATCAAAATTTGCTCGCTTTGACCCAATTTTGTAGAAAGAAGGCAGCTGAGGAGGTCCTGATTTCGCAAATGCAGCTGAAGAACCGGCTGTTCCAAAAGCACTGTGAGACTGTTGAGAGAGCTTAGGCTCCTCTTTCTTCCCAGGTGTTATGGCAAATCCACCAAACCCAAAGCCTCTCTTAGTTCCAGGTCCACCTTTATTCCAATTCATGATGTCCTCAATATATCTGTTAAAATCAGAAAAAACAAATTAATGCTCTTTCTGCTTTAGGCAGTTATATACAATTGTCACAATTTCTCTTGTAAGTGGATTACTTCAGTCATGATAAAGAGCCTTGTGGAAATGGGACTGACATGCGTTTGATCCAAAAGAGTTTGACCCAAAAGGGTTTGACCTGTCTCCCAAAAAGGACTGAGCTTTGTTCTTTTTTTTTTTTCCTAAGTATAAAGCATCCACAATTTGAAAAAAGAATAAAACAGGAGGTTGTCTTCCAAAATGGATCGTGTCCCTCAATGACTACTCAAGCTTACTTAAGACGTTGCCCGTCTTGTCTGTTTTGCAATCTAAGACAAACAAACCCGAGGCCAGAACTTTGAACATCAGGAGGAACCAGAGATGAAAAGTCAACTCAGTACACAGTTTGCACGTCCATACAGTCCCATCCCTGAGCGTTTCATGGCTTTGTAAACACCACACTACCGCAACCCAGACAGCTCTAGAAAAGTGGGCCCAAAGCAGCACACTGCTCTGTTGTGAGACAAGGCACGCTTCTGCCTAAAAGTCAACTCCCTCAAGAAAGCATCTTCAGCTCTATATATGTTCTCCAACCTACATTTTTCAAACCACATTTTAAATGCTCCACATAATGTGCCTGCCCAGAACTTGGTTTTCTAAGTTAGATGAAGAGAAGAGTGAACTGATATACTATAATTTGCACTTCCCATTCCAAGTAATTTAATTATTTCACCTGCATGGTCAAGTAAGTCATACCTTTAAGTCATACCACAGACAGTATGACACCCACTGCTTTCAAGTGCATTATAATTGGATGACCCAAAGGCTACTAGTCTTATTAAACAAATCCTCACATTGAGTGAGAATCCTCCAATAAGATCAGAATTTACTGGCAAGAGAAACAACTTCAAAATAACCTGAGAATAAATACTGCTACTGCTCCCTCTGCAAGACATTTGCCAGCTTAGGACTTGCTCAATAAATCTCAAGTCTGGACCAGAGCTCAGTAGGAGACTTTGGGGAAAACTCTGCTGCTCAGATCTCCATGGTAGCAGCTGACTCTGATGTCCTGTTCTCCCCCTTGCACTGACACACCTTGCAGCTTTCACACCTGCAGACGTGTGGCAGATAAGAGAACAAACTGTACAACAAACGGATGAAAGGTGTAACTTTGCGCTTCTGCTGCTGACAGCACAGCAGGCAGCCTTTTAAGTTATCACATCCGAATTTAAGGGGTATCCCTCGCTGTACTTATCGACTTTTTTTGCCCTCCCACCACCCCAGCAAATAAAAAGAATCATTCTTTTATTCCGTCACAGAGCTGCAAAATTTGGTCTCTTTGCCTCGGGAGCCCAGCAGTGAGTGAACAGGGAGAGGGTTCCTACAGGAGAGCGATGAAACGCAGAGTGAGACCCTGGGCTAAGTGCTGAGCCTTTGCTTCCCAGGGAATGCCGCTCCCAGGGAAGAAACGCCAAGGCACGGACCCTTTCTATGGATTCCCTGGATCTGAGGGAAAAGCAGGAAGATGTCTAAGCCGCTCCAGTTCTTGGCGGCTGCTGAAAAGAGGAGGGCCCCCTCCCCCCTCACCCGCCCGCCGAGATCGCCCTTCCCCGGGCACCGCCAGAGACAGGCGGCCCGGCGCCGCGGGGAGCCCCCCGCCCCGAGGCAGGCGCAGCAGAGGGTGGCACAGCTCGCCTTCCCCGCTCTCTCCTAGCCCACCGGACCAGCAGCGGGGCCCCTCACGGCCCTTCCCGCCCGCGGGGCCCCGGCACGGGGGCGGGCCCTTTGTGCGGGCCAGGCCCAGGCTGCCCGAGCCCGCACT
>VXAK01006922.1:83773-94645 GCA_013399435.1 Arenaria interpres | reverse complement strand
TTTTTTTTTTTTTCTTGTAAAAATATTCACTTTCTTTGTAGAAAAGACGGCAAGATGAAGCAGGGGTTTGTTCCTCTCTCTGCTCTGACCCCAATAGTGTTTTTAAGTTTTTCGTGGAAGTTTTGTGTTACTGGAGGTGTGACGTAGCAGAATTGATAAGGATTTTTTGCAATGTTTGATAATTTTAATTTTTTTTTATTTTTTTTTCAGTGAAAATGAGGAATTTATATATTTTTATTGCCGTCCTCTTTATCCCGTGGAGTTTTTCTTTGGCAAAGTATGACGAGTTTGAGGATGGGGATGACATTATGGAATACGATGATAATGACTTTGCTGAATTTGAAGATGTTAATGAAGATGCAGTCACAGAGTCTCCTCAGAGGGTCATCACTACAGAAGATGATGAAGAAGAAGCCACTGTAGAGCTCGAAGGTCAGGATGAGAATCAGGAAGACTTTGATGATGCAGATGCGCAGCTAATACCTCATTTCCTCCCTCTCTGTGTTTCCTAATAGTATCTCTACACCTTACTTTCTCACTGGTTTTGGATTTTATTTACTGGGCTTTGGATTTTCACGCTGTTTGTGATTTTGTCCTTTAGGAGGGTGATACTGAGAGTGAACCGTACGATGATGAGGAGTTTGAAGGCTATGAAGAGAAACCAGATGCATCTCCTAGCAAAAATAAAGACCCCATAACAATAGTTAATGTAGGTATAAATGTTGATCCTCTTTGTATTTGGTGTTTCATCACTTTTTTTAAGACAGTATGTCAGTAATGGCATTGGTGTACAAATATATACATAAAAGAGAATGTGTCTGAAGGAATTTGCACTGTCTCTTGGTAATTCAAATAACAGAAACGGGAAGAATTGTGGAGACAAGAAATGCCTGCAGTAATGCAACAGGGTAGCAGCAGAATGTGATCCGGGTGTGCCAGCTCCCGATTTCATGCTTGTTTGCATTGGTTTAAGCTATTTAAGTAGCAACTCCTGAAGTAAAACTTCCAGGGCAGGTGCCTTTGGGCTGTTGATCTCTGTTTTAAGCCACTCAAAACTGTATTCTGTATTCAAACTGAGAATGGCAATTGGAATATAGATCAGGAAATTCTTCATTAAAACTGACCTTTTGAAACATAGTTTTGACCAAAGCGTTTTCTGATGTCGCTTCTTTTACTCATACGACTATGGGGGAGAAGCGGAGGAGCTCGAGTGATGACTTTCATTTAATTCAGAGAAAAAACCATACATCCCAGAATGTCTGGGTGCTTTGTCAGCACATAAAGAAGAGGTTGCAATGATGATATGCTGACAATGGCTTGTCTGTGGGTAAAGCCTCAAAAAAACACCAGAGTCGTAATCTCTTTGCCCACCCTGTATCACCTTCTTGTTGCCTCCCAAGAGTCTTTTACAGAATGATCAGGTTTTTGAGCCCCACATTTTTATTATCCCTAAGATCCCTTTTTTAAGTATTATGGCTGACCTTGGTAGTGAAAATTCAAGATTTGGGTACTTTTATGACTGGAAGTGATACAGTGATAGCGGAACAGCTAATTATTCTCTGCAGATGGCAAGGTGAGGCAGGCATCCCTGCTTCCCCCGTGGTCTGTGGCTCTTGGTGGCATCCTGAAAATGCTCCTGGTGATTGGGTATTATTTTAGATTTCAACCGAAGTTAGAGGATGATCAGATAATGCTGTGATGGGCAGGGCATCAAGCTGAAATAATCTGTGGGTTGAAATGCTGGGCTGTTCACTACTGTGAGGGATGCATGTTAGCACAGGCTCACTTGGACGAGAGAAGTATTTTGTTTGTATTAGCCAGGTATTTTGGGAATGCTGTTATCAGTTGTTACCTGTATGATTACTGTGTCCCAGTGTTGCCAAGTGCATTATGTCGGCTTAGTCGGTCCTGTCGCCTTTGTGAAGCTTATTGCTGTGTTTGGGATGAAGCTTCTCCAGTACTGTGTGTTTTCCAAATTGTTTGTGTGTGTGGAATCTGCTCATTCAATATCTAAAATACAGTTTCCATTCTCTGACCGTAGGTCCCTGCTCACCTTCAAAACAGCTGGGAGAGTTACTACATGGAGATCCTGATGGTAACGGGTCTTCTTGCTTACATCATGAATTACATCATCGGGAAGAACAAAAACAACCGCCTGGCTCACGCGTGGTTCAATACTCACAGGGAGCTGCTAGAAAGTAACTTTGCTCTTGTTGGTGAGTTCCATAATGAGTGGGATCCATTTTTAGTTTATTTGAGTAAATCTGATTTTAGACCAGCATGGAGGCTATAGAGGAGAGTAACCTTTTCTGTGCAGATGCACAATAGCACTAATGACAACTCAGTGTGTAGACAGATAGCGTGCCAGTCTTCCAGTGCTGAAATTAGATTATGGTGTTCTACTATAAGTTATTCAGAAACATCACACTGATACTGAAGTAATCCAGGAACGGCTGAGCTCTAAATCTGCTGATGAACTTCGGTCTTTAAATTTGTGACTTCTAGGTTGCAGTTCTCTTTCACTGTTTGTTTTCTTCAGGGGATGATGGCACTAATAAAGAAGCTACAAGCACTGGGAAACTAAATCAAGAAAACGAACACATCTATAACTTGTGGTGCTCTGGAAGGGTGTGCTGTGAAGGAATGCTCATCCAGCTAAAGGTATGGAGGAGTGAGTTTGTAGTACTAGTTACCTGTTTTTGGGGTTCTAGAGGCTTTTCCGTTCCACTGTGAACAACTTGTAGTCCTGGCTTGAATCTTTTGCTCATGTTGGGATACAGGGTTCTGAATGAGCACACATAAAGGGAAGACTGGTAGGACTAAAGATCCATACAGGCCTGCCTTCTGCCCACCAAAGTAGATAAGAGTGAATGCTTACAGAAAGACTATAGAAACCAGAATAGAGAGGTAACTGTAGGCTGAAGAGCTCAGGTGCTGTTTAGAAGGACTTCAGTGTGTTGGAGGAATGGACCAACAGGAATTCCAAAGACATTACAACAAAGACAAACACAAAGTTCTGCATCTGGGATGGAACAGCCCCACATACCAGTTTAGCTCCTAACTTGAGGGAACAAGGGCCTGAGAAACTCTTTGAATGCAGAAAGTAGGGCTGCTTCTGAGCTGTACAGGTGGCTTCCAAAGGGCCCCTCAAAGTTAAATTATTCTATGAAAAACACCTACTTATAACTGTCCTATTTTTCCTTGAGCCCCACTGCTGTAAGCCAACAAAGCGCTACGCTCTAGGTATATTAAGCTATCTTTTTCTGTGTTTACAAACTTGTGTTTTTAGTTTCTCAAGAGACAAGACCTACTGAATGTTCTTGCGCGCATGATGAGGCCGGCTTCTGACCAAGTGGTATGTACTCGGCCCTTTAGATGAGCTGTGATCAATTCCTGCATTCCTTTGGTTCTGCTCTGTTGCTTTTGATGGTTCTTAGGACACACCAGTGAGCTGCTGGGTGTCTGTCTGTAGTATTCCACATCTTCCAGTTCAGTTACTGTCGAAACAATCCGAAAGAATCATTCGTATTTCTGTTCTGCCTGTGAAATGCAAACTGCTGATGACTGGAAATTGTCTTATCTGTGGGTTTTATTGTTTGAGTGGTTTTGTGAACAGTCTTATCATGCTTCAAGACCTCAGCTTGATAAAAAGTGGTTTTACGATCTGAAATATTTAATGATTGTTCTTCTGTCTGTTCACTCTGCCTAAGCAAAGTCGCTTAATGCGTATGCTGACCTGGATATTGTATCCTGTAATGTTACTTTTTCCTCACCCCTTGCTCTTGAAGATGAGGGGAATCTTTAACTGCATAAATGCCAAAAGAGGTTACATTTTGGAAGACCAGTGGCTGTGTGCATGTGAATATTCTTTCCATGTATCTATAATTTAAATCAAACAACCTTTACCTTAGCTGTGTATGGCCTCGCTTAGTTTCTGTTCTTATGAATCAAAGTGTCAGACAAACATTTAAATCACAGAAGACACAGGTCTCCATTTGGCAAGTAGTCTGAAGGCAGAGTACATTGTATAAATCTGATAATAACAGCTAATAATGCTCTGTCCCACAGCAAATAAAAGTAACAATGAATGATGAAGATATGGACACGTATGTGTTTGCTGTTGGAACGCGAAAAGCGCTGGTGCGACTTCAGAAAGAGATGCAGGACCTGGTATGTATGTTCACACTGGGAATGCTAACGTGATAAATAACGGGCTAAAAGAACCTCTACTCTGCAGAATGCTTATTTTCTTGAGAACAGCTGAAAACTTGTGACTGACCTGTTGGAATTAGCGTGTGGAGAAAAGACATTTTCATATAATGGAAATGGTGTATCACTGACGTAGGAAGAGATTGAAGTATATTGTCAGGATACACATGAGTGTCACTTCATTTAATTTGCACAAATAACTTTTTCAAGGATTGAAAAGTAAACTTAAATAGTAATATGTGATGTGGAAAGTTTGGGTCTAAGTCATCTGCTTTTATGTGTTCTGAAATTAAAACTTTCCATATGTTCAAGTCTTGAAGTTTGCAAAGAAGCCAGTGATAACATGCAGTAGTTTGCAAAGGACAAGAGGAAATGGGCACAAACTTGAACATGGGAAATTCCATCTAAACACGAGGAGGAACTTCTTTCCTGTGAGGGTGGCAGAGCCCTGGAAGAGGCTGCCCAGGGAGGTGGTGGAGTCTCCTTCTCTGGAGGCATTCAAACCCCCCCTCGACACATTCCTGTGGGACCTGCTCCAGGGGGACCTGCTCTGGCAGGGGGTTGGACTGGATGGTCTCCAGAGGTCCCTTCCAATCCCGTATCATTCTGTGATTCTGTGAAATCTTTTCTCTCATAACTTGTCTCAAGTATCAGCGCTGAAGTGTGGCTGGTAGGATGCCTGTTGGTTTTGTTCTGTTAACAAACAATGTAAGCAAAATGCCTTACTCCACTCCGAGAAGTCCAGCACAGATGTATTAAAATTGTTTTATATTTTCCCTTAAAGTAGTGACTATTGAAGGGAAATACTGATTTAAAGACTATTGATACTGCATGCTTTATGCTATGCTTGAAATGTCCCCAGCCAGACTGAGTGACTGAGTTAGTGTATTTTTATTGTTTCTTATCAGGTACTTTTAGGGGTCCCACTGTGCTGGAACACTTCAGTCTGATAAGATACTTACAAGCTTGTGTTTGTTTTTATTTCTTTCCCCTTGTTCTGTTTGAAATAGAGTGAGTTCTGCAGTGATAAACCTAAGTCTGGTGCAAAATATGGGCTTCCAGATTCGCTGGCTATCTTGTCGGAGATGGGGGAGGTCACAGAGGGAATGATGGACGCTAAGGTAATGTCGAATGAATTAGGAGAAATATTCCTTGGTAACCCTGGCACTTACAACCTATGCAAGAAATTTCTAATCTTTATCTCCTGTAAACATCACCACAGGAGAGCCAAATGGCCCCAGTGAGATCTAGAGAAATCAAGTCCCTAAGGAAGTTTAAGGGCTGGAAGAAAGATGTAATTCTCATGCCTTTAGTCCTTTTATATAGCAACTGTTAGTCTAACACGAACTGCAGACTTAACTTCCAGGCTTTGAAAAGCAGTTTTAACTTAAACAGCCAGTACGAAGGAGGGTGTTGATGGTGTGTCTGCAGGTCTTCAAAGTTGACATGTTATCAAATGGATTGGAAAATCCCAAATGAGCATTATATATCTAGTATCTGAGCTGCTCGTGTTAATTCCACACATTCCATTTTCTAGCACAAGGTAAAAAAAAAAAAAGTTTAAATTTCAGTGTCATTGTGGCAAGCTGAGCACAGCAATTTTGTGAGTGATACAGGGACATCTTGGCAAACCCCAGTGGAGTGGGTAGGCTGCAGATGGGATTGGTGTTGGGAAAAACTAACCCCAGTTTCTCTTTTAGATGATACATTTCCTCACGCACTATGCTGACAAGATTGAGTCCGTCCAATTCTCGGACCAGTTCTCCGGTCCAAAACTTATGCAAGAGTACGTATAAACCTCCCGGTAGCTATTGTAACACTAAGCAAAATAGAGGCTGACAAACTTGTTTGCAGTGTGAAGCCTGCTGGAATGCACGCAAAGAGAAATGGGGAGCAAAGGTGAAACAGGTGAATAAATACACTCCCAGTGCTTCCAAATGCTTCATTAGTGTAGAAGATTAAGGTGTTGTATTGCCTTAATATTGATTTTTGTGTGCTGGTTACACTGTAATTTGGGCAGCTACAACTTTCAGATAACACCTGGCAGCCACAATGTACCCAGCTGCATGGTAACTGACTGTGTAATCCCACTAAAACGACATGGCGTGTTAGAATTTAAGGGCCAAGAAATAACCCTGCAGGAGGAGGACTCGCAGATTAACTCAGTTGCTATCTGAATGCATTGAGAACTAGGTTTAAGAAAAACCTGCAGTGTTAAAAAACCTCAACCAGAACCCCCAACCTAAAACATCAAGGTTGCTTGCTCTTCCCTGACTGAATTCAACATTCTGCTGTTGAGTCCTTCTCTTGGGTACTTCTGTTCAGGGTGACTCTCAGCTGTGCTTCAGAAATGCACAGATGCACTACCTCTTCTGTTTCCCTAAGCCTCCTAGTCTTGAGGTGCTTTTAGCTGCTGCTTCAGAATTGCCAAGTGGTGGGTGATTTATCGTCTCTGAATTACCATGTAGGCTTTTGCAAGGGTGTATTATGCTCACAGGCATATAAATAAATGATCCATATAAAAACTTGAAAGTGTCCTTCAAAAAAAAGGAACATACTTTGATTTAATTATAAGATGGCAGTACGTGCACCTTGTACTGAAATCGCTAGGCTTTGGAGCATCTGTGAAATGTAGGTCTGACTTTCTTACATTAGAATATTGTGGGGTTTGGGGCAGCGAAGACTTGAATTTTTTAGAATTTTTTTTTCCTAACATATTTATAGAAGATCTGTAGTAGTAAAACCAACAGGGCATATGTAAAACTGAATGTCATTAAAAATATCCAGGTTGCCTTAGGGCTTAGATGCCGGCGCTCATGTGAGCTCTGAGAATCGGACTGGATGGTGTCGTTAGTATTTACATTAATGCCTTTTCATTGGATGCTTTTGAGTTAAACACTTCAGGAATCTGAATACTTTGAAACTTAAGTCTGGGTTACAGCCAGCCTTTTAATCTTGTTTATTTTATTCAAGTAGTTTGCAAGTGTCTCTTGGTTCTTAATGAGGTTTCCCGTAACAATGTGAGGTGTTTTGTATGCCTGTATTTTTCTTCACTCATTCCAGCCTCTTTTTTTCTTTCCTACCAGGGAGGGTCAGCTTACAAAACTGCCCGAAACTAAAAAGACACTTTTGTTTACATTTAATGGTAAGAGAATTGGTGTAGGTGTATGTATGTATCTGGGGGAGTGTTGTGCTTTATTCGTGCAAGTCACATGTTCAAGTTCTGTCATCTATGGAAGACAGCGTATGAGGAATGACTTCAGGTAACAGGGTCATTGATTGATTAACCAGGAAACAGAAGGCAAGGCAGTAATAACACTGGGGACTGGGTGACGTATCGTCATGATAATGGAATACCCAGTCTTGCTATTATTGACCTTAGTTCACGCTCTTATCTCTACTGGGGGTTTTATTAGGGCTCAACTGGAAGATGGCTTGGGTTTAAGCCGCACTTTTTGCTGTGTGAGTTTGCACAGAATTACTTGGTTAACCCTGTTTTGGAAGAAAAACCACCTGTTGGGAGTCTATTTGAGAAAAGGCTCATTAGTTCTCTTCAAAATTCCAGGCCGTGGCTCCAGGTGAAGTTAATGTCAGAGCCTGAATTCAACCCTTAGATTTGTATTCCATACTTGTAAAACTAAGAAGGATCGCGTGGGAAACGTGCCTGTCACTGTGTGAAGAATCTAAATGCGATCTCCAAAGCTAAACACCTCCTTTAGTTAGTTATGTCCTTCCTAAAGAGGAGGATAAGAACGTCTGTCTTTCATGAATGGTGTGAGCAATAAGGAAAGAGTGTTATAGCAAGTAGAAAAATCCTGCCAACCTCTCTGAATTAACAAGAAACTCTTTATTTCAGTGCCTGGTTCAGGCAACACTTCCCCAAAGGACATGGAGTCTTTGCTGCCTCTGATGAGCATGGTTATCTACTGTATTGACAAAGCAAAGAAGTTCCGTCTGAACAGAGAAGTAAGTAGGGCATATTTTTTTTCTGTCTTCTGAATATTGTATAAAATCGCAACCGTTACCATGGGATCCTTAATTTTAAGACTGGGAGCTTTATGTTTCTGATACAGCTACCAGAGATACTGCTCATGGGGAATCTGTATTAACTGCTTTTGCTTTTCTCTGTGAAAAGGGTAAACAAAAAGCTGATAAGAACAGGGCTCGCGTGGAAGAGAACTTCCTTAAACTGACTCACGTGCAAAGACAGGAGGCTGCCCAGTCCCGCCGAGAAGAGAAAAAAAGGGCAGAGAAGGAGCGAATCATGAACGAAGAGGATCCTGAGAAACAGCGTCGGCTGGAGGTGAGGTGGACTTTCAGATTCTTACAAGCTACTGGCAAATTTCTCCTACAGTATCCCTCGGACTGCCTGTAGGTATATCAGCAAAAGCCAACTTTGATTTCTTATTTGCTGGTAGGCAGACAAATTTCAGGGTATATAAATGTGCTTTCTGAAGCACGCGAAGGCTCCCAGTGAGGAGCCATCTCCTGTGGTTAGAGATGTGAACTCAAGTACTGGAGGTCTTTTTTTGTTTGGCTTTTCTGAAATGAAGTTGCTCTTTGAGGAGCTCACCGATATTCATTCAGATCTCCATGTTCTTGTCTCCAGGAAGCTGCTTTGCGGCGTGAACAGAAGAAACTTGAGAAGAAGCAGATGAAGATGAAGCAAATCAAAGTGAAAGCGATGTGACTCCATTGTGAAAAGCGTCTCAGTGCCACCTGCAGAATTTCAATTCACAGGGTACAAAGACCTACTTAACTCCATAATTCTACAGTTCTTTCAACACTAGTAGCCGTTAAGAGAAATGTTCCTTGCATTGGTGTAACTTATTTAAATATTACAGCAACATGCAGGTGTGTGTAGAGAGCTTTGGGCAGTTTTATTCCAGGTGGTACAAATTTTTGCTACTTGTCTGTTAAAAAAAAAATTTGCAATATTCTTGAATGCTCTTTGTCATTTGTTCTTTAAAACCAGAAGATTGTAAACCTGTCCACGTGTGCTGGTAACATATTCATGCTTTGGTTTTAAACTTTGGTTTTAGTTATTGGGAGGGAAATGGGGAAAACTTAAGGGGAGAAAAACTGCACAATGAATATTTACTGTGCATTTATTTGCATCAAGCTTGTAAAGGCACAAAACTTAGAGCCTTCCATACACAGTATGGATTCTTCAGGGATTTCAGCCCAGTAGAATAGAAGTTATTTTTATTTTCTTTTTTTACAAACGAGGGACTGAAACAGTATTATGTCACTTGTGGGCATGATTGGCTTCAGTGTAAAACATAGATGAGTTAGAAACAAGGGAATGGAATACATGAACAGTTTCCTACTTGTGGTTTTGAACGCTGCAAGCTTAATACAATGTGAAGTCTGTAGTGTCAGCGTGGTGTTTTTTCAGGAGTGAGTGCATGGTGAGTTAGCAGCTTCAACTAGCTTTCCTTGAATATTTTTTAACTGTACAAGTTTGCCTCAAACTTTTCTCCTGATCTCAGCAGCTGCTGCCTAGTTCCCTTCAGCCAGAAGTCAGATTCAGTAAGGTATCTGCAATTGCCAATTTCCCCGAGCAAGTAAAAACGTTTCAGAGGACACGTCTCCTCTTCATCTGGTAAATGATCACTTCAGGTTTTTTGAATATAAATGGGAGAATGAAGTGAATGCCCCTGTGCAAGCACTTCGCTAACTGAGAGCGCTCTGCATTTTATAAATGCTTCCTGTCTTGAAGGCGTTTTATTGTTGCTTGTAACAGACTTTTAACAGTTTTGTGGGGAAACAATGTCATGCATTTTCTTGTTCAATATTTTGTGCAAACTTTTATTCTGAGGCAATAAGAATGAGCTGCTGTTGAAACAGCAACTGCTTAAACTTCTTGTTCCAGCATGGGATACTTCACACTGATTTAAATGCAAATGTCTGTAATCTGATACATGCAAATATATTAATTTTATAATGGTTGGTAAAATTATTTAAAACCAAAACTAATGTAGATTATGTGAAATTTTAGCACTATTTAGCTTTAAAGATTAATACGGTATTGTTTCACAAAGTTCTTTGAAAGCAAATACTAGTTTGTGATCTTTTGAGTAAGTGGACAGCTTTCCTGAAGTCCCATACGTTTGTGGGCCATGGCAGCTAATTTTGTAATATGAACATTCAAATGAACAATCTAATGAAGAGTAAAATATAATTGAAACACTCCACCTGCCTACTTTACTTGGCTGGACTCCGTCTTCCTTTCATCTAGTAGAATCTCAAAGCCCTGCGTAGGTTTTATACATGTGGTAGTGGTGGGTGTTGACTCTTTCCACCTGGGACCTGCTCCCGGAGGGCGGTGGTTGCTGGCAGGGGGCCCGTAGCTGGAGGAAGACTTCTCCTGGAGGAAGGGTGGGTGGAGATGGAGGATTTGCCTCCTTCCTTTGAGGCCGGAGCCGTGCGGGCGCCGCAGCAGCACCGAGGGCGGGCGGTGGGGGCCAGGCCTCGGCCGCTCTCTGAGGGAACCAACATGGCGCCGGCCGCTTCCCGCCGCTCCGGCGGGGAGGGGGGGGAGCCTCCGAGCTGACGTCACGCGCGCGACCGGCGAGCGAGCCGCATCACGTGGGCGGCGTGCTTGCGTCACACGCGCAGCGTCTCCTGCCGGTGAGCGGCGGCCGCAGCCTGAGGAACGGG
>VXAK01006922.1:64510-83757 GCA_013399435.1 Arenaria interpres | reverse complement strand
GGGGGGGGGGGGGGGGGGGGGGGGGGGCAGGAAGGGAGTGTGGCGCTGCCCCGCTGGGCCCGGGCCGTTCTTACCGGTCGCCCCCGCTCCGGTAGAGCCCTCCCGGCTTGGGGTTGCCGGACCCCGCTGAGCGTTGGCCGGTGCGGGGCTCGGCGTGAGGGGGTGACCCACTGTTGTGCCTGCAGGTTGCCCGTCCTTTCACGAGCTGCGTGTGGTAACACAAAAAGGCGGATTCCATGTCTTTTCTTGTAAGTAAACCCGAACGGATTAGGGTGAGTGTTGAACACCTTCCAGCCTTCCCTCAGACGCCGGCCTGTCGGGTAGAGCCTGCCTTGCGCTTGTGGAGAGCAGCGGCGGTGGGGCCGGCCTCCTGGAAAGCACCTTAAAATCATATTAAAACGTGCTAATTAAAGGGCAGGGTGTCGACGAGCAAGCTAGGTGCTAGTTAGAAAAAAAAACAAACCCTGCGCTGAAGTATTTAGTGCTTGCACACCTGTTTCTCCTTGGTGTGCGGTGTGAGGGGTTTGTAACGAGCATCGCAATGAAGGAAAAGTGCGATAATTTCCTGATTATTTTCTCCCCTTCCCTGTGAGGGTGGTGAGAGCCTGGCCCAGGTTGCCCAGAGAAGCTGTGGCTGCCCCATCCCTGGAGGGGTTCAAGGCCAGGTTGGAGGGGGCTTGGAGCAACCTGGTCTGGTGGGAGGTGTCCCTGCCCAGGGCAGGGGGGTTGGAACTCGATGATCTTTAAGGTCCCTTCCAACTCTGACTATTCTATGATTCTAAATTATGACCTCACCTGTGGGAGGTCACCAGCTAAACACAACAGCTTTCTTTAATTCTGTATTTTTAAGTGAGGTAGTTTCATGCGAGAGAACCACTTTTTATGCCTTAAGATGATACTGTTATATAGGAGTTTTGAGTCATTGTCACCTAAAGACTCCTTGGTGCTTTCTAGGACTGGCTTCCCTTGCACTAAACAATATAAGCTATTTTTTCAGTTATTTTACTAACTAGACAAATTCTAACATTGGAGTGTTTATTTAATGCTAACTCCACTATCAAACTCTGCATTGTTCTATTGTGCACTATATGTGTGTTTATATATATAATTTCTCTTTGAATCACAGAGTTGAATAGAGTGGTGGAAACAGTTCTCTGCACAACCTCACGCTCGCTCCGAGTTTTAAGCATGAATTCGGGAAGAGAACAGCAGCTTTAAAATATTTATGTTCTAATTTTGCATCCTTCAAGTCAATAGATACATAGCCAAAATGTTTAAAGTCTTTAAGACATCACCTAATTGGAAATAGTTGGAGCTTTTTTACACCTGTTACGCCTAAGCAAATAACTTTATTTGTCTGTATAAGGGAGTTGTAGCATGGGGACATAAGGCATGGTTATTATTTTTGTGGTATGTGCATGTGTAAAAGTTCTTGGTTGAATTATCTAAAACGATGTTAACTTGATTGCAAGTGCATGCTGGGCAGGAAAAGCAATAGCACCTGCGTGGTTCTGGGTGCTTGCCATCTTAGTGGCACGAAAAGCGAATATCTTTGTCCAAAGTAAGGATGTAATTCTGAGGTTGCAACTAATCGGTTTCAGACCACAGTAGAACCCTTGAAGTGTTATGATTCTCTGATGTTTTTTTATGGGGGAGAGGGAAAATAAACTTGTTTCTAGATGGAATGACTAATTATCTGGGGGATTTTTTTTCTTTCTGTCAGCGGTGGGTGTCTGAAAAGTTCATTGTTGAAGGCTTAAGAGAGTTCGAACTGTTTGGAGGTAGGTTTTCCTCCTGTTACATGACATTGTTAGAAATGTTTTATTTTAGCTGCAAGGTCTGTTAATTTGGTTGTAAATACGTATCTTAACAGTAAAAGAGGTGAATAAATCTGGTTGTAGCACCAGATTTGGTTATTCAAGCGGGCTGACCATAAAAGATTAATATGGAAGTGTCCAAGATCTAGCAAGTTATTTGGAATCAATGTCATGTTGATGGCAGTACTATTTTCAGACCCTGCACTCTGTATTTCTTAGCATAACAGCTTTTTTTTTCCTATGCAAAAGATGGATTTGGGAAGGTTAATTATAATTTTCCAAGTAAAAATGGATTTTGGAAGGCTGATGACAGCTCCCTGGTGTTCCTGCAGGAGAGCTGATTGGTTTCTGTTCTGCTTTGTGCATAATGAGCAAAATTGTCTGGTAGGATGATGGAAAGCAATCAGAGCATAGGAAAGGGGTCTAGATCTTGAGCTTCCAGGTGGAGTGAAAGAATTTTCACTATTTTAAATAAACTTTAGATAGTTTCTTCTGTATGTAACTGAAGTTGATATGTCATTTTGGAATGTGTTTAGAGGTATAAAAAAAAAAATCTGTCACCTTATATTTATGTTGAATATATGAACAGTAGCACTGTTTGAGTCTCTTTAATTCCCATACTTGTACTACAATTTGATTATTTTTAGTGCTGCAACCTTATGTGTAAATTAAATGTCATTGTCTAAAACAAACAAAAAGGTTGTATGTATTTGGTATCAAAAAGTATTGTGCAGGGTTATTTACTCAGTTTTCCAACTATATTTTGAATGGGTATCTGTTGAACACAACATGGTGAACAATTAATTTCTTTACTCCAGAGCAGCCTCCGGGTGACTCTCGGAGAAAAGTAAGTGACTTTTGCAGGCTGTGGTGCTGTGGTTCATTGCATGGAGATTATTCCTTGTGGAAGTTTGATTTTTTTCTTTTTACCTTAGTTATATATTTCATCTCTATATTTAGCTCTACAAGTGTGGAAACAGGTTTCACCCTGGAGTGGAGATTTTGGTGTGTGGTTTTCAAACTTCATGTCACAAGTCAAAACTTTACATTTAATCTCTTGGATTTGTATTTGTGTCATTGTCCCCCCTATCCCCAGCCCCCCGAGGGTCTCTTTTTTTTGAGATGATTTAGATCTGATTCTTTAGAGATGCTAATCTCTTATAACTCTCTTTTAGAATAAAAGGAAGAGGTTAGTTTATGGGACTTCTGAAAACTAGGCTCCAAAAATGTTATGTTGGCCATTGAAAACCAGTGTTCCCTTCTGAACACATCAGTTCTGATTTCCTTTCCCTTCCCTGTGGAGCAGCCACAACTGAGGCTCCAGCATCAAAACCAAACGTGTAATTTTCAGTTTGAAGTGACTTTACCTCCTGTTGTCTGATTGTTTTCAGAGCCAGTTCTCTGCATAGAGAGCTTTGTCTCTTTAAAACCCAAATCACAAGCAAACATGGAATGTCTGTTCAAAAACGTACAGCCAAAATGTGGCAGTTAAGAACTATACCTTGATGCTTTTTGTCTTGCAGGCCCTGCTTGCACACTGTCTGGTTCATAACAAACAATGCTCACCACAATTTATGATAGAATATATTTTCGTAAATGATTTCCCACCTGCCCGCACCATATTGAAACATTTCTGTGTGCAGGTGTTGCTCTAGTTTAAGCTAATTACAAACATGAATTAAGTGTGATTTGATTATAACTGTGTCGGTTCAAGCTGCTTATAATTGATTTTTCTGCCAGTGCCTGTAATTTACTGGCACAAAGAAAGCTGAAAATAGGAGACGTAGATGGAATATTTTGTATAAAGTCAAGTAAATTCACACCTTTTTTAAATTGCTGAGCGTTACACACATGCTGGACTGGAAGCAAATTGAGATTAGCATCTGTTTGTGTTTTTTCACACCATTCACTTGGGGTTTGGACACTTTTGCAGTGGTATTGCTGACTCTCATTTTGATTTTTTTACATCTAAATAAAAGCTTACTTTTTTTCAGCAGGGCTATAGAAGAAGGTAAATAATATGGAGAGAGGAATGGGAGGAGATTTTTTGTTGCTTATGCTGAAAGTGAGTGAGGGAACGAGGGGGTGGAGAGGAAGGCAGCAGAACAAAATGAGATTCCCTCTTCCGAACTGAGATGAATGTCACTTGGCAAACGCAGATCCTTGCTAGCATCTCATAACTGATTTTCTTGTGGCGTTTGTAATAATAGTTGCCTTTCAAAGATTTAATTTCCTTAAATCTATCTCAAATTAAAATCAGATCAACAAGCCGGAAAGCCAGCTCTTAATGAATGTCACGCCATAAAGCTAGTCCGATCTGACTTCATTATTCAGCTGCTTTTGCTTTTGACCATACACCAAAAGTTGTCCTGTGTGAAACCACCGAGGAGCTTTTTTGCAGTATTTCATAAATGACATTTCAGTTTAACTTTTTTTTTTTTTTTTTAAACTCTTCTATGATGTTGATAAATTTCTGGTAGAGCTCCTTTTGCATTAACTCTCAGTTACTGGTCACTGCTAACACGAAGAGAGGTGAGTGAAGACCTCTGATGTACTGGAAGACTTTTAAAAAGGGAACTTACCATATTTTTCCATTACTGTTGAAACAGCCTATACCATTAATAAGATTAAATTAATTTAAATTTTTTTTTGCATCTGTTTTGTTGGCTTATGCTATATCTGGAGTGGACTTTAATGAAGCAAACCACTTACATACTGCTCAGTGTTTCACCAGCTGTCATTGCTCCATAACGCCACTTATCAGAGCCCTCCCGCTTTCATTTCCTCGGTGGTGCCTTTCTGCTTCAGAGGTTTCCATCTGCCTGTGTGTCTCTCCTGGCAATCTTGCTGTTGACAGGACTCAGTGAAATTGCTGGAAGAAATAATAAATGATAGAATTGAGATCAGGATTAACAGGCAACTTTAACAGAAGTTTGAAATCTTGAATGGCAAGTCACTGCCTGTTCTCAGCCAAGGAACAGCACCGTGTAGTGTTACCACTAGAATAAAGGGTTTGGGACTGCTGAGATCTCGGGGGTTACCTCTCCTGGAAAAGGACCGAGTTGCTGTGCTGGAGTTGCTTGAGCTGAAGTTATACCATAGCGCTGCTCACAAATCTTAAGTCTTGCCTTTTCCCTCCACGGAAAAACATACCTATTTTAAAGGTAGGCAGGGAGAGGTAAAATGTGTGCTATTCAGAGGCAGCGGAGAAGGTGGAACTTGGGAAGCCTGAATGTTAGTTAGCTCACTCCCAAAATATACTTAGGGACCTATAAAGGTCATTTATGGCAAATTCATATCTGTGCTCATTGCACTACATTTACCCTGGACTGAGCGTAGAACAGCAAGTTCCTTGTTTTTCAGCTGTCACTGTGTTTCCATCTTTCAGCAATGGAAAAAAGAGCATTTGCTGTCACTCTGGCAAAATGCACAAGCCTTTTCTGCTTCATATACCGTGAGAAAAGGTCTGATAAAGGGCATTTGTAGTTGATGAAGAATGAGGTGGAAAAAATGAGCTGGAGTTCCAAATGTCAGGAGGAGTTAATGTGCTGGAAATTTGAGATAACTAAATCCAATCTTAGACACCAAATAAATTTGGATCCCCATTAGGATGCTCTCCTTGTGACTTTGGGAATTTGAGGGAGTTGGCAGATAATAGTGGAACTTGCAAGAACATTGAAGCTTGTCTTCTGCAAAATCCCGCTTGGAAAGATTGACGTGTATGTAAATAAAGCAGGTAGCTTTACGGCAGATGGAGTGAAGAAAAGCTGACAGGCTCAGGGGTGCTGCTTCCCCGGGTGCTGTGGGGTCTTTTGCTTTTCTTTTTTTTCTTTTCCGTAAGCACTAATGCTTTGCATTTAAGTTTTTGCTTCCATTTGGAGCTTCTCTTTTCGTGTGTGTCTGATCTTCATATCTTGGGCTAAATTGGTTTGTCACTTCCACCATTCAGCTGAGCAGCTTCAGCTGCGCTGCTCTTATCACCGATGAGCAGCTGAAAACCAGAAGGCCCAGCATCCGACAGGAATGCTGACCACCACAGAGCAGAGAAGTGCCATAAACAAGCTTTCCTTGGCCTTTGCTCAGGCAACAGGATGGTGGCACAGTAATGGGAGAAAGGTAGTTACTCTAAAACAGTGCTTAAGCTGTCCTGGGGAATAGTAATTGGCTTTATCCAAATACTCCTCAAGAAATTCCAGCTTGCAGTAAATAAGAACCTACCTGTTATGGTTACATGTTTTGAAACACAGATGTCTGGATCTTCTGAAATGAGGCATCTCCTGGATTTCAATTGATAAATAACTATTTTAAAATTACTTTAACAGCAATTAAATTCTCTCTTCTATATTCAACACTGTGTTACTATTTTACGGTGTATGATAATATAAGGAGCAGATGATTTTTCCAGCACGTGTTCTTTATTTCTTTTAACCTGACTTCATTGTTGTTTTTTTTTTCCCCAGGCAAATGAGGCGAGCTCCGAGTCGATAGCTTCTTCCCCTAAAAGGGACACCATGAGCAACTTCCTTCCAGACAGCAGCTGTTACGAGTTGCTCACTATCATAGGTAACACTGCCGGTGGGCTGGAGGGTTGGAAGTCCACTTCACAAAGAAAATACCTGCTGCAGATTTATTGGCCTTCTCTTGATCGACTGCTTATTTTTTTCCATTAGATGCCTGTTCTCTTTGATCTTAAAATCACTTTGATAACAAAGGAGATGCCAATCCTAAAGGCTTCCAATTGAAAGAGGCCGGTGGTGGGTTAACGATACTGGGTGTGAAGTACAAAGTCAGCAGAAGGAGCTTGAAACCTGTCATGTCCTCGGTGGGGTTGTGGCCTAATCGTTTTATTTCTACCTCAGTTCTGAACTTGAAAGGCAGGATAATATTACTGACTGGGAGGATTTCTCAATGGGATACGTGCCAAGGAAGGTGGTGTCTGATGGAACGATTACTCTTTTTCACAAGGCCAAAAATAGTTTCAGTAAATGAGTGTAAAGATTATTTAAGGGTCAAGGACTAGAGGAGTTCTCCAGAAGTGTGTGGTTCCAGAAATATCCCTGAAGCTTTAATGCCTTTTCTTTCAGGCAGAGGCTTTGAAGACTTGATGGTTGTGAACCTGGCCAGGTATAAACCCACAGGAGAGTATGTCACAGTCAGAAGAGTGAACTTGGAGGCCTGCACCAATGAAATGGTCACGTTCTTGCAGGTAAAACGAATCCATTAATACCATAATGCAAGTTTAAGAGAGGACAGACAGCAAGAGCAGTGGTTATCAATACTGTATTTGTATTTCTGCATTTACTAAATTGAATCAAAATATCTTTTTGTCAATTTTAGGGGGAGCTTCATGTCTCCAAGCTCTTCAACCACCCTAACATTGTGCCCTACAAAGCAACTTTCATAGCTGACAATGAGCTATGGGTAGTGACATCTTTCATGGCCTATGGTAGGTGGAGAGTGAATGTTTTTGTCTGAGCATCGTATTCTGAGAAATTAAATTTAAGAAGTGAAGTATCCTTGGATTGTTTTTTTTTTCTGACCAAGTAAGAAGTGTTTTGTTTCTTTTAGGTTCTGCAAAAGATTTAATCTGTACCCATTTTATGGATGGGATGAGTGAACTGGCTATTGCATATATCCTCCAAGGAGTACTGAAAGCACTTGACTATATCCACCATATGGGCTATGTACATAGGTAATAATAAAAAAGGGTGATATATTTTCCTTCTGTTGGAAGTTCTCAGAAATACTGATCGTTAGAGCAGAGTGGATAGTTCAAGAGATGCAGAACGCATTATAAGTTTTGTTTTGCTTTGCTGTTAGAGCAAGTCAGTTTGATACTCGTGGGAAATTATATTATTGCTCTTACTAAACTGTGTGAAAATGTCACTGTGGAACAAACTTATCTCAAAGCCCACTGTGTATCTAAAATCACAACTGCAGCTGGTGGTGACAGACCAACTTGTTAAGGCTCTGCTCAGATACTATCAACAGTCTCCAAATTGAGACTGACAGTGGCAGGGGGGTTATTTGCCCTCTTCCTGGGTCCGTAGCCTTCAGTCCCACACTCTTCTTTGCCACTGAAATGTTCTTTGGAAACCTGCAAAGTGAAAAGAGTCCTTTTAATGTTTGTAGAGGCTGGTTTTGCACAGCATTCAGGATGGTCGATAGGAGTCTCGGCCTCCTGGTGGGAGGCTGATCAAGTATTGTCCTGCACATTGAGCTGTCCAGTACAGAAGGCTTTTATCTTCCTGTAGGTGCTTACTAAGGATGATTTTCTGTTTAGTACTACAACTTCTCTTATTCTCTTTCTAAATCGCTGCCTCCATCCCTTAGCATTTTTTTCCTCTTCTCTGATACATCCTTGTGTTGGCAAGAGTAAATTTCAGATGCTGAAAGTTTGAGGTTATTGGTGGTTCTTACTTTTATTGTATGTACTGTAAGAGAAATTCAGCTTATCTATGCCTGCCTTAAATCCTTTGCAGTGCCTTTCTGCACTAAGTCTGCCTGGGAAAGCTGTGAGGAATGTTCACTCCTTTGAGGCCAGAGAACCTGACTGTTTTTACTTATTTTCAGGAGCGTTAAAGCCAGCCATATCCTGATCTCAGTAGATGGGAAGGTCTACCTCTCTGGCCTGCGAAGTAACCTGAGTATGATCAACCACGGGCAGCGACTCAAAGTTGTTCATGACTTTCCCAAATACAGCATCAAAGTCCTGCCTTGGCTCAGCCCTGAAGTCTTGCAGCAGGTGTGTGATAAGATTTGCTAGTTTTTAGTGATATATGGTATCTCTGTATAATTTTCTGAGTTCTTTTGGCATGTGTGGGGGTGTGGTGGTGGGAACACGATAAAAGTCACAAGGTTACTTTTTCTTATTATGAGCTCTATCGTTTTTACCTTAAAACCAGTGACCCCTAGCAAGGGAAAGCCTGTATTCCTGTCAAAAGGGGTAATTGCTGAGAAGCCCATGTTACAACATTGTCTTTTCTTTCCCTCCAGAGGAGGGTGCGTGCGAATGCAAGGAAAAGGGAGGGGAGAGGCTGGAGGAAACAGATTTGGGGCAGGTGCAGGGTGAGAGGCTGGAATTTGACCTGATCTCTGTTTCAATAAATAGTTTTCTTGTAGGGTAATTTTTCTTTTCCTTTTCATCTAGAATCTCCAGGGTTATGATGCAAAATCTGACATTTACAGCGTAGGAATAACAGCCTGTGAGCTGGCAAATGGACACGTACCGTTTAAAGACATGCCTTCTACTCAGGTGAGGTTTAAAGCTGTTCCTTTCTCATACTTCCTCCTGGCACAGGGAACTGCCTTGCTGCACTGGGATGTGAAGACAGAAGGGTGCCGTGCCTGCCTGAATTCCCTTCTCATTGCAGCTTTTTCCATTGAACTGCAGGGCTTTTGTATTGAATCTTCGGTGTCAGAATGGTGATGTCCAAATTTTGAGGACATTAGAAATCTACTGAGAAATATTAATAGTCCGGTCTTTGTGTGTGTGACGTTGCTTATGCCCCTTCTCTTCCAGATGCTCTTGGAAAAGCTGAATGGAACTGTTCCCTGCCTGTTAGACACCACCACAATTCCTGCTGATGAGCTGACTATGAAAACCTCCCGTTCAAGTGCTAACTATGGGATGGGCGAGAGCATGGCTATCAGCAACGTGAGAGCAGCCAACGGAGAGCCAGCCCTGCACCCTTATCTTCGGACCTTCTCCACCTACTTCCATAACTTTGTAGAGCAGTGCCTCCAGCGGAACCCCGACTTCAGGTAAAGCCAGGTGAAAGCTGCTCTTTCCTGACCCGCGCTATTCTAGGGCTGATTAAACCACGAGAGCCAGCAGAGGTTGTTGAAAGTTTTCTTCCCAGAAGTGTAGTGGAGTGAGGATGTGCTGCATGCATTGAGAAGAGCAATCCAAGTGTGTAAAATGAGCAGTATTAACACTTTGAGACACTTTCTGTAAGAGAGCCTGAAGAATTTCTTCTCTGGGGGGTAGAGTGGTGCTACCTGTCAGGAAAGTAAACTGAACAACTTGACATTTTGATCCCTATGAGACTCTGCTGCATAAATTGCTTGTATAAAACATCATGTGAATATAATAAACAGTGCTGCTGGTTACAAAAGGGACATATCCTATAGCTGAGCCACGAGAGAGGCAGGAAGGACCCCAGTCTTTTCTTTCTTCCACTGCCATTAACTGACTTTAAACACTGATGCAATTTCTTTTGTGCTTACTCCATTCTAACTCCCTTTTACAGGCCAAGTGCAGGTGCGCTGCTCAATCATCCCTTTTTCAAGCAGGTAAGGAACTCATTTAATCTGCAGATAAAGAACAGTGGCTGTTCTGTAGTAGTTGTCTTGCTGTGTCATTGAACCTGAGGGTGGGAATGTTGAGTCACTGAATTTTCTGTGCTCCGAAAGGATGAATTTAGTTTGGTGTGTAATTGTAAGCGCAGCTTGTGGATCCTCACATCCTCCTGGGAGGTGGGATGGCTGTTCTCAGAGGATGTAAATCTGCCTGTCCTGTGTGCCAGAGGTTTTTCACCCACAGAGTGCTGGGGGCAAGGCAGTCCTTACTGAGACCAAATGGAGGTGACCTGTGCGGCAGGTTGGGAGCTCCAGCCCTGGCATGGGAAGAGGCAGAGGCTCTCCTGCCCCGGGATGATTTGTTTGGCTTGCTCTGAGCCGAGGGTTGGGGTGATGCTTCCCTGAGAGCAGTACCAGGACCACCATGGTTACCCAAAAGCTGCTGGAAAGAGCATGCAAAGCATTTTCTTGTTACAAGATGCGGCGCGAAAGCCCTGCACGTCTCTTGGTGCAGACAGGAGGAGAAAACTGCGTTCTTATTTTCTCCCTATAACCACACGTTGTTGCCGCTCGCCTGTGACGGGCAACTGTGGGGAAGCATTTCCACAGCCGAGTTCTCTCCTTTCCGTGCAGATCAAGCGCCGCGCTTCTGAAGCGCTCCCTGAACTTCTGCGCCCTGTCACCCCAATCACCAATTTTGAAGGAACGCGGCCCCAGGATCCCAGTGGCATTTTTGGGCTGGTGTCAAACCTGGAGCAGCTGGATGTGGATGACTGGGAATTCTAGAAAAACAGGGGCGACGCCTGGTTCTGGAGGAGCTTTCTGGACATTGTAATTTATTGGTCCTGTTCATAAAAGGTGATGAATGTTACACATAGAAGAGTTTACAGGTTCTTGGGAAGGAACTTCAACTGCCTCTTTACTTAGGAAGTAGCCTGGAAACAAATGGGACAGACCTGAGCTGGGAAAGGATCAACCTCAAGGAACTGTGAAGTATTCCAGGTGGTGCAATGCCCAGAGCCCCAGTTCTGGCAGCTGAGCACCAGTAGATCACTTGAATGGGTTGAGTGAGTCTGTTTAGTCTATTTATGTGTTTCTAAAAATCACTGGCTTTCTTGTATCACAGTTGAAGGCTGCATGTCCCTACCCTCTTTGGTTCTTTCTCTTTTTAAGGGTGCCTTAGAGTTAAGGGGAGGCAGGAAGCTTTTAGTTTTGGGCATTCTCTTAGAGCTAGTCCCATTACTGTTACAGGCTAAGTTTGGAGGGTGGGGAAAAAAGGGATTATGTCCTTAGTCACTGCTTTGTGATGGAAAACGGGAGATCAAAGATGACCAGATTCTGTTCCAGGCACGTCTGCTGCATCGGGCATTCCTCTGCAGCACTGGATTCTTCCAGTTCTGGAGAGAACTTTCGGAGAGACTCCTCTCACTTGATGCTGAGCACTCTGAGCTCCAGGTCAGACAGGGCATTCCAGCCTCTCCTCCCGTGGCTGCCTGGGTCACCAAAGCGAGTGTGAACACCTGTGCAACGCACCAGCTTTTTTATCCCCACAGCACATCTTCTTGAGCCTCCCGTTAGCTGGGCTGGTTTCACAGCACATAACACTCACACCAGCTTGTTCTCAGCGAGTTACCCTGGCACAGAGGAAAAACAAGTTGATTTTCATACTAAATCCTCTTGCTCATGACTCCTTTTGAACATCATGTACAGAATCAATCTTAAGCCTTCCATTGCTGTTGCTGTTCTGCCTTCCCTGACTGACTGACAGGTAAAAGCTTGTTTCTCCCGTGGCTCCCCTCGATTCACAGGTGTGTGACTCTGTCCTGCTGCTGTGGCAGCTCTCCCCTGTCCCACGGTGTTTGTTTTTATTTTGGAGGTGTATTTAAGGCTTTTAATTTGCCCCTTTCAAGGACCACGGGTGCTGGATGAATTCTACTCTTTAATGAAGCACTGAGAATCCCGTCCTGGAGGTGTGGTCGATGGGAGTAGTGGTGCTGGCAACAGGTCCTTTCTTGTGTTTATAAACTGTACTTGAACCCAGATAAAGTTTGTTACTCTAGTTTTTTGCCAAAACAAATAAAATATTTCTGAAGTTGTTTTTTTTAAGTCTGCTGTTGCTGCAAGGTGATGGAGTGGATCACAAATGACACAGGCTGGCTGTGCATGCTCGCTCTCTTCTCCTTTCCTTACTTGAAAGGAAGCTCGCACCCTGGCTGGGTGGTGGTAGAACATACCCTGATGAACGCAGTTGCTGCTGTACAGCTCACCCAGCAGCACTGTTAATTGCAACTGCCTTCATGTTTCAAAATCGTATTTCTATAAACCAAAGCAAAAAGCTTCAAACAACTGCTCTGGCACTTCTGTGAAAGCTTCAGTAGAATGTACTCATTCTGCCAGAGCAAGGTGTTTGTAAGGGCAGGCTACAATAGAAAGGACAAGCCCTCTTCCTCTCCAGGATCAGCTTTGACTCTGCATTTCATGTTATTGTAGTAAGTAGATCTTAATTTCCTAGCTTGTTATGAAGTTTGCAGCTTGCAAAAATCCTTATCCCTCTCCCACAAGCCTGAACAGGGACTGGGTCAGTGGTACTTACAGCAAGAAAAAGCACGAAACCACTCAGCATAAAACCTTTGGGACTGAGTTAGTGATGATTTGAAGGTTTCCTCACAGAAGAGGTTCAACAACAGTGCCCATTGACATTCTAAGCCTCTCTTGAGTTCTCCTAGGAATTCAGAGGCAGGCAGAAAGGACAGGAGGGAAAACACTGAGCTGTAATAAATCACAAATAACTGCAGCCCTGGAACCTGCTTTCCCCTGAGCTTGCATTTTTAGGGTGAAGGATGAACTTAACGCAAGCTAGTATTTCTCATCCCCTTCCATGCTTTCAGCTTGTTACGTGCTCAAAGATTATGGACTTAAATTAACTTGGAAATAGTTTTATGCTTACACAGCAGCCCGAAGCAAGATCAGTGCAAAGTTAGGAGTGAAACAGCAACCTTCATCAAAAACAGGAGTTAGGAAGTAAGGAATGCACAGCCTTCAACACCTCCTTCCCCAGCGCACTGCTGTGCTCAGGGGGCAACTGCGGGGGTCCTGGTGGTAGCCAGCCATACTCAGCCACAACTCGAGTCTGACCTTACCTGTTCTTACACCTTTAGAGCAGCAAAGAGGGAGTCTGGTCCAGTCAGGACACTGGTTTAGTAGCTGCTGGTTGGATACACAAGCTGGGTACAGCTGCTGGCCCCAAGCAACTGCCATGAGCATTTTTATCTCCTATGAAAACTTTATTCAGCTACATACAAAACAGGGTGCTCTGCTATTGGGGATCCTCTCCGCGGTCTGAATGCTGCTGCTCTTCCTCCTCTTCTTCCTCCCCTTTGTGTTTTTCCAATTTTGCCATCAGCTCTGAAAAACAGGGATAGGCAGGATGAGACTCCGGGTGCAGGGGCTGGAAACCAAAGTCTGGTGCCCAGGTCCCGGAAACACCCATCCCTGCAAGAAGCAGGGAAGCTGCCCTGGCCCACACAAAGGCTCAGCTGGGGGCTACCACCATTCGCTGAGCCCAGAGCATCAGATGTTACACTCAGAGAATCCATCAGGGCATTACTGACCATCAGACCAGCTGCTACCTCCACACCAGGAGTCACATTCCTCGAGCTCCCCATCTACGCAAGCACCTACAGAGCCACCCCGGCCGTGATTTAGTGTCTGCTGGCACTAAAGGAGGCTCTGCCGGCAGCCAAGAGCTGTGACCTCCAGCCAAACACCAAGAAGACACCTCATGAGCTGGTGCCTTTGCTGCTTCAGATGCTCCCACCAAAAGCCCTTGCTCCCACAGAGGCCCGTTACCTTTTGCTGGGTTGAAGACACCATTGGTTTGCTTGTCACAGACATAGCAGCGCTGGGATTTGCGATAGTGTTGGAGGGCACAGTTCTCACAGAAGTAGTGCCTACACCTGTACGGAGACACAGATGCCACTGTGTGGTCACCAGATACAATCACCGTGTCCCAGAGTTACAAATTATAGACTACTGGTCCCTGGGAGATGCAAAATTATGCTGCAAACACAGCTTTCTCTGCATCGTTGTCCCCATAAAAGGTGTTTCGGTGAAGCTACGCTGATGTGGAGTGCTGGCACAGAGCCACCTGTGAGCTCTTCCAGACACCAGGGACCCAGCGCCACAGCCAGCAGTGTGGGAGGGGGCTGGCAGGGCGCGCTGGCCACGCTGCCCTCAGCCTGCTCTTCATCCTCCATTAGCCCTTGGCTTCCCCACGCTTGTTTCTCTGCTCATGCTGGGCAGCGTGTCATTCAGTGTCCAGGAAAAATGAAGGCATGAAACCAAGATCTCAAGGTTAAAGGGGAAGATGATGTAATCAGGCACCATCTGTGGAAAGCTAGATGATGCCCGGACAACAAAGGCTTGAGATCCCTTCTAAGGAGATGCTCCAGATGCAGTTATGAGACTCCCTGGTTACCAGAGGATTTCCTCACCCACCAGAAAGCCACAGCTGACAACAAGCAGGTTCTGCCCACCAGCCTGTGGACAGTGTTTGTATTTGGCTTCAAACAGAAGGACTACTGGACTCGACTGACAGCAGACACTTGGCTCCCCAAGCCAAAACAACCACTTACTTGGTGACCACGGGGTTCTTGAAGGAACTTCTGCAGATGAAGCATTTGAAAGGCATATCCTCCTCATCGCTGCTCACCTCGTAGTTTTCCTCATCTGCACAAGAGAAAGTTAACCAAACCGGAGCAAGAGCAGAGGCAGCCAGAGCAGCCCATGCGTGGGGCATGAAATATTAACTGTGGAGAGAGTACAGCAGGTGGGATTGAATCTCTGCTGGAAACAATAGAGCTCTGGCATCTGGGTGTTACTGATGTCAGTAGCACATGTGGGACTGAGATATAATTAGGTCTAATGAGCCAGCATGCTTGTTGCTCATCTCACAAGAACAAATTCTTTCCTACCTCGCCCACTGCCTGCTATAAAGAGACATATCCTCCGGCCCCCTCTTATTTTTCAGATTTTCTTCCAAACCACCTGCCAGCGAACTCTTTGCTTCCAACTGAGCAGAGAACACCCTCTTCCCCATGGCTGCACAGCAGTTTGTGAGCAACACTCATGAGCCTTGGGACACTGAGAGTGAGAAATAATGATGGGACGTGGCATGAAAGCATCTGGGGGGGACAGGAGATGGTCACATCTCCCCAGCCCCACACAGCTCACTGCTGGGACCCATGCATCAGCAGTGCTATCCTTTTCTAGAGCACCAGAGGAAATAATCCTCTCTGGTGGCAGTCAGTGGTTATCTAAAAGCAGATTTGCTCAGCGCTGTCACTGGCCCTAATGTTATCCTGCAGCAGGGAGTTCCACAGCTTTAGAATAGAGTCCTTTCTCTCTAATATTAACTCAACCCATGGTCTGTGCAGTTTGAGACAGCAAAGGATCCATTTCCTTCTTCGTGACCCAGTAACCCTAAGTCACCTTCACTTTAGAGCATGGTAAGAGGCAGGACCTGGGAGGCCTCATCCCCCATTAGCTTCGGGGAGGGAGAGCAGAGGGGTGGTGCCGTACCATTCACTCCGTACCGGCCTTCATCCAGCTCCCGTTCAATCTGCCAGCCGTGTTTGTAGTCTGAGCGGTCGTGGAGGAATTTGCAGCTGTCTGAGCAGCACAAAGAGAGAAGAATTAACACTCTACCCCGCACAGCCCAGCTGTTAACCAGACACCTCGCTCAGGGGCAGCCTGAGCTTTGCTCAGCAGAAGGTGAAACCTGGTTTCTTCCCTGCTGCCTGTGCTTCAGTGCAGTGCCAAGCTCCTGCAGCAGGCACAGGACACCTCTTAGGGTCAACAGGCCGTGAGGATCATGCTCTGCATGCTACAGAGCCAAGTTCTAGCATTTACACAGAGGGGAAGTGGGATAAGGAAGAGGAAATCCCATCCCTCATGTGGCCTCAGTGGCCAGAACACCTGTGGGAATGTGGGTGACTGCAAATCCCAGAGGTCCCTCCCAGGACACTCATAACCACTGATTAGAGGCCATCAGCTTTCGGAAGGATCAACACAAATGCCAAGAACGTTACATAAAACAACTCTGCAACAGCATCACACCCCAGCTTTGCAAACAAGTGCCTGCAAATCAGTAAATGCCCATCTTAGTGCTACAAACACGGGGTCACAACTTGGACTGGATCCCTTTGCAGCACGTGTTCAGCTGCAGGCGAGATCCACTCACCTCCAAAGCCGCAGAACCCAGTTTCTTTGTAGTCCTTGCAGATGTCAGGCTGGTAGTCCCACCGCACTGTGGCCCGCAAGTGCTCCGGAGCACGGATGGGTCCTTTTCTGAAAGGGTGGGAGAAGGCTCAGGCCTCCACTGCGCAGCTGCAGTGGAGAAGGCCCCTGGGGGCCTGGTCAGAACCAGACACCGGACTCGTTAGACAGAAAGCAGCTGGCAGCAACAGCAAACTTAAGCCCCAAAGAAGTCCCTTTGGTGATGGTGCCTGAGCTCCTCTGTGGTCCCAATCCTCCAAGGCTCATCCTGACCTACCTGACCATCCCTGAAGAGGCGTTTCCCATCGATGTGTCCTTGGGTTTCACATACTTCTGGTAGTTGTTAATACCACGGTAAATTTTATCATCTTCCTTTCCTCTCAGCTCCTAGGAAAGCAAAAAGAAAAGTTATTTAGGAGCAGAAAAGCTTCATGACACAGATCAGCTTTCACCTCTCTGACACCAGTCTCCCTTCCCACCCCTGCCTTCCTTAACACCGAGATTCCAAGAAAGCCAGAAAGTTCCCCTATTTTGTTACAAGAATTATACTCTTGGCTTCTCCAATTTCCAGGGAGGGAGAGACTCAAACTTTTCTTGATGTGCTGAAGGGGATGAATAAAGCACATGTTCTCCTTTTGCAGAGCACTAACTTCCAGAGCAGGGCTGACTCACCTCCTGGATTTTCTGGCTGCGTTCGAAGATGGCCTGAGCATCTTTCTCCTTCTCTGTGTCCAGCTCATACACTGCTGTGGCTCCCATGTCTTCTGGGCCAACAGGTTTCTGAAAAGCAAGAAGAACTTGTGACAACAGCAAAGAGAACATTTTTACAAGGCAGAGAGCTCCTTGGCTACCTGGAGGGCCAGTCACAGAGCGAGTACTGGGAATGGGGTGGCTGGATGGGGCTTTGAGCAACCTGCTCTGGTGGGAGGTGTCCCTGCCCAGGGCAGGGGGATTGGAACTCGATCTTTAATGTCCCTTCCAACTCTAACCATTCTATGATTCTATGAATGCTCTGCTTTACCTTCCACCAGTTTCTACCATCCCTGAGCATCCCATGAACATCCCTGAAAATCATCCAGCCTAGTGCTTACAGGAAACACTTGTCCTTACTTTACTCCTTCACACTCAGCCCTGGCTTAGCTGGAAATTGAACTCAGGTCTCCCATGTCCAACACTTCAATCATGAGACCATCCCACCTACACACAGGATGTTACGTCTGAACTTTTAACCCAGTGGGCGGCTTAAATTTAGTGTTAATACAGTGATCTGGCTTAGATTCCCCTTTAATGGGCTGAACAGGCACCTATTCCTGATTTTATCAGATCTTGAGGAACAGCTGCACAGAAAAAAGAGAATAATTACAGCCAGCTTCAATTAAAACCAAATCCACCTTAGGTGCCACAAGCTTCTGGAGCCCCAAAGCTGTCATCTGTTTCATTCTCCTACAGCACCTAAGTCACCTTGAATTCTTTGAGGAGGAAAATGATCTAAAACTGAAACCACAAACCCAACAGCAGGGCAAACCTGATTCAAGTGCTCCCTCTCCTGAAAGTTTAGTGCGATGTTGAGCAAATCCAGTGGCATCTTGAGGTTCTAATTCCCACCTCTAAGAGGGCAAGGCCAACCTTAGATGGCCTCCTGAGGATGCAGAGGGTATTAGGGGAATAAACCTAGTGCAAGGTGCTTGTCTATTATGAGGGAAGGTACAGGGAGGTGTATCTATAGATAAAAAAGAAGGAATGGCTGACCCCACATTCACAGAGGCAAATTGTCTCTATCAAGTGTGGGATCCACCTCATCTCATACCCCAGAACCACATTCTTGCCCAGTCCTTACCGCCGACCTTGTTGATTTGTAAGTGACTCCAATCTCCTTTGATGGATCCTCATCGTCACTGCTGCTCACCGCGTACGCAGGCCTTTCCTTCGTGCATCTCCTGGTCTGAGGGGCAAGAAGACAGCGGGTATGAAGGACAGAAGGTTCCAACACTGTGTCTAGCTTGAGCTTGGCAGGCCACTGCAGATGCGCCTCGGATGGAGCAGTTCCCTGCTGTGGCGCCCTTCCCTTCTGGATCAGGGGGTTGGGGGTCTCCCGCCGCCGCTCCTTCCGCACCACCGTGCTGCCCTCCTCACCGCTGCTCTCTGGGGGGTAAAGCCCGGGGGTAAGGCTGTGCGCGGGGGCAGGACCTCGGCCCAAGTGCAGGCTCTGCCGGCAGCCTCCCCCCTCTGCGGCCTGGGGACGCCCGCGGGAAGGTGCGGAAGACCACCGGCAGAACCCCCGAGGGCGGTGGCCAGACCGGAGAAGAGCCCTTCACCCCCTCCATCACACAGACACCGGTATGGCTGGGGTAGGGCTGCCAGGTCCCTCCGGTGTGGGGGCAGCGCTCCGGGGTGACACCAGGCCCTCCCTCGGCTCCCGCAGGGTATCGTAACGGTCCGGTTCCCGGCGCCCTCCCAAGGCCCTCCGCCGGCCCTCCCCCTGCTCCTGGTCGCTGCTGGGCCGCTTGCGCCGCCCCCTGCCCGCCGCCAGGCCCCGCTTCTTGAAAACGAAGGTGCAAACGGAACCCTCCTCCGCCATCTTGAGCCGGCGACCACAGATGTCAGCGGCTAGAGCGGCACGTGAGCCGGACACCCCTCCCTGCGCTGCGCGCGCCCCCTGCCGGCCTGGAGGCCTGAGCGCCCCAGCGGAGGGGCGGGGCCCCCGGGGAGAGCGGCGCCCCCGGGGGAGAGCGCCCCCTGGCGGCGGGGCCGGGGAGCGGGAGGAAGCCGGGGGGTCTCGTGTCGCTGGAAACCCCTCGGGGCCGCCCCGGGCCGGTCCCCGCTCCCCTCCGCCTCCCCCCGGGACGTCGCCTT
>VXAK01006922.1:21576-49421 GCA_013399435.1 Arenaria interpres | reverse complement strand
ATCACAGCCCCTCCTCTTGTCGGGGACCTAAAGACCCCCAAGCTCACTCATCGCAGCAAAAAAAAAGGGCTTATTTGCCCACTTGGTCCCAAGTCTCAGCTAAGAGACTGGTAGCCAGGGGCACCCCAGTTATGCTACACCAGCCCCAAAGTAACACGGAGCTGAGCCAGAGCATCCGCCGAGGTGACACTGAGCCAAGGCTGAGCTGCCCTGTGGGATCCCCTCCCTCTTTGCAGACCTTTAAGGCTGTCCCTAACACGCTGAGCTGGCTGGAGGGAGTAGTTGGCCCTTTCTGCATGTTCTCTCCTCCTTTTTGCCCTGTCCTGGTGCCCCTGAGCCTCACACGCTCCCCCCAACCCACAGCCGAGCCCCCAGCTCACCCTGTCTTCCTCCTTCCCCAGCCTGGGCAGCTACGCGGCGCTCCACGGGGAATTCTACTGCAAGCCCCACTTCCAGCAGCTCTTCAAGAGTAAAGGCAACTACGACGAGGGCTTCGGGCGCAAGCAGCACAAGGAGCTGTGGGTGCACAAGGAGGTGGAGAGCGGGACCAAGTCGGCGTGAGCGGGGCCAGTCCCACCCCCCCTTTCCCCGGAGCCCGGCAGAGACGGCACGGAGCGGCGCTGAGCCGGGGGCTAACTGAGCTGATGTAAAGCAAAGAGGACCCAAGGGGCTGTGGGGAAGGGAGGCAGCCCAGCCCTCTTTGGAGGATGCTTAGTGGGGAGCCAGGGTAGAGGAGACCGGGGTAGACCCCCAAGGCCTGGAGTTTTCTCGCCGCAGGTCCCTCTCCCCCGTGAGATCAGACCAGAAGCGCTTGCCCCCATGGGACCCCCAGCCCCGTTCACTCATTTCAGGCCTGTCACCATGGAAAAGGAGATGACCCCGGGGCTTTCCCCAGCCTGTACCAGCTCCTGCCACACCAATCCTGCCTTGCTGGGGCTCTGAGTAAGGAGGGTCCTTGGTTTACATCAGCTCAGTTCAGCTGGGATTGTTCAGCCTTAAGGATGCTGCCCTGCGACTGTTTAACAGTGTCTGTCTTTTTTATATTTGCCTTTAATTGGTACGTTCTGCGCTGGAGCCTGGCACGGCAGCTTCACGCGTGACACTGCGCCAGGCGCTCTTTTATTTTTGTAATACAAGGTTTCCGAGCCTTCCCTGTCTTGTCCTGTGTTCCCAGGGACCTGGGCGGGTGGGAGGAAGGGTCAGGTCTGTCTCTCACTGCCCAGTAACTGTGGGAAGACCTTCTGCCCATGCAGGATGGAGAAACTGTTCCTGGATACGTGTGTGTAATGTTCTGACTGAGGCAGCCGGGTCCTTGGAGACTGAGCCTGGGATTTCAGGCTGCACACACGCAGCATTGCTGCCCTCCGAGCTACAAACCTCAGCCGTAACCGGGAACCAGCCCCCACATGGAGCCCAGACCTCCTTCCCAGGGAATTCATACAATCATAGAATGGTTAGAGTTGGAAGGGACCTTAAAGATCATCTTGTTCCAACCCCCCTGCCCTGGGCAGGGACACCTCCCACCAGACCAGGTTGCTCCAAGCCCCCTCCAACCTGGCCCTGAACCCCTCCAGGGAGGGGGAGATGTTTTTACCTCTTTAACTCTGCCAGCTCCTTGGCTTTCATCTCTTTCCAGCTCTGCCCTCTACCTCTCCTCCCATCAGCAATGACTTCCAAGCAGGCCGACCCACTGCCCAGCTCTCTGCAGTAGCTAANGGTCCTGCTGGGGCTTCGGTGTGCACCAACAGCCTGGCAGCATCATGATTCAGGTTGGAAAGGACGTTAAAGCCCATCCAGTGCCACCCCCTGCCCTGGGCAGGGACACCTCCCACCACACCAGGTTGCTCCAAGCCCCCTCCAACCTGGCCTTGAACCCCTCCAGGGATGGGGCAGCCACAGCTTCTCTGGGCAACCTGGGCCAGGATCTCACCACCCTCACAGCAAAGAAGCTCTTTCTAGTATCTCATCTAAATCTCCCCTCTTTCAATTTAAAACCGTTACCCCTTGTTCTGTCACTGCACTTCCTGACAAAGCGTCCCTCCCCAGCTCTCCTGTAGCCCCCATCAGATATTGGAAGGGGCTCTAAGGTCTCCCTGGAGCCTTCTCTTCTCCAGGCTGAACCCCCCCAGCTCTCTCAGCCTGTCTTCATGGGAGAGGTGCTCCAGCCCTCTGATCATCTTTGTGGATGGACCCATCCCAACAGGTCCATGTCCTTCACCCTGCTGGGGATGAGATCCACCCCTTTGCCCCACATACATTTTGTGGCTTTCCCCTCTATATCCATAAACACGGTGCCCGGCCTCCGCAAGCAGCCGATGGCTCAGTGCCCTCCGCCAGCGGCAGGATGGGCACCGGCGCGGGGCTGAGGGCTGCAATGCAAGGTCTTGTGTGGATCCACCCCATCTGCTGAGTTGTGATGTCCAGGTAGCACCGTCCACACAAATCCATGAGCCCAACAAGACCTGCCAGGCTGGAGAGCCTAATGGCAGGGAAAGCGGGTGAGTCTGGTTTTAATTACTATTTACCTCCATCCTCCACACACACAATTTGTAACACTAGCTTGAAAGAGTAAGCATTCAGGAACCCCATGTCTTTCAAACACTACAGGATTGAGGTTTTTCAGAGCCCACACAGCAGAGCGACAGCCTCTGGTATCAACAGCAAGAGCCCCCATTCCATCCCTGACAACATCAGCTCCCGCTGAGCACGTCCTGTCTGGGAGAGTCCAGACACAGGCATGGAAAAAAAGGGAGCTAAGGATTGAAGAGTGAAAAAGATGGGTACAAGGAGTCCATAGGAGTCACAGGAGGAACAGACAGTACGTATAGAGATCTCTTCTTAACCCTGGTCACTGTGGTACTCATGCCCCAGTACAGGTCCTGCTGGGGCTTCGGTGTGCACCAACAGCCTGGCAGCATCATGATTCAGGTTGGAAAGGACGTTAAAGCCCATCCAGTGCCACCCCCTGCCCTGGGCAGGGACACCTCCCACCAGCCCAGGTGGCTCCAAGCCCCCTCCAACCTGGCCTTGAACCCCTCCAGGGAGGGGGAGATTTTTTTACCTCTAACTCTGCCAGCTCCTTGGCTTTCATCTCTTTCCAGCTCTGCCCTTTACCTCTCCTCCCATCAGCAATGTCTTCCAAGCAGGCCGACCCACTGCCCAGCTCTCCANATGGGGCAGCCACAGCTTCTCTGGGCAACCTGGGCCAGGCTCTCACCACCCTCACACCAAACAAGTTCTTCCCCACATCTCAGCTCCATCTCCCCTCTTTCAGTGTCAAACCCTTCCCCCTCCTCCTATGGCTCCCCTCCCTGATCCAGAGTCCCTCCCCATCTCTCCTGGAGCCCCTTGAGGGACTGGAAGGGGCTCCAAGGTCTCCCCGGCGCCTTCTCTTCTCCAGGCTGAACCCCCCCAACTCTCTCAGCCCCCACTCCCAGCAGAGGGGCTCCAGCCCCCCCAGCATCTCCGGGGCCTCCTCTGGCCCTGCTCCAACAGGTCCACGTCCTTCTGCTGTTGGTGACCCCAGAGCTGGAGGCAGCACTGGGGGGTGTGTGTGTCTCTTGGATTTGTGCATCACCCGAGCTCCCCTTCGCTGGCAAAGCCGCAGTCACACCTGATCTCGGGGGATATAGGTGTTGGATGACCCCAGGAGCCTTGATGTCCCTCTCGTTGGACAAGTTATTTGGACAAGCTGACTCCTCCTCACACCGACACGCCGGCGGCAGATTTACACCAGGCCAAAAGCCGGTTCCTGAGCAGCCCTGAGCACCCGCTGTCGCCAAAGAGAAACCAAGCGGTGGCCGCTCTGCGGTGGAGGGTCTTGTGATGCTGCTGGAGTTGTGGCCCCTTCCTTCCGAAGGCCGGCCTCGAAAATGAAAGCAGGCTCCTCGGTTTTGCTTCCTCTTTCCTGCTGCCCTCACTTCCCCATTCCCTCACCTCGGCAGAAAGCATTTTTAACACCACCAGATGATTTTGGGGTAGGAGAGGGAGAAAAAAACCCCTACAAACCCAGCTTTTAAATGTTGGCCTTTCAGTTAAAAAGAGAACATTAAGCAAGAAGAACAATGAGGTTCCATTTCTCTCCTCCCCTCCCCAAAAAATGAAATTTGGGGTTTTGTCTAAAGGCAGCAGCACTCAAAGTTTTCTTTGCACAGAAAACTCTCGTTGACGTGGCAGAAACAGAGAGAGCGTTGTGGCAGCACAAGAGGCGTGAGCTCTCCAGGCGGCGATACAATGGGTTTTCTGATTTTGAGACCCTTTGGAGATCATTTTTCTGATTTTGAGGACCAACCACCAGGCTGGATATTACTGAAAAAGGCTGCAGCAACCTGACCCGGGCTCCACCATTCAGGGGAGGGAAGTGACTCCGATGAGGATCCGATCAGCGTCGGGGAGGGATGTTCGAACGGCTGCTGCACAGCAAGCACTGAACTCCTGCTCCCCCGATTAACGCTGGCCTGGGCACACAGGGAGACCCTGCTGGTGACACACGTGGGAAGGGGTTTTTATTCCACCGCTTTGAGTTTATTTTATCTGCCCGGTACATCTCAAAGGCGGCACACTGCACGAAGGACGGTGCCCGCTTTCCCAGGGCGTACCAGGAGAAGCAGCACTGCAGAAACCCCCAGCTTAAAACGTCTCAGACTGAGCAGCTTCTGTAAAACAGATTAAAATTAAAAAAAGCCCAAGCCCCAAACATTATCTCTTTGTCCCTAACGTTGAGCTGAAATCCAGCTGATTTTATGACGAGCACTCGTCTCACTCCACTGGTGCTGGATGGAACCTTCCTTTCTGATCCACCCATACCCTGAGCAGAACTTTTGGGCAAAGCACACACAAAAAATCCTGTTTCTGAGCAGACTCAGTGACTTCTTACTGCAACACCTTCGCTTCACATCTCCACCCTGAAGCACAAGGGCTGTCTTTTCTCATCCCAGCTGCCGGCAGCCTCCCCTGACCCTTGCCTGACCCGGCTCTCGGTGTGGATGGGGTTAGTAGGACTCAGGATGTTCAGACCTCACAGCTGGGGTAAGACTTAACGATGTAAATACCCACAAAGAGAAGGAGGGTGGCAGGTTTTCAGCGTGCCTAGCTGCCAACTGTTATTACGGCTTTTTAATTCGAAATTTCGGGGTGGCCAGACGCCAGCCATCGCCTTGGAGCGGTGGGGGAAGCATCCTGCGCTCCCCCTGGTGAGGCTGAGCCGCACTGCAGAGCGGCTCCGCACAGCGGCAGCCCACGCCAGCCGGGGACGATGATGGTCCCAGAGGGATGTGGAGACAGGAGCTGGGCTCCCAGAGAAACCTCCGGCATCTGGGGGGGCAAAGGAAGATCCAGGGAGACAGACACCGCCTGCGACCTACTGGAGGGTGCTGCACAGAGCCTGTGCTCAGTGGAGACCAACTACTTCAAGTTCCTTTCAAGCCATGACAGGTCCCTGTTGGGGCTTCTTTCTGCAGCTCAGTGAAAGCCACGCAGCATCTCTGGGGGGAAATACCCCCAGCAGAGGAGCCAGAGAAGCAGCAAAAGTGGCAGCCAGAGCAGAGCACGCTGCGGCTTTCCTGGGCTCCAAGTGATGCAGCGAGAGCTTGGGAACAGAGGGTTTAACAGCAGCCCAAGGGCTGTTCCAGGGCGTTTTGATGATGCTCCAACCCTTAACCTGGAGCACAGAAAACGGCACGACCCTTAATCCAAAGCAGAGAGGATGGCACACCGCCACCTGCGCTTCCTCTCCTCCAAAGAGGAGGATCCGGTCCTTCTCTTAGGACAATAGGACCGAGGAGCAACAAATAAACTGTATTTATTTAAACACACCCCACAACCTTCTTCTGCATTTCCACCCAAGTTACCAACCTGCCTTTTAGCTCGAGAAAGGACATTTTCCAGAGCCTAAAAACTCAAGCCAACAGATTCACATAATAAAAAAAAACTTGTTCTTGGGACAAAAAATAAAAAAATCAGTAAGAATCCATATCCATTCATACCATCCAGATGTCCAGTTCTGGACAAGGCACAGAGCACTGGGCAGAGATCAGCATCAAAAGAACAAGTGAGATGACAGCAAACCCTGCCAGCATTTCCTGGATATAACGCAATACACCCACACCCGAGCAGGATTAATTCCAGAAGACATTGCTCCTGGATTAGACTTTTCTATCCTAATAAAAAGAGCCACAGTAGTGTAGCACAGCCAACCTCTGCAGAGATTTTAAATTATATGTGCTTCAGAACTGGATTTAGAGAGGAAACACCTTAAGTCACCTTCCCCCGAGCTGCACCGAAATGACCAGAAATGAAAGAGGCAGCAGAGATTTTCAGCTGCGTTTCTTTTGTGTGTTGGGCAGTGCTTTGTGGCTGCTGGTTTCTACCTTCAGCCCAAGCCTCCAGAGCCTTCCCTCTCCCAGGCCCTGCTCAGCCACCACCACCCGACAGGAACGGTGAAGGTTCAAACCAGGACCACAGACTCCAGACTGATGGAAAGCGGAATTACTACGGAGCTACTTGCGCGAGGGGTGAGTCACGGGGGGAGTCCAGGGGAAAACCTGCCATCACCCAGGCTCAGGATGTGAATCTGGAGAATAAATCTTATGAAGAGCGATTGAAGGAGCTGGGACTGTTCAGTTTGAGGAAGAGGAGGCTGAGGGGAGACCTCATCACTCCCTACAACTACTTGAAAGGACATTGTTGGTGCTGGTCTCTTCTCACAGGTAAGTAGCGATAGAACAAGAAGGAATGGCTTCAAGCTCCAACAGGGTAGGTTTAGACTGGGTATGAGGAAAAAATTCTTCACCGAGAGTGGTCAGAGACTGGAACAGGCTGCCCAGGGAGGTGGTTGAGTCACTGTCCCTGAATGTGTTTAAGAGTCGTTTAGATGTGGTGTTGGGGGATATGGTGTAGGGGAGAACTTTGTAGAGTAGGGTTGGTGGTTGGACTCGACGATCCCAAGGGTCTTTTCCAACCCGAATGATTCTATGAATCTCACGTTCATAAAGCAAATGAACACCCCCAGCAGAATGAGTGCATCAGCTTTGGGAAGGACCTCCTCAAGTAAAGGTAACTGAGAATTTCTAAGATCCTCCTTCAGCAAGAGCAGGATTTTCAGGTCCTGACACACACCAGGAGGGTGTTGGGGACCAGCGGGAGGTGGTTATTTCTGGTTCCACAGGACAATTTTTTGTTCTGGGACAATTTCAGCTGTCTGGTTCTCATCTGTCCTGGAAGAGCACGCGACATGTGCTTGTTTCATGTGCTGGGCTTTCTATTGCATCAGCTTCTTAACCCATTTATTCTTATTTGTTCCTATTTGACATTAACAAATACTGCAGTATTTAATTGACATAGCAACCGGCTATACCATGGCCTGGGAAAAGGCGGCTCGAGGGAAGGCTGTGGTCAGGGACCGGGGAAGACAGCACCCCGAGGGACCACGGTGGCATTCACATCACTGCTTAAGTGAGTGTGACACTGAGGACCGGGAGCTGCATAAACAGACAGAGCAGCACCAGGAAAAAATGAGCATTTCAGCAAGTAGCGTAGACGAATTTTATAGGAGTACTATTTCTGTCCTTTCCTAAGATAGTTTGCTGGAAAAAAAATAAAGCCTGAAAATATTTGGAAATGCGGTTACCTGTTCCCTTTCCCTACTCTGGGACAGCAAAGCTTATCCTGTCCCAAACCCTTGGTATGCTCAACACAGGAATGCCCAGTTTCCTCCACTCATGCTGGGAGGCTTCAGTTCTGGAAGGGAGTTCATGGTATCTCCCATTTGTCTCAAGTCCAGAGACCTCAATTCTCCAATTTTTTTTGCTTTCTAAAATGACAACACATTCAAAGGAGAAACAATTCAGAAACCTTTAACTGGGGGGCTTTGAGCAATACAGTCTAGTGGGAGGTGTCCTGTCCCTGCCCAGGGCAGGGGGGTGGAATGAGATGATTGTAGAACCAAAGAATGGTTTGGGTTGGAGGGGACCTAAAGATCATCACCCAATAGGGGTCTTTAAGGTCCTTTTCAACTTAAACCATTCCATGATTCTATAACAGTTTCCAGGTATTTAGAGTAAATATATTTTCAAGGAGCTTGAGCTTCACAAGCGAGAGCTGGAGTCACCCCCTTAACACGCTGCTCCGGGGTACTCCCCAGAGCTCCCAGCTGAAGCAAAACACAGCAAGAAATCAAACATCATCACACTGACCATCTCCTCCTGGCCCTGTCACCAAGTGCCTTCTCCCCACCTGATGACCATCTACCCCGTTAAGCGCTGATGAATCAAGAACATTTACAGACCAAGACCAAGTAAAGAACTCGCCGCTGCCACCACCACCAGCAGCAAACTCTAAATGCAAACCTCAGCTCCTGCTCTCCATCAGTAAGATCTCCACCTGAAGAGCCAATAATCCAGCCCAGCTACCCTCCTGTGAGGTGAAACGAAAATGGTGCTATTTTTACCCACTAACGAGAGGGACGGAGCCATTCTGCCTCTTCCCTTTGGAGAGTGAAAATGGATGAACGTGACCTTTCCCAGAGGCAGCCTTGCAGAGGACACACACTTACCCCATCCAAGAACCAATGCTTCACCAACAGGACACCTCTCCATCTGTCCCCGAGAATAAATTCCTGAAAGGAAAAATTTCCTCTTTCAGTTAAAGTCCTTGGTTAGAAGGAAAACTAGTTGTCTCATTCTTGAATAATTGTCTTATTCTCTTATTTTGAGGCACGATTTATATAGGAAGTAAGAGACACTGCACTGCAAACCACCACCAAAAAGGGCTTTCATATAAATGATAATTTTATTGTAAATAAAACGATACATTGGCCTGGCTTTGCACTGCAAGCCCCCAGTCGGTATATATAGACTACTGGTTCAAGGTCTTCTGCACAATCCAGGTTAAAGCAATTTCTCCCTGCTCTGCACGGTGTCAGACAATAAAGTCCTTTTCTTCATTTCTGGACTGCACCATAGGCACGTCTGCCCTTTCTAACTGGGAAATTCAGAGCTGCCCAGTGAGCTTTGCTTCTAAACAAGCCTGGAGTTTAAAGACCCAAAGCCCAAACTCCATTAAACCACAGAGGACACCTATGTTTTTTTCTTCTGAAAATTCAAGACAGACTGAATACTCCCGGCTCCAAGGGCAGGCACCAAGGCAGCAGCCACAGGACTTTTAAGTACTGAAATATATAAAACCTTTCCATCCAGCAGCTATTAACCTAAGCACCAATCACTGGGATCTCATCCAGCCCCCTGTACAGCTCCAGGGATCTGGCCTTTGCCCACCAGAGCGAGCTTTACAGCAGGGCTGTACGTATTTACTGAAGTTTCACAAGTTCTCCTGGCTCTCTGGGCACTTGGAAATAACATGTGGCACCTGAGCAGGTACCAATTTCCCCCTCAGTCAATTTGTTTTGGTAATTAATGGCAATGGGGACCATTCGGAGCATCTTCAAGTCCTTTGGAATACTACTCCAAAAATATGAATTAAAAATATAAAATAAAATAATCAAATTGCTGCAACCTACTGCCACTAGAACAGGCAAAGATCAGGTTTACCGGAGAACAAGCAAATAACCTGGAATGCACAGAATCGTCACACCGAGCCCAAAATGCCACCAGTTTGTTTCCTAACAAGCTCGGGGACAGTCAAATCCCCCATTCCCTCACGGTACTCTCTGATGGGAATCTCAGACATTCTCCTGGTCACAGCTCCAACTGCTTCAGGATAATGACACTCCTAGAAGATATTTTTCTTCACATAGAATATTCTCCATTTCTGCAGCACCTTCCATCAAGGATCCCATATATTCACTATATATCCCTGCCTGGAAGGAATGGCAGAAAACACGAAGTGACATTTGGAAGGGACACAATAGCTTATTGTGAGCCTGGCACTCTTCCTTCACTCTCTCTAAATGAGTTTATTCCCAGTTTTTTTTCAAATTCTGCCAGGACAAAGAGGCCAGATGTAATTCAATTTAGAGATATAATTCCATTTATGTCTACTTGAAACTTTTTTGCTGCCAGGGCCGTGTTAAGAGACTGCAGTGTAAGTGTTGGCCCCAACGTTCCCCAATTCCCCATGTCTTAGGAACCCAGATCTTCCTTTTCCATGATCAAGAGGGCTGTGAGGAAACAAAGAACGCATTTTGGCTCGGCTCTACTTGTTATAAACCATCAGCAAATTCTCTGCAAAACCAGCTGCTTTTTTTTTTTTTCCTTTGTAAATTCATAAAGGCGTCAAATTTATTCCCATCCTCCCCCCTACCCCGTAACAGTCGAGTCGATATATATAAAAATCACCAAATATGATCTTTTACGATATAAATTAAAAAAAAAAAAATGTATGAGGCATCACCGTTTACATGATGTAAAAAGAGCTAAAAAAGAGCGATATAAACTACATTCATAAAAGTGCATCTCCAAACATACAAGTAATGCTTTGGCTTGTTCCTGTGCCGAACGGGTGGCATTGGGTCAGGTACTGGGATACGAGAAGTCCAAGCTGGCACCCCGTGTTCTCTGTCACTGTACAATCGCTAATTACTTTCATTACTACGGACTGGGATACAAGTGTATACACAGAGTAGGCACATTTCAGCGTAGGTGGTGGGAAGGACCAGAAGCTCTGGCGGGGAGAGGACGGAGCCCATCAGCCCACGATGCTCTTTGCTCTGCTCTGGAACAGCCTTCCATGACGCGTTATGAGGTAAAAAGCCACAACGGATCCTGAGGATTTAGTTGCTTTGAAACATCGAAAGTTACACCGTTTCCTCATGCCCTATTCTCTCCCAAAACACGACGTGCGGGATAGCAAGGAAAAGAAGGTCTCAGTTGGGTGAGGACAAGCCAAGGGTAGAGAGAAACCTCCGCAGACAGGATCACCGCGCTCTTGGTTGCTGCTGCACGTCTGCAGGGCAAAGCGTGACGAGCAAAAGATTCCAATCTTTGGTATATTTTAGGTGCTAGTTGCAAGGCTTGAAGAGCCCCACAGGAGTGCTGACCACCCTACTTCTCTCACCAAGACGACAGGAATGATTCCACATTCCCTCTGCAGCATTCGCAGCCACTTACACCACGGCCAAGCGGCGTAAAAAGCTCCCTAAACGAGAGTAGTAGTGTCACGTCCTCACATCCCTTCGGTGCAAGCGACAGTGAAGTGCAGGCCCAAAGTCAGGCCACGTGTCTTGACAACGTGGAGTCAAGTTCCAGGTTTGCAGAAGATCGACAGAAGTGCTCTCAACTAGAATTAAATAAATTATGGAACAAGGGCTTTCGTAAGAAGATATACCCCTAAGTGCCTGCAACCTGAACAGTGCATCCTCGCAGTAGTGCAGGAGAGCCTGAAAGTGAACCCACCGCTAGCTTACTTTCACTGATTACACATTGCTCTGGGTCTGGCACAGAAAAACCACTTCAGATTGTTAAACCCTTTCAGGGCTTTTTGGTTGTTTGAGGTTTTTTTTTAGGGTTCTTTTTTCCCCCCCCCCGTCTTTTAACGAAACATGTTATTTATCCTGTATTCAAGGAGCTTGGGTTCATTAAAACTTGTCTTTTCCTGCTATAAGCATTCACTTAAAACTGTTAATTTTACTGCATTATGAAAGCAATTTTCAAGTTTTCTTTGGTGGGGGGGGGGGAGCGGAGGCAGGTGGACCCTTAATACAGTTTCCAACACAAGAGCAGCACACCTTCAGCGTTGCTCCAGAAAGCAATATTTTAGCTAATAATATATTTGCTTTTCTTAGTTTCATTTCACACGGGTAACTCATAATTACTCCACGAATCCCCAGTTAAAAACTGCTGCTCCGAGTGAAATAAAGACTCAGTGCCCCAGTCAACACACGGCCTTTGAGGCCGGTGAACCCAGTTCTCAGAGACGTGGTACCTTTGACTGGCAAAAATCACTTGCTGGTACCTCTATGGGGATCCCCAGTTAATTTAGGAATATGCTAGCATTAACAAATGTTCTCTCTGGTTCACGCTTTGACTGAACTCGTACACAAGCTTATTTAAACAGGGCCCTAGTATTTTATGGAAACCTTAAATGAACACTTGTGCACTGGAAAAACAAAACACACACCCCGAACGGAGGGTTGAGCTCGACTCTAACTTACTGTGCCCAAGTACTAGTGCTCAGCAAATTCTCCCGGTGAAAAACTCTGTTTTCCATTAGGCCAGGTCCTCAGAGAAACACTTCAGCTTTTCCTGAAGTAAATTCCTGGGACCAGATGAACTCTCTCTTTGGTTTAAGGGACGGTAGATAGTTACCAGCCCAAAAGATTGATGTGACAGCAAGTTGTTCTGCAGAACTCCCTCCTGGAAGGGTTTTGTTTAGACTCAGCAGCCCAGGGAGACGAAGCAGGAGCATGGACTTGGTGGCTACGAGGACACAAACTAATGGCCACTGTCAATGCCAGGACAGATCAAGCCTTGGAAATCAAGCTCTGGATGTGATTTTCTAACATCAGTGGGAGAGCCCGAATCTTGGGCCCCGGAGTGATTGCATTCTGCTGAAACTTTTCTGATTATCCTGACATTTAGCTATTAAGACCTCCTTCACCCCCACCCCAAAATCCATGGTTTCATTATAAAATAACACTATTCACATACTTTTTGAATCAATATTTTCTGAACACCTTCAGATGCTGAATACTTAAGAAGAAAAAAAATATATATAATTATATAGCGAGCGCATGCTCAATGACACATGGCTTCTTGCTGGATTCATGGACTATAGACGCCTCTAGAGCCCGAGCAGTCTGGAAAACAGTGACCCACACGCAGAGAGCTGGTCAGGAGGGCTGTGGCACGTTTCTGTTCTGAAGAGTGTCGCTCTGCCAGTCCCCACTTGGGTTCAGATTTCTTCTAACGTTCAACCAGCGAGACGCTTCTTCGATTCCCATTCTTTGGGCCCGCAGAAAACATGCAGCCAGCTGCAATTTCACATCACGGTAACTAGGGCAAAAATGCAGCTCTGTTTGGACAGCTGTCGGTAGAATAAACATTAGTCCAGCAAACAAAAGGTATCAGGCACAAGAGCAGACCCTAGGTTCCTTGGCATCATTTCCCCAAAGGACTAGGACAGCTGAGTTGGCATTTTGAAGATGCAGCACCACAACGGGCAGTTGCAACTAGACCAGACGGGGCACCGAAAGCCCAGCAGGAGCTGCGAGCAAAAGGGAGGTAATTCAGTACTGGAGCTGTGCAAACTGATGTCTGAGCAGCTCTTCAGCAGAGGGTCTGTGCCTGGCTTCCACAAAGATCTGCTTTAGAAAGTCCCGGCAATGTTCTGATATGTGGGAGGGGAGCTGGGGGTTGGTTGGTTGGGTGGCGATTTTGAAGATGGCAGCCATGGCTTCGTACTCGGCCCAGGGGGGCTTCTCCGTCAGCATTTCCACGACAGTACAACCCAGGCTCCTGGAAAAGCAGACAGGGGAAAAAAAGATAAAATAACAAAGTGAGAATTGACTCACGCAACGTTGCAAGGTGTGCAGAGAGAACTTCCAAGCGGCCAACGTCAAGGTACGGCTCTGCTCGGAAAACAGCTCGGAAAACAGCTCTGAAATGGCTTTGTAAACCCCAGAACCTTTGTGCTTGTGGATCCCAAGCTGGCCCTGCCAACGTCGCTGCGTTTGCTACTGTCAGGCTTGAAGAAAAGAGCTGAGGCTGCTTTCCCGAGAGCTGTGAAGTGCCATCTGTCCATCTCTCCTTTCCTCAAACTCTCCTCTCAGTAACATCTGCATTAACAGCAGGGGACGAGAGGTCCCCGAAGGCGCCGTTTGACCTCAGTGGTATTTTGGGTGCTGCTGCTGCTGTTATGTTTCAAAGGCACTTGCTGAGTTGCAAGGTAGAAAATGTACTTTTTAACCACGGTCCAGTGAATCGCAGCTGGTTGACCCTACCAAAGCCATTTGGGGAAAATCCCTTTCCAGTGCGCAGCCTCAGAAGGCACAGGGGAAAAAAACACCCTATCATCTCCACTTCACCAGAAACCAAGCATTGTAGACAGTCAAAAAGTAATTAAAGTCTTACCAGCTTCCAATCGAGAAGGCAGGAGGTTAAAACGCCGGTGGGCAAAAACACCGTTACGGTAAGGCAAAACTCTAGTAAAGTTAAGGGGCTCTGCAGGGAATTCAAGGCAAGTACGTGATTGCAGGGACAGACGTGGCTGAGCCACCTTTCCAAAGCAAGTGTGACACCAGTGCCTTCCCGGGGAAGATGGGTCTCCGTAGTACTGCAGTGATTGGGTTTTGTTTCAAAAAGGATTAATTGCTTCCTCCAGGCCACAGATTAAGCAGAAGCAGTCAGTGAGCTTCTAATATCCAGTCCCGTGTTCTGATCACGCCGTTCCATTAAAAAGGCAAAACTGCCTCTTCTACCTTTAAACTAAACCCTCTTTTGAAGTGAAAAGCAAAGAAAAGACATTTTCAGAGGCAGACTTGCATCAACTGCCAAGGCAAGGAAGGAAAGGAATTAAATCCAGTGAATATGCAAGAAATGACTTCTTGACAAGGTTTAAAATCCAACGTGAAAATTTTACACTGGTTTCCAGCCATTTAAGACTTACTAGAAGAGAGTACAGAAAATGCAAACCATGTGTGCCGAAGTGCTGGGGGTTTGCTCAAGAGCAAGCAGGGATATATTATTGTTTAGACTGATTTATACCGTTTAAGCAGATCCGGTTTCTTTAAGATATTCAGCAAACAGCAGGAATGTTTTTCATGTCAAGTCACTCCAGCAATAACAAATAGCTCACATTTTCTGCTATTTAGGAAAAAGAAAATTGGAGAGGGGCCTGCAGCCGTGGCGGAAAGCCAGGTGGCGAGATTTGTTACGTCTTTGAGCCTCTCGCCCGTACGCATCCACCCTGGGACTAACGCTGCACTGGAAAATTCTGACCCCCCTAAATAACGATGGGGATTGTAGGAACTGGAGCCCAGCCAACGGCAGCGTCTCTTTGATGGGAATGGACCCATGTGAGCACCGAGAGGAAATCCACAACTGCATCAACCCAGGGGGAAGGGCACGTGTTCCCTTCTCTCCCCGAGCATCCCAACCGGGAGCGTCTGCGGAACTTAACTCTTTGCAAACGAGACAAATTGCAGCTCCGTTTCCACTCCCCGCTTGTACAGGAAATAGCACAGGCCTTGCTTTACTGTGGAGGGACAAACACACCTTTTGTCGCTGTCATTTAGCTTAGTTTTATATTCTCACCTTTTTAAGGCCTCCAAAACCAACATTTTGCTTTTTTCTTCCGATAGAGGCTGTTTCTCAGCTGTGCCAAGAGTAACATGGCTACAGTTTCCACGCAGCATCGCAGGTCACCTCTGATCTCACCTGTATCTTCTGTGTTATCCCAGGTTTGGGCATCTTTAGAGCTTTGTCAACACACTCCAATTCTATTCCTTTCATTTCCATAATGTTATAAGCATCCTCCTCCTTTTCTCCTGGGAGTGAGAAGTGGGGGGAGAGCATCTGTCGCCATCACAGGCCATTTGGCCTAAACCACAACAACCTCTCATTTTATAACACAACGAATGGACGCTCCTTAAAACAAACTTCATTCTCTCTTATAACAGATATAAGATGGATGGAAACCTTACACCAGAAAAAGTCAGAGAACAGAAAATGGGGTCTCAGTTCAAGGGAGGAATAAGTGGAAATTGTCCCTGAAAACCTAAACGAGCAGTTGTGTGTTGACATCTCGAAGCACAGCCCGTGGCAGGTCATGTCTTGAGTTTGCCTTAACCTTTTGATCCAGACAAAATCTGACTTTGGATGTACAGACGACAGAATGTCTATGTCTTATCTTGCGCCAGAAAAGCTGTAAATTGATCTATGGACAGAAAGTTAAAGCCTCACCATACGTCTGCTTTCCTTCCATAGCCTTCTCCGCTGATCACCTCCGGGCTCATCCAATACGGCGTGCCAGTGACGGAGCGGATGCCTGTTCCAGACATACAGATCGTCTGCAGCCGTTTGCTGGCCCCAAAGTCCCCAAGCTTCACATTCCCAGCAGAGTCACGGAGAATATTGGCTCCTGGACAAAAACCAAAGAATTGAGACAGCTGTTTTCATGCAATCCAGCTGTTGGATCCACAGCCGACAGAGCTGATATCCAACCCAGAAATACTCCTGCTCACGGCATGGCTTTTTCCCCCATTAAGCCTCAGGTGACCTGCTAAACATCATTGCTTTATTTCGGGCTGTAGACAAGCCAATTGCTAATGGCTGTAAATGGGAAAAACTTCAGGGGAAAAACACAAGGAAGTGAAGGGGGAAGGGAAAGGAGAGCTGAGTCAGCACCATCATTGTTTCCCTGCCCGTAAACAGCCTCTGCAGGGCCCCCAGGCCAGTGGCTCGGATAGTACGGAGCTGTGTAGGAAAGGGTTTTTCTTGGGATGCTGCTTTGGGGAGCATAACCATCGCTTTCTGGTCAGCTGGGTAACAGATGTAGCTAATTAAACCACTTTGAACTCCTACAATAAACAAGTCAATCTCCACTTTACTTGGTCAGAGGTCCTGAACATGAAGCACCAGGGAAAAAAGCAAACTTAAGAGCTTAGCTAAGCTTAACTAAGGCTTAGACATCAAAAATAATTCTTCCTCTAAAGCTGCACTAAGATCGAGAACCTTGCGTTGCCATTATCTGGTATGTGCCTTATATGAACTCCTTCTGCCCTCAAATAAAATGCACTTGTGCTGGGAGAGAGCTTTATCACTTCACTCCCACACTGGAAAAGCCGAATTCAAAATAACAAGTGTGTCCATCCAGCACCCTGGAGGCAAGTTAAGTTGGGCTTAGATGGGTGCAAACCAGTGGATAACCTACCAGGTAGGAAATAATTTGGTGAAGAGCACCAACATGAACAGTAAACAAGGTGTTATTCAAGAATCAGCAGCTTGTTTCCCTTTGCCAGCCTAGAGGGGATGCAATGAAGATTTATAGGCAGGAACAAGAGGGTATTTTTCCCCGCAGCAAGCAACCATCCCGGTCCCCACAGAGCACAGAAAAATTTGTGTGGTGTCTGCCACATCTGTTGACATTAACTCTTAAGGAGACTGGCTGGCTCCACAGGGTTATATTGAGAAGAGGAAGATTAAGGACTAATCCCAGAGGCTAATCCCATGGAAGATGAGAGGTTTCTTACATAGAAGAGGTAGGACAGTCCAGAGACTGAGGTAAGCAGGACTGTCAAGAGTAGGCGTGGAGCTCCTATGGCAATTGGTGTGCCTACCAGCTGAGAAAAGGTACTTTGGCCAAGCAGAGAGGAAATCAGAAGGGAATCCACAGGGAAATGAGTGTGCCTTATGGGGGCAGTGACAGTCAGGTGGCAACTTAGCCTCATTTTGCTGGGGCGTGAGAGGAAGATGAGGAGTATTCCTAAGAATTAGAGGCTTCCAATCCACCTTACTATAACCAACCCAGCACGGTCTCGGGTCCTGTAGAGAAAACAGCCCAACTTCCCTTACTCAGCACCGAACACAACCTTCCCTAAGACCCATACAAGGACATACAACCAAAAGGGATAAATGAGCAAAGCAATGTTCAGAAGCCCCAGCAAGGATATTGAATTATTAACACTTGGTTTCTTTTTTCAGCGTTCCTTTAGCACGTGGTATACACATAAATCACCAGCTGATCTCACCCTTTATGTCCCTGTGCACAATCATGTTGCTGTGAAGGTACGAGACTCCCTCGAGGATCTGGCGAGTGTATTTGCGGGTTACGTTTTCCGTGAGAGCACCATATGCCTTCAGCTGGTCTTTCACTGACCCCTGCGCCAAAAGCAAACAGAAGGGATTGGCAAAGAAACGACAAACCACAAATCTTGCAGTCTCCATTCAATTCCCACGAGCTGTGACTGTGTTATACACCCACCCGGCACAGGAGTGAATTCTGGCCTCTTCTAAAGCCTTTTTGTGAGGCACTCAACACGAGGCCCCTTTTAAGAAAAGCAAGGACATGCTTTACAGCAAAAATAGCTTAAGGGGGTTCTGTCTGCTTCCTCCATCCTTGAGCTGTGCCGGTACAACTGGTGCTGAACACAAGCAATAAAATAGTTCAGCAGACTGGTCTGGGTCACAAGTCTTGCTGGGTCAGTTTTAGTCTAATTTGCTGTACCACAGGACTCGGCTAATTCAGTTAGCCCAATCTACAAGTTGGCCTAAGTCCTCCAAAGTATTTTGTTAGAACAAATTTAGACTGAAGAAAAGAACTGGTGTTAGTGACTAATCAAGAGAACGTATTTCAAGTACAAGACAAAGAAAAAATATCAAAGAGGATGGTTTGGGCATAAATAAAAAGAAAGTGGTGGCATTACAAAGCTAGTATGAGACAGGGGCATACCTAAGAGGGTATAAAGTGGATTACAGAGAGTAATCACAGCAACTAATAAATCAACTATGAAAACCACCCATCTCACTCCATGATCTGTGACTGTGCTGCTCCTGTCCTCTCTTACCCCTGGCATGTATTCCATGAAGATGGTCAAGGTCTTCTCTGCCCGATCCCGTAAGCAGCCGTAATACTGAACTATCCGTTCGTGCTGGAGATTCTTCAGCAGCTGAATTTCACACTCCAGGGCACTCACTTCCTATAAATGTTGAAGGAGAAAAGAAGGTTCTGTTCCCGAGAAATATGCCATCCTAATAAATCTGTCCATGCCACTGGAAAGGTCAGGCCACTACTACGCTGAAGAAGCCTAATCCATGGCATTGGCTCACCCACCTCTTGGGAAAGGCATCATTACCAATGCTTCCCCTTAACCCTTACTGTATAATAAACAGGTAAGCACTGATGCAGAAGCTTTGATAGAACACAGGCAGTATCACACATGGATTTAGTACCAGAAAAATCGTTTCTTGTCTTGATTCTCTCAGCTGAATGGCGTTAGCCAAGTAGGTTAAAGCATTCTTTGCACAGCACAGACATAACCTTACTTCTGACCACTCAGCTGAGGGCAGTGAGCGTTGATTTCAATGGTGAAAAAGCTCTGAATACAATTACAGAACTGCTAGGAATCCTTCTGTAGGAACCTCAGTCCATTAGGGAGCCAGACTACAGGTGCTAAGAGTTCTCTCTCTTTTGTCACCCAGTACCTGTTCTGATTCGCACTGATGATTTTACTCGAACCACCCTCAGAAACAGTTTCCTCTCTAATTTCCTTCAAAGAATCTGCAGCTGTGCACATGAAACCAACTCTCTGCTTTATTCCTGCCACAGACAACAGGGTATCATGGCGCAAAGGCAAAAAGGCTATCCAACCATTTCAGACTGAATCAGAGATGTTTGTTGCCCGGGAACAGTATCAGATTCTTGCTGAGTCCAGGGAATGAACTAGGTGAACATCAAAGGCACCGGAGCACAAGGATGTATGGAAAAAGGAATGATGGTTCCCCCAAAATTAGTCCCACTTAACTCTCTTCACTCCTGCCACTGGAAGGTGCCAGGTTCACCTCTCTCACTTTGGGGGAGGATGCAGCTCTTCAAGGGCAAGCGCTTGGCTGCTGCAGAGACGCAGGGAACCAGAGGGAGCTGCCAAATCGGGCCAACTGATAGATTAAGGTTCGGAGTTTCAGTGGCTTCAAAGAACATTCCAGCCTGTTCTCCCTTCACTCAGAGATACTGTCTGATTTACAACAGAGACATGGTATAACTTAGAACTTACCAAGTTAGGACTTATCTTGGCACTAACATTGCATATAAAATTTAGAGTAATTAAATCTTTACGGATCAGTTATTCCAGCTTGAAGTGAATTTGTTCAGTATTGGGGACTGGTACACTGTTAAAGCACTAGGAAAGAACCTAACAGCCATTCCAGCTGCGTCCATTGGGCAGGGAATCGTGTGCTGACCTGTCATTTCAAGGTGCCCCTTCCCATCTCCACTATTTCTACTGTGTTCTCACATCACTGTTCTTGATCAATTTACTCACCACAGTTCAGCCTGTTTTGAGAATTCAGGGAGGAATTGGTAATTAATAGGGAGAATTCAGAAGCAGGAATTGATAATTAATACACTTATACAGGACCTACCACATAAGCCCGGAAAGTGGGTTTTTGCAAGTGCATGCAGCTTTTTTTGTTTAAAGAAGAAAAAAAGTTGTACTTTTTCTGGGTTTAGTTTCATTCACATCCATGTCTAACCAGGAACACAGGGCAGTCTAGTATTCCTCAAGTAACCTGGCAACAAACCAAAAAGCTGAGAAGGGAGAGCCAAAAATGAAGCCAGAAAATGGATTTTAGTTTCAGGCTGAAGTTAATAATACGGAAAAGTAATTTTTAAATGACTTACTCCTCTTCACATGACTTGAAACCCCAGTACAAACTAAATAAGGTACTAGCTTTCGAGGACAGACAGCTACAGGCCCTTTACAGGGTCTTAAAGTCTGGAGAATGAATTTTGGAAGCTGTGATGAGAATTACCTTGCTTGTTTCAGGACTCTCTGGGTCAAACTGGACCTGCTTAGCTGCAAGCTCTCTGCCCGTGTCCACATCGTAGCACAAATACACCCGGCCAAAGGCACCCTGGCCCAGCAGTTTTCCTCGGCGCCAGTTTATTGGAGCACTCGGAGCTAAAAAAGAACAGTAACAATTTCTCTTTTCATTATACTATTTAAAGATAACGGCGATCTTTTCAAAGATCAACCCCATCATACTGGGATTGAAACAGGTATTTTGCAGTTGAAGAAACAGACATGGGGCGCTCTCCCGGTATAAGGGAGTCAGTGGCAGAACTCTGAGCGGGAGCCAACCCTTCAGACCCTCAGGACCTGCTGACTCAAGGCCCATTAAAACAAAACTGCGAGACATTTTGCAAAGATATACTTATAGACAAGTTATTCAATGAGGCTGATGAAATTTCATTCCACTGGCAGAGTGTATTCTGCAACATCGCTATCTGTAGAAATGGGGCAGCAGTTAAACAGCATCTTCTCAGCCTTGATCTGTATTTACTACATGCATCAGACGAAGAAGAGCTGGATCAGCCTTGCTAAATCAGTCCCACTCAGCTGGGAATGACTGTTAAGCTTCTGGGACAACCTGAAGGACATTATTTCTGAGTCCTTTACCAACCATTGGTTAGTTTGGGGTTCCTTCTCCTGCTGGAAGGATTTCACTGCTCTACAGAAGAAAAATTACAAGTCATAATTCCCTACTAGAAACTGATATAGTAAGGGCCATAACGTAAGAACAGCGCAGGTATCTTCTTTACCTGCTGAGCAATCAGACTCTAATAAAAATAGACATGAAAACCACCTAACGCATCCACCACCGATCCCCCAGCAGGGAATTATGAGTTCTCATTGTTCTACTGCCCTGGCGAGCGCATTGTACAGTCTCCCGACCCAGAGATTGACACCTGAACCCAGTCTTCCAAACTGCACCTCATACCCAAACACACCGCCCAAAGATCAGTTCTTTAGCTTGAGCTTTGAAAGCGATGCTACCAGACACAGGCAGTGCAATGCACCCCATGATCTTGTATCTAACAAGAAACTCCAAAAACAAAGACAGGAACCAGCCATCTGGACAGTGCGAAAATATAGAAGATCTTAGAGATTAGCTTTGCCATGTCTAATTTAATCAGATTTACTGCCAGTTGGTGTTTTAGTGTGTTGCTTACTTTGCATTAATGTCTTCATTTTAATCCTTAAATCACTGCACAGGATATCTGAAGTTCATCAGTACTGATTTATGTTCCGTTTCTTTTTTTCATAATATAAAGTTCCCCAAAAAACAACCCAGGAATGCTATTAATACAGAAGTAAATCTTTCTGCTAAGGAGCAAGTGAAATAAATACAGCCCTTAATGAGTAAAATAACTGTAACCCACAAGCCTGACTACAAATGTTAATATATGAAGAAAATAAACAAGCTTGTCTGACTCTTAAGAACCCTGTAGATCATCCAGATCCTATCAACTTATACTTTTTTTTTTAAATTCTTTGCTGAATTTCCAATGCTTTCTAAAGGAAAGGCCAGCTTCCAGTGTAAGACTATATATTCTTAGAAGAGGAAGAGGATCCGTCTTATAGGTGAGACAGACCAGTCTCAAAACACAGCCACGTAATTACAGAATCACAGAATCCCATGGGGTTGGAAGGGACCTCTGGAGATCATNGCCCCATCCTCCTGACACCCATCCTTGAAGTATTTATAGGCATTGATCAGATCCCCCCTCAGTCTTCTCTTCTCCAGACTAAAAAGCCCCAAGTCCCTCAGCCTCTCCTCCTAAGAGAGATGCCCCAGGCCCCTCATCATCTTTGTAGCCCTCTGCTGTACCCTCTCCAGCAGTTCCCTGTCCTTCTTGAACTGGGGAGCCCAGAACTGGACACAACACTCCAGATACGGCCTCGCCAGGGCAGAGTAAAAAGGCAGGATGACCTTCCTCCACCTGCTGGTCACACTCTTCCTGACATACCACAGGATGCCGTTGGCCTTCTTGGCCACAAGGGCACATTGCTGGCTCATGGGCCACCAGGACTCCCAGGTCTTTTTCCTCAGAGCTGCTTTCCAGCAGGTCAGCCCCCAACCTGTCCTGGTGCAGGGAGTTATTATTAGGTGGGTTTTGAATGGCTTGTTAAAAATCAAGCTATGGCAATATATTGGGTCTGGAGTTCATCTCTAAAAGCCTTTCTTGCCCGTAACGCCAGGAGGTCTTTCCCCAGTTGTCACTGCCAGGGTGACGACTTACATTTGGTGGGGATGTTCCTCTCCTGCACACCCAGGGCGTTTTCGCTGTCGGCGCTTCGCAGGCGCCCCCGGGGGTCCAGGTACTGCAACGCCAGCCCCAGGTTTTCTCCGTTGGTGCTTAAGGAACGACTTGAAGGGACCAAGGTGAAAAGATTCCCTTGGTGACGCCGTATCCGAGGAAATGTCCTCCGGCCTGGAGAAAAAACGTAAAATTTTTAAATAGCAAAACAGCAGGTTCTTAGAAGTGGAAAGTAATAGCTTGAGGTTGAGCAATGGAGAGAAGGGAAAGAAAAAAACAACGCGTTCTGGTCTGCTCCCACGGAATACAATCTAGTGCCAAACAGACAAGATGCAAAAAATATAACAGTTTCAGGGCTGATGCTGCTTGGGCTCAGCACAGCTTTGGATCATTCCCAAAGTAGAAGGGTGAGAACCCTTTGCAATGCCCTCAGCGCATCAGTGCAAGATCTACGCTTGCCTTCCAAAGCAAAAATCCATTTTACAGGCTACCCCACAAGCTCTGAGGCTTGTTAACAACTACACAGGCAGGATGGCTTTCTAAATAACATGCCCGGACTCGCAAATAAGAACCATAAACAAAGATTACGACAACGTGCACCTCTTAGGAAACTCTGAGAAATTAATATGCATAAAGCCATCTGACGAGCAGAGAGGTGATTCTTCAAGTCACTGGTGTATTTAAAAGACCCAGAAGCAAGCGTGCACTGTGAATTAGCAAAGGGTAATGAATCCCTGAGGTAGGAACCCACTATATATGACCCAAACTAATAACTACATCCTCTGCTCGACACCTGCAGGCACTGATCAGTGACAAAGTCACTGATCGGTGCCTGCAGGTGTCGAGCAGAGGATCAAAAAAGTCACTGATGAGGGCAAAGTAAACAAAAATTGGAAACATCCATCATGGGATGCTATGAAAACGCGGCATCGCACACGGCAGCATTAACTCCAGCGCTAACTGCAAAGACCAGGGCACTTCCAGGCTATTCAACTAGGAGTTACACTCGCCCCTGGAGGTTGCTGCTGCCTCATCTTCTTTTTCAAACCTGGAATGGAAGGTCCGAAGCCAACTCACCGTCGTTGTAGTCTTTGTGCTGCATGGAGACGTTGTAGCGCCGAGGGTAGGTCCCACCTTTCCCCGCTTTGTCATAGATTTGATTCTCGCGCTCTGGAACGAGAGGCAAAGAGAGAAGTGAGGCTCCTTCAAAAAGCGTACGTGCTAATGACAGAATCTTCCTCTAACAGCAAGTTTTTTTTAGAAAGAGGTAATAAATAACTTGATAGCTTTTCAGTCAACATATCCCCAGCTCTTCTATTTACACAATCCCAGCAAGCAGGGCGGGTAGCCAGCAAACAGTAGAAAATGTCTGGATCAAATAATCTTTATATTGGACACTGACATACCTGAGAACTCCTGTCTATTATCAGGAAAGCTTTGTGCCCTTGACATCCGTGACTTCCGAAAAGAAGGACTATTAAAGAGAGAAGGCAAGAATGAGTTTTGCTATCTACTGGAGCGAAACCTACAAGGACTTTAAGTAAGGGTGATTCTCAAATCCGTGTCCCTGCAGTAATTTCACACTACATCTGCAAAGCTAAAGTCAGGCTAAGCCCCAGTGAGCCAGGCTATTTCCCAATGTCACCCTTTCTGATCAGTTTGTGCCATTTATTCACTGGTCTAAGACCCAGTGCTTTCTTCAGACACGTGAAGGGGAAGGGTAAAACCAAGGCTAAGAGGAAGAACAGCACAGGGTACCGCTGGAGCATGTTGCTCCCAGCGCAGTGGATAACGGCAACTACGGTCCCCAGTGATTTACCCTGAGGGGGAAGAATTCCTCCCATGAAAACTTGTGTGCTCTTTCCTCTCTACCAGCAGCAGATGAGCCTGAACACAAACATTGCTCACAACCCTCACATTTCTCCCCACTAAGCCGGGCTCCTCAAGCAAGCCTAAGTATGGCCCCTGGTTTGGCAGAAGGTCCTTAACATCTCTTAAGAGATTACACAAACTCAGGCTGTGCCAAAGCCATGTTATTTGCACCTTTTTTTTTTGTTAACCAGTGTAAATGGAGTAAGCCTGATACAGCCTTCAGACTCCCAAACGAGATTCCTTTCCAACTACACAAAGAACAACAGCTTCCCCAGATGATGCCTCATCTACAAGGAATAACCAGGAGGGCTTTTTTATTTCCCCCCCTTCTCCACTTAGGGCAGGGAAAGGGGAGAGAAGGAGAGGTAACAAATTAGCAATGCCCCCCCGCAAGTAAATGAATGCAAACTTACACACAGGTTAACTCCAAGTGCTTCCTTGTGACTCCATGAACTGGAGCGAGTGAATGGCTACAAAACCAAACCTCAAGTGCTTGCCATAAAAGCATACACTACCTACAGGAATCGGCTTGGAGGAATATTAAAAATATGTTGAAGCCTGATATTGCAGGTGTTGGGAAGCCACAGTTGCTCTTCAAGTTAGTAGGACCTACGGCTGCCCACCAACATCTCAAGCAGCAGCAAAGAAAGGGAAGAAAAAAGATCTAGAGCATCAGACTAAAACAAACTCTTCATCAAAGGAAGAGCTCCCCTATTTACCTTTGGAATTAATATTATATCTTGCAGGACATAGGAATCTAGTGTAATGATATATTTCTGTAACCTTAGAATAGTCTTGTTTTGTTTTTTATTTTTTTAAATGAACAAGTAGAGCCTTGTCTAAAAGAGATTTAAATACCCTGCAGCCAGATGTTCTCGGAGCCTGGGCTCTGCACAGACAGCACGGTTTAGAACTTTGTATTTATAACACCGAGCTACTGAGGCACGAGTTTGTTGGTGGATGGTTTTTCCAGAAAATAAAACAGCCTTAAGACATCGTTAATTCTCTGTAAGAATTATACTGGGATATAGGTAGGAAATAAGTTCCTATTTCTCGCCAAGAAAATTTACGAGATGGAAACCAGACTTTTGCATAAGTACAACTGGCATTTCGCTTTGAGCACTGAAGTTCCTACCAGCTTGTACATTTGTACCTGTCTCCTGACCTGTCCAAGGACTGGCAGCTTCCCGACACCGAGTTCTCGGCACTGCTTAACGGGTCCAGCATCTGCAACACAAAAAGAAATCACATGGCAACATCAGTTCCCTCTAAGGCCTGACAGAGGCTGTGCAAGAGGATCAGGGTCCCCAGGACTGAAAAGGGGAGTCTAAAACTATTTGGAATGTACATTTTTCCTTTATCTCCCACAGAAATTATTAAGGACAAGGCAAATTTGAAATACTGCTTTAGGTGTCGACGGGACCTCTGCTGGGAAAAATGAAAGTTTAAGTCAACCTGGGGCTGCGTTTTGATCCCAACTGACTTCAGGAACGAAGTCTCTGCTGGTGCCGCTGCATCGCTGCCTCCACCTGCACGTTGCCCTTTGGCCTTGCTTCCGACTTTTTGGAATGGAAAGGGCAGTTTCAAATGCAAGAGGGTCACAAAAACCCGGGAATAGGAAACCTGGGCATACGTGTGTTAATGCACACCAAAACTGCTCACTCGGAGCTGGAGAGCCAATGCCCAAGGCACATGGCAACTCCTTCTGGCAGTTCAACAAAGGCTTTGAACTATGCAACTACAAACAAATTTGAAGCATAGTTTAAATGAACAAAGCAGTACTAGTAGGTGCTCATGCAAATGCAGCTGGGGAATATTCTGGAGTGAAAAAGAGGGCCCAGAGAGCTTCTTAGCAGCCAGACTTGCTCATTTTCACCCTCATGCTCATACTTACACACTGTTCATTGGTTTCTGGGATGAATTCTCCTTCGCTATTTATGCTGGTGTAGGAACCCTGCCGAGCGATGCGCTGTTGCCTCTCCGGAACGTACCCAGGAGGTGGTGAACTTCGGCCTGTGTTCTGGGAACCTGGGCCAGAAAGAAGGACATTTTTGATATCTACATTTACTGAAACGAGACTGTGCGTGCAAAAAATCCAAACATTCAACTTCTAACACTAAACCTCTCTGATCACAGCAACTCTGGAGTGAACCTCACAGGTTGGACAGAAATAGAACCAGGAGGTGCCATCTCAAAAAGCGAATCGTTTGAGGAGCAGCTGCACTGACATTTTGGTCAATATATTATTATTGGTGAAGCTTTTAACAGAGCTAGTGCCTATTTCTCACCTCAGCCTTTTAAGCACAACTTCAGTATCTCAGGGAAGACAGAGGACCCCAGGAATCCCTGGCTTTTGGGCATGAACTTCACTTTGCTGCTAATCTCCACTAAACACCACACTTGTCAGGGCAACCGATCTTCTCTCTTGATTATAAGTTTGCCTCAACTGGTATCATTCACCCTGAGTGGCAGCACTGTCCCTGCTCGTCATTGTCACCTGAGCTAATTATACAGACCCTGAGCAATTCTAGAATCACATGGGAGCACTGTTACCGGGGTAGATAACCCCCAAATTTCTGGTTTACTGAGTGAAAAAATGAAACTGTATGATGGGAACTGGCTGATGGTTGGACTAGATGATCTGAAAGGTCCCTTCCGACCTAGACAATTCTGTGATTCTATGACCAGTCTGGGCAAAATCACATGGAGGCCCATTTTGCAATTTCTGTTAATTGGATGAGATCAGTAGATGGACAGAGAGTACATTTAGGGGCCAAAGGATGAGAATAGAATTTTAATCACCTGTTACCGGTACTACCAGTAACAAAAGAGTTTCTGTTGTGCTACCTACTGAGAGAAACTTCAAACTTCCCCCCATGGATTTATTTTTTCCTTGCAGACCTCAAAGAATATGACACTTTAGAAACAGGAAGATACAAAATCCCTTTTTGCAGTGACCTACCCACCTGCAGCTCCCACCAAGTCAGACTGTGAGTGCCAAGAAACCCTTGTGGCCCAGCCAATGTGCTCAAGGTCACCCATGAAGCCAGAGACAGCATTTTAAGATCAACACTCAAGCTGGGCTCTTTACGATGCTGTCTTTAATTAACTGTGTGTACTCAGGTGCTATGAAAGATGGGTAAAGATCAGCAAACACTCTCCCAAGGAAAATATTTGCTACAGAGGTTATTGTAATTCAGAGTGAAGGCAGACACCAGCAGAAGCAGAGTACCCCCCTCTACTCTACTCTTGTGAGACCCCAC
>VXAK01006922.1:0-21410 GCA_013399435.1 Arenaria interpres | reverse complement strand
TTCCAACTCTAACCATTCTATGATTCTATGCTAAATGAAAAGCAGTGCACGCAGCTTTCAGAGGTCCTCAGAAGGGAAGAAAAGCCAACCCAAGGCTGGCACCGCGTAGAGTGCTCAGGGGGGTGAATTATATGCAAAAAAAAAAAAAATAATTAAAAATCTACTGCTTAGAGCTACCACCTGATTTTCCAAGCAGCACTGCGGGGCTCACGTGACATTACAAGCCAACTGGCGTGGAGATAAACAAGAGAACGTGCTTTGGGGCGGCTCTGAGTCACGGGAGCAGACTTTCACTCTTTCCGATGCAGTGCCATGGCCGGCCAAAGGGAGCCCACGTCCCGCTGGCGCCGGCCCAGCCGCTATTGTGGAAGGGCCACCATCACTGGGCAGGAAAAGGAAGTCGGCACTAAATCAATGTATATCAAAGGAAGTGAGTGGAAAAAACACAAGTGCTGCCAGAATGCTTAGCAACCTTTTTTTTTTTTTAAATAAAAGTTATCTTTACTTCCAAACCTCTGAACTGGGGACAGCAGGCTTGAGGCCCGACCACTTAAGACGACAGGAACTACACAGATACATCTCCTGCATGCAAACAGCTTCTGTTGAACTCCGCTTTCGACTTTCATTGCATGACGTGGTATGAATAGGAAAATCTCTATGGCTGAAACAGTAGGAAACAGGAGTACATTCCTTTTCCAAATCGAAGATAGGAGAAGAGAAGGAAGAAAGAATTGATTCAAGACTGAGCTATTCGCCAAATGACTATCAGACCTCTGACAGAACCGGAGCTCTTCTGGACCTCTTAGTAATTTCACAGTCTGGTACTCTGACATGTTCAGAAAATAAAACTGATGGTTTCTTGATTGGTGAATGACAGGCTGATCAGAAAGCGTCACAAGCTGGGATAAGAGGAAAAAGTCTGTACATCTGGGATACCAAAGGGGCCCCTTATTACTATACAGTTTGCCCACGACAGACACTCGGTACAGTCTGTTAGCTTTGGCATCATTATTTGGATACCTTAGAATGCCAATAAAGGAGAATGAATTTTATTTTTTTTAAATAAAATATTTTTGGCATTGAATTTGTCCGTGAAAAAAGAAACGTGGTGTTCAGACTTGCACAGATACCGCTGCCGTCTTCACAGGACTGAGGAATGTTGCTCTTTTTATGCATATTATCTTCAAACTAGAAAGGATGGGAAAACCCTTTCTGTCCCAGTTTCAGTCATGTACTTCACAAGCTTTCAGCACTTCTCTATTTGTTTGTTTGCTGCTTCATGAAAGCAAACTGTATAGAAGGGGATCGGCAGCCTCTAGACAGGATATAGTAAGGTTTGCTGGCAAGTCTGGTGTTGAGAACTAGTGGTCTCGTTCTCACGTCCTTCCCTACTGAGCTTCCTCTCCCAATTACTTTGGTCAGAATAGTGAGGATCTGAGTCCGGTTTAGGTCTCCCGATATGGAGACTGTTGTAGTTTAATTTGACACTAAGATTGCGTTTCAAATACTGATCTAAAAATCCTGTAACGCTTACGCCTCAAGCTTACACAGTTAATGAAACCAAAGCACTCCTCTTCCACAGAGGGAGCTGGTTTAGAACTTGGAAACAAACCACCTCTGACATTCCCAGCTCCTGGTTCTGCCCTCGTGATTTGCAGTACCTGCCATCTGAAACATTAGGTCTGACAAGCCCTAAAATAGCCGTTGTAACAAACACAGCCATCCTCTGCTGCTGTTTCCAGCAAAATTTAGCCTTTCTCACTTCTAAAGTGAAAGTAATTTCCGTAGAACATCATCTTGGGCTCTAGCCCTCATACTGCAGATCCCTATTGCTGCTCACCTTCTGCCTGCTCTTTCACTGCTCGCTCAGTTTCACACCAAGGAGCCAGATTCTAAACCACAGACATTTTTTTTTCCTTTTTGGACCCGAAAGTCTCTGAAGCAGTTTCAGATGTTTTAGTTTTACATATAAAAAGTTAACAGCTTTGAGCATCCTTCAAGCACAGATCTGAATAGGACTGCATAGTTACACAGGGGGTTATAACACAGAAATTGGGGTGACTCCGTCAAATCTACCAGAGATAGAAATCATAAAAATTACAGGAGTCTTATGTGGACTTGTCGACTAAACGTGAGTTCACTAAGCTAACAGAAACACAAAGGAAATGAGATAGAGGTACATATTACTCTCACTTTTCTCATTGTCTTTTGTACAGCTGTGCCAATCACCTATGGTATTAGCCTTGGTAATTAGGAGTGAAAGGTGAGGGACCTCGGTACGTGGGGCATTGCTTAGACATGCAGTGGCAATTCCTGTGCTGCTATTAAAATGCTTGATTACAGGAGTGAGGACAGATTCCAAAGCCCAACATAAAAAAAAACCAACAAAAAACCAACCCCAAACAAATCTAGGTTTCATGAACTGGAATTGCCAATCTAAATAAAAAGCTTAATGGACTCACGTAAGCTTTCCAAATCTCTAACCTCAATGAATCTGGCTTTAGGACATCCCCTTTAGCAGCTCCTCAGCTGTTCAACAACTCAGTAAGGAACTTTGAAACATTCTATTGTAAACATATTAAGAGCTTTTGAAAATGAACTGCCTTGTCCTTGAATAACCTTTCAATTTCTCATGGCTTTCATAAAGCTGTACCATAAACACTAGTGCCCTGAAGATACATTTCACAAAGCAAAGACAAGCAGAAGTGGCAGAAATACTCACTGACAGACAGATGCCTACTTCTGGGTTCTGGCTGCTGGTAGGGTACGTTCACATCCCCCACAGATTGGGAAGTTTTAATCCTGACTTGTTTGGGCAGTCCAGAATGGGGTGAAGAACTGGTCTGTTGGGTAAAATGAAAAAAAAATAATAATGAGACTAAGGAGCTCAAGCAGTTTGGCTGTAGTTTCAAAAATATCACTATGTCTAGCAGCAAGAGAAACAGTAGTAGCTGAGAAACAGTTCTAGAGCCTGAAATCTTATTAACTTCACAGAACACAAACAATTAAAGGCAGCAAGACAGCAAGCTTCACAGTTACTGCATAAAACAGGAGTCGAACAACTAGAGCCCACTGCCCTCCAGCCTCAGTGGAATGCAGGATTCCCAAGTCTCAATGTTCATCTTCCATTAGCAGCTGCCCGTGAAACCACCAGGAAGGGGCTCACACCAGGGACCAACCATGGAAGAACCTACGATTTTTATCAGCCTCCTTGGCCAGCGGAGGTAAATTACAAATCTTCCACTCTTTCAGAAGCAGTCAGACAGCAGCCTGACTCCTCACAATTTTTAAAATAGTAAACTGACAATTCAGACAGTCTCAGTCGAAATAAATTCCAGAGAGCACAAAGAGTTTGGAGATACCAAGATGAATGCTGCTTGTGCTGCTTTTAATCACCCTTCCCTGAACGCACATAGACACAATCTAAAAAGATCATTTTTCCACAGTGTCATCTTCTCATTCAAATCAGGAAGAGGAATGAAAGGAGACACAAAGGACTTCTCCGTTTATTGAGAACGACTGAAGGGGTAACTCCAGCTGGCTTTGTAGGAAGAGGAACTGCAGGATGGTTTTGTGATTTAGGGGAATAGGGTGCTGCCTGAGAGAATTGGTGCCCTCCTTGGAAATATTGAGCTTCAGGCAGCCAACACCTCTGTGCTCTCTCCACGGATGATACAGGGAATGTGGGATCTTAACAGGCCACTAACTCTCTGAGGATGGTGCATTAAGATCTGAACACACAAATACTGTGAACAGCCCACCTCTCCCAAGCAAAGGAGACCCTACGCGTGTCAAAGACGGGGCTCAATACACATGGACACTTCCAATTTCAATCTTCCTGTCCCAAAGTACCTACTTTTACAAGAGGAAATAATATTCTCTTCCTCTTGTGTGTTACAGAATTTAACTAATGTTAACTTACTTTATTGAGATGAACAGAACCAAAGATACCCCAAGGAAATTAATTCAGACTTCTGAAAATTGTATGAAAGGCGAATAAAGCGTGAGGCCACACAATCAAAAAAGTAAAATATCGAATAGTTGCTCTTTTAATAAGCATTTACCCCTACACAGAGTAAGGAGGGAGCCTGATTTAAATTACATAAACTCGACCATGAATAGATTCATGGGAGCTGAATAAAGGCTGCAGAGGTCCCACCGTTTACGTTGACAGTCTGGCTTTAGAACTCTAGGTGTTCAACTTCACCAGTTCTTCCCATTAGTTTCTAAACAGAAAGGAAGGACTGACAACACAAGTGAGTTGCTTGATAAAAGAAAGCACAAATGAGCCACAGAAAGAGGCACAAGAAAATTAATATAATTAACATAAATGATATTCACAAACACAGGCTCTCAGTGCTAGTCATACAGCTACTGCTATAAAGTTAATTTGTTTTATATACATATTTGTGCCAAAGTCACGGCATTACCTTTCCATCCCCAGAAAAAGAAAAGAGCACAACCAAAACAAAATCTGCATCCTGTACTTCAGGAAAAATAATGCTTCCCGCTCCCTCAGTGGGATGAGATCATGCAGCCAAGAAACCTCCTTCAGCCTTGTGGGCTTTTGCTTTATCACATGGAGGGCTCTCCTGTCAGGCAACTCAGAGCCGAAGAGGAAGTCGGAGGAGAGGGGGGAAACAGTGGCACTTACTGAAGACTTCGCTGTTTGTTTCTGCTTTGAGCAAAAGAGGAAAAAACAGCTAATAAAAGGACAACACCACAGTACTGGCTACTGACTGGTGTAGGATGAGATTTACTAGGTATTTAGGATAGGTGGCTTATGTAAAGTTTAGACGGTATCATCTAACATCTGATTTGCAGCCTGAAGACACTGCAATTAATAGAGGGCTGTAAAATAGGTTGGTTTGACTGTGTTCTACCAAAAGTTGAGGCCACCTTTTACAGTTTCCTGACGACGCAGAACAAAGTCTGACTACGCTAGGTCAGACCAAAGGCCTTCTTGCCAAGTATTGTCTTCAGAGGAGCCAGAACGAACGCTTGGGGAAAGGGCACAGGACAAGGAACAGCATCATCCCCTCCTACACCTTTCCAGCTTTTGGCATCCAGTCATTTGGGAAAAGGCAGTTAACACTCCTGAAGGTCTTTGTACTTCTATTAACATAGAGTATCACATTCAACAATAGTGAGAAGTGCATGTAAGTTCCAAGAATTACAGGTGTGATTATTTCAAGAGTTTGAGCTCAGTCTACAGAACCTGAACAGGGATGAACATTCACGATCAACAAGCTACCACCAATAGGGCTTTCAAGACAAAACAGCTTTTTGTGTCACACTCTTCAAGAGAATTCAGTAATTTGCAAATAAAACATCTAAGCTATCAAGGTCTTTGGCTTGAAAAAGTTTATGACCTTAATTCTGAAAAAAAAAGACACTGGCGGAGTGAACAAAGTTCTCCACTCACAGATCAGGAATAAGGGAAACTCCTGATTCTTTTTGCCCTCTTCAGCTTGCAGCTCAATTCACTGCCCAAAATGGGCAGCTTTGGGAGCTTGACTTCAAGATTTATCTCAAGTTATGATCTTTTCTGCTGAAAACTGCGTTGACACTCACTGCCACAGCCACCTGTGCTATAGGAGAGTGAACCAAGACACAATCAAATCCATCTTAAGTGCGAATACACCATTATTTAGCTAAAAGCAACTTAGTGTCTTACTAAGAGTAAGGCTGGATTCAGTGCAATAGGCTACAGAATTGAAAAATCATTGGGAGCTGTCCTCAGGCTTCTCGCCCAGGAAAAAAGTGCTAATTGCTTGTCTTCAAGGACAACCTGTGCTTTCTTCAGGCAAGATAATTACAGGCTCTTTCAACATTCTGCTATTAATCAAAGGTAAAAAAAAAGTTCTCTGCGAACCAAACTCATTAAGTGTTTTCTGAATACAGTCATTGGGTGCTTGATATAAAATGGCCTTCATATTACAGCCTTAAAAGCTGCAATGTTTTAGTCCTTGAAGAGCTGCTGAAGCTAGGAAAAAAAAAAAAAAAAAGAAAAAAAAAGAGATATCTATAACTAAGCCAAAGCAAAGAGGATAAACATATGCATTCGTGTCTGTGAAGAGTGATTTTACTAATCCCTGTACCCTCAGATAAGGCAACCATCACATTTCAGAGACGTGAGGGTAAAAACCATCATTTTCCTGCAGGGACAGAAATTGTTACCTACATGGTTTCTGTCCTGAGACAGCAATAATATTCTAAGGCTTTTCACATTAGAGCTTCGGTCTAAGAGATCTACTGCTTTATCCAGGTCATCTTGATTTTTCAAAGGAATAGAGAGCTGCAAAATAAAGAACAGGAGAAAAAATATCATTAGAAAAGACAGAAAAAAATAAGTCTAATTCCACAATAGGTATTGAAACAAACGTTAGGAAAAAAAATATCAGAATATAAGATAGGATTCTGATTGTTCAATTATTCCACAAATTTTCATTACAATACTGTTTTACTGTCCTTTTTCACAAGGTTTTCCTCCCATGCCATCAGAGAAATGGCTGCCCCTACGCAAATTTCTCCCAAGACACCATCCAGAAAACCATTAATTGCTACCTGAGCTTGTTGTTTGCAAAGAACAAGTCAGACATGGGCCCCTGACTCCCTGATGAGAACACTGGCTCAGAATACTTATGAATCCGGACTTAACGAACAAGTGAAAATTGGGTTTCGGATAGTACGAAGTAGATTAAGACTTCGAAAGAGGGAATCAAAGAAGAATTTTAAATCTGGTAGCAAGATCCCATGGAATTATGTTCAGATGCCCTCTATTCTACAGTCCAGTCGTATCTCGAACAGTCAACAGTCACAATACTTCAAATACTTTCTCTTATTTCCCCAGGACAGTCTCCCAAAACCCACCAGTACAAGGAAGCAAGATGCTGATGTTCATACAACACTGTGTGATGTTTTGTCACTGTCAGCATGTTTTCCCTGGAGCAGAGAGACTGAGCTACGGTTCGTATTAAAAGGAAGGACTGAAAATTAAAGTTAAGGGTAGAGAATTTGGGATAGGAAAAGGAGGTGTCACTCAGAGAGAGCATTACAGGTTCTGAGCACTGGTAACGTGGCTCCATACCTCGTTGTTCATGTAGTGGAGGTCCAGTGGCTGCCCAAAGGCTGTTTTCACTTTCTGTTGCACGTCTTCATAGCGCACAGGACGGACAAATGGGATAATTCTGGAACAAAAGAGAATCGCTGATTGAATTCAGAGACATACTTGACAACGCAATCAAATTAGATGCCTGAACCATTAAAAACACATTTGAATGTTCTCTTTTCATCCTCAAGTAGGTAGCGAACCTTTCTAAATTGAACTGATATTAACTATTTTAGCAAGGAATTCTTCATCTCTCGTCCATTTCCAAATGGTTTGTCAGAATGCAATGTTCAACTGAAGATTTCAAATAGAATTCCTTTGTCCCTGGATAGAAAAGTATCCTTTACTGAATAAATTTCTTTCACATTACAGGATATAAATCTCTTATGCACTTTGGCGTAAAGAATACTGCCTCAGGCACAAAACACAAACAAATACATTCAGTGAGAGTTGAATTAAAAGCTGCAGAAGGCCCAAAGAACAAAAAAGGATTTGGTTTAAGTTCTCCAGTTCCCGAGCTCACGACTCACTCCCTAAAAGTTTCCAAAACGCGTTCCAGTTGAAAGGTTTCAACGAGCATTCCCACATCAAAAAAAAAAAAAGCTCCAGCGGGAAGGCACCGGCGGGACACAAAGGAATCTGAAAACCCTCTCTCTCAACAGTGGCCAGTGGCCTTAGCTCCACGTTAGCCCTCTGTGTGCCCAGCTCAAACATCCCCGAACATCCGAATCCCAATCACTACAGGCTCTGCCGTTATCCCTCAAATCCTGCACAACACAGCAGGGTTTTTTCTCAAGAGTTGAAGGCAAATCTGACTGGAACCGGGCAACTCTTTGTCAATCTCAGCTTGCTTTCTTTAAAAAAAAAATGCCTTTTTTTTTTTTTAAATTACAGACACCTAATAGATATAGCACAGCTGACTTGCAATAATTCCGAATATTCATGTAAGACAGATATCTAAGCAGAATACTCATGTCTCATCCTCTCATGCTTCCTCCCTCGTGTATTCTTCATACGTAATGCGTCTCTGGGCACCTTCATGGACTGACTGACACACAAAATATGCACAAATGTAAATTATTCTGATCCCTTTCCTTAGCCCAGATGTTATAACACACTGACCTCCCACTTCCAGCCCTCAGCCGTCTCCTCGCCAGCTGAATGGCAGGAGTTTTAGACTCTCAGACACAAGCGGCCTCAAGAAATCCAAAATGGCAACAGGCACAGCTGTCCCAGGGCCACCCTGTGGGATCCTGGGGCACACACATGCTCTTCAGAAAATGACATTATACTTTCCTTTGTTGGGTTTTGCCTACCTTGGAATAGAAACTCTAATGCTTTAGACAAAGTAGTAACATGAAGCTCCAGCAAAGCATCTAAAACTGTTTATTTTGCTGGAATGTTCTTTTGTACGAAGATGCCAAATACTCAGAAAGTCGCTACCTCGACAGCCGTGGAAAAGGACGATTTTCACCCTCTTCAGAAGAGTCAGCGAGTAAAATATCCCGAGTCAAGAACTGGAGGACTCGAGTGTGAACTATACTTTCCACCCTGCTGTTCTAGCAAACCAAGGACATCTCCTGCTCAGAAACCCGCTTTTCATCTCTCTCTGCAGCACAAGGCCCAGATGGTCGGTTCTTCCTGCCTTGGGGCTCCTGCAACCAGACTTCTCGCCATCTGCTTCCACGGGCAACGAGACCACACTGCATTTCCACTACCAACAAGTTAAACTCACTGCTTGGGGCCACAGCCTTTGGCAAGCTCCAGGACTCCTTGGATATCTGCATACCCCACCCGGGCAACTCGAAACAACTCTGCTTTGCCAGAGCTGAAATGCTACCAGAAAAATCTTGATTATCAGCAGCGCTTGAGTTTTGCCGTCAGGCAGAACTAGGAAGACCTGAATGGACCACAGAAACTTCTTCTTGCTCACTGGGACAGCTCTCTGAGCTCACCGAAACCCTCTGGGGAAGCTCACACGACTTCGTGCTGAATCCGTGCTTTGGATAGAAGGCTTAGTTTCCAAAATGTCCATCCAGCTGCTCTGCCAGCACTCAGCATCCTTGCACGATAAGCAGCTTTTGTTTTAAATAGCTCTAGTGTTAGTTGGCTTCCTCAGCCCCTTCCCAGGAAGGGTTCATCTTGCTCCCAGACCTACAACATTCAGCTCTTTAGAAATAATTGTCCTTGTTAAAAAACAGCCCACAATAACATTTTCTACATATTACTAAGAAACCCATCCATGAAATTATAGTACTCTGGCACCGTACAAACGTAATTTAGCTCTCAGTTGAGCCGAAGTCCCTTATAAAGGCTTCCATTCTACGCTCAATGCACTAAAAAGCAGAGCTGTTCTCTGGTGCCACAAATTCTATTAGTTTAAAAAACTCTGCGCGCTCTTCTAACACAAAATCATGGACTGCAGGGTTTAAGGAGCCCATTCCTGCCTGACCACCTTAAATATTTGTGGTTAGATCTGGCAGCTCCTCTGAAACCAAGCACACACACTTACATTCTCGGTGCAAGCCTGCTGTCTGTAACTGCATACCACTTTGGGAATGGGGAATTCAGGCGAGCGTAACTGCATAATTAGACTAACACACAATCAACCTTTTCATTTTAATGCTCCTGCAGAAAAAACCCCAACCCTTTCTTCTCCCCTGAGCTCTGTGCCATCTTGAATGCCCTGGGGCAGAAGACGGGCAAGATGATAGGGTGGCGGTGACAAGATTGTGCTTCCGAGTTACCTTGTCCTAACACGGTATCACAAGCAACTGTGACATGTCACACAGTGGGGCCGTTGTAGCGCGCACAATGCCTGTGATACAGCAGAGCGCTGAGAAGATCTGGCTGATAAAGGCGGCAGCAGATCCCAGCTACAATTACTTTTCTATTTTTCTCCTCAAGGCCCAAAAGTCAGGTTTTTTTAGTGACAGAATTCACCACGTAGTACTTTGGGGAATGAAACAGTTCGATTTTTGAGGAAGACTTTACAAATTATTCTCTGCTTTCCCGGCAAAGAATGCCTCTGCTTTTCTGTTTTAACAAAAACCCCTTAATTTGACAGAGGAGGATACTTGAGGAGGAGCTTAAGCAGCTCAGCCAGTAACCTGTGCTAGTAACAGGCTGTTGGGATCACTACATGCAACTTGCTCTGTTGTACTATCAACACTAAATTTGCATTTTATCATGAAACCATGAACTGCTTCATGTTGAAAGTACTGTCTGGGATGGGAGAAACTAAAGGATTCCCATAGGATGTCTGTGAGGAGCAGCATATAAATTCATGCTTACAATTCAATTAGTTCCTTCAGAAAAAGGAAACTGGAACCTGCATCAAGATCCCTTTTTTCTCCCTCAGCGAGGGGTCAAGAACAGCCTTTAAGAGGCTGCAAACAAGTTTGGAGCCTTTCTGTAGGTCCATGGAGCCACTCAACAGCTGCAGCAGCATCGAGAGTTCCTCTCAGTGAGATGGCTTTTTGAGACCTGCTTTGAAACGTTTAGCTAATTTTATCCATCGGAAACAATACTGCAAACACCAAAACCACTAATTGAGTTAATTCTGGTTTTTGTAAAAGAAAGCATCTCAAAACTAAGTATCAAAGGAAATAACAAGGAAACTTTTAGGCCAATGAAAAAAATCTTCCCTTGCTATATCTATTGCCCAGTCACAGCAGGACAGGGATAGCGACAGGTCACCAGGAAGTGAGAAACTAGAAAAGAATGACACTAATTTGAACAGTTTCATTTGATTGTAGTTAAATGAAACAAATAGTCTTATTTCAGATGTGTTCCTACCAGGTTGAATTTCTTTCAGGCTGGAGAGCTTGTTTAATATTGCTGCAACTCACTTACAAATAGATACTATCAAAACAAATCAAAGTGTTATATGATACACTGATTTTTAAAAATAACCAAGTTGTGTATGACCTGCTCCCTGTTGCCTTTACTGTGTGTTTTTCATTCAGCAACAAGGAAAGTGAAGCCAACAAAACATTTAACCTAAATTACTGATGACTAAATTATTCTAGTGAGCAGAGAACCAAAGCAGTGAAGACAGACTTACCGTCTTTCCCCGTTATGTTCAAACTTTATCCTTACATCATTCTGCACAAGAAAGAACAGAAGGTTAGTTCACCATGACACTCTGGCATACATAAAAGCACACAAACGGATCATATAATGATTTTAAGGCCCAAACACGAAGCAGGTAGATTTGTGGTCGCAGGAGGCATCAACCCCTCAAAAGTCTAACCAGAACACAGGTCTGACCACTTTCTCCACGGCAGCTGATGCAGACTGTGGACAGAAAGTGAATCCAGCTCCATGAGGAATAGAGAAATTGAAAGGAGAAAGAGAAGGAAAGGGGTAAAAACTAAATTGCAATTTTTATTAACTGTCATTTAAACAGAGGATACTGAGATATACAATCATAGAATTGTCAAGGTTGGAAGGGACCTTTAAGATCGAGTCCAACCCTCAACCTAACTCTGATAAAACCCATCACCAAACCATGTCTCTAAGCACTATGTCAACCCGGCTTTTAAACACCTCCAGGGATGGTGCCTCAACCCCTTCCCTGGGCAGCCCATTCCAAGGCTTAAGAACCCTTTCCGTGTGAAAATTTTTCCTAATCTCCAATCTGAGCCTCCCCTGGGGCAACTTGAGGCCGTTTCCTCTTGTCCCATCGCCTGTTCCTTGGGAGAAGAGACCGACTCCCCCTGGCTACACCCTCCTTTCAGGGAGTTGGGGAGAGCGAGAAGGTCTCCGGGGAGCCTCCTTTTCTCCAGGCTGAATACACTTTAACTACAAGGACCAATCCATCTTTAACACTGGATGGCAAAAATCTGAAATTGAATTGAAAAAACAATATTCTTCTGAACTGAAGCTAATTTTCTTTGTGCATTCTCAATGTCAGCATGCTTTCTTCTATAGCAAAAAAAAAAAGAGAGAGATTCAGGGAACGTGCTACATTTTTGATTCTTAAGGCACAGACTAAATCTCGCTTTTGCAACAACACCCCTGAAACTCCAACTACGAAGTTCCAAACAAGTTAACGATGTGCCATCTTTTAAAGTGCAAAGGGGTCATCATCCATATCAGCCAGATGGTTAAAAGCACTGACCGCGCAACCTGTGTGTTTCCCTGCAAACTGCGAAGATGCCGCGTGGCACGGAAGAGTCAACACGCTGAACTCTCAACTCCGGAGATCAAAGTTCAGATCCCAATTTAGGTCACAAAGATAAAAATAAAAGGGAAAAATCTGCTCTGATAAGACTCCATAATTTCTGCTGCACAATTTATGTGATTGGAATAGATTAAGCCATCTGTGAAAGCCTTAGACAATAGGCAATCATACATCTAGGAACTTCAAAAAAATGTGGCCAGGAAATGCTCTTTAGCTGGAGGAAGTATCTGGCAGGCCCAGTGGTCAAGAATGCAGTTCAAAGGGACCCGTGCAATCACTGCGAGCACACACTATTCCTGCAGCCATACCCCAGGTACAGAACTGAGTGTGACAAATGAGCTCCCCAATTGCAGCCACCGTCACCTGCAGGTGGGTAATTCCCACCAAAGCTCTTTCCTCAGCCGGGGAAAGAGAAGGAACTCACTCTAGAACGACACCAAAATGAAGCAAGTTCTAAATAACTCAATTAAAATGAGCAGTAGAGGAAAAAAGCAACAAGCAGCATAGGAATAATCAATTATAACAGATGTCCACCAGCCAACTACTGCTGAAACAGTTGTTTCTTACATATAATGGATGGAGGAATGATCCCTTTATATTAGGATTTTCAGGGAAGTAACGCCCTAGATTTTTTTTAATTTTTTTAAAAAACGCTGTACTATTCTAAGTAGCCCAGTCTAAGGGAACTAAACAGGACTGTTTGGATTAAATTGAATTAATGTACTTTTTCAGATTACATTTCTAGCCTCAAGATGTGTTTTAGGTGACGAAACAGCTCAGTGACAAAACTCCCACTGGTTAAAATTAGACAACACTAGAAGATCTTCAGAGTTCTTTGGAAACCTCCCTTCAACTCGCTGGTACCTGTGCAAACTAAGAGATCTTTCTTCATGGCACCGCAGCTTTCAAATGTGTAACTTGTAGCAATATAAATTTGCAATAAAGGGCAGGGGTTGGAGTTTAGCATCCATCTGTCATTTTTCCAAAGGATCAGACACTGGCCAGTCGTGTCTATTTTTCAGAGATCTAAGAAAAGCTATTCAAAGTGATCTTAGTGGCTACATTTCAGAGAGAACCCAGAGGAGTTAAACATCTAGTCTTGTTTCCTTTGAAAGCATGAACCTATCACCTACATAAACCACTCTTTGAAGCAACTCCCATCAACTGTCCTGAGAGATGAGTGAGAAAGCAAATCCAAGTTTAGTACTTCCACGCTCCAGGTCTGTGATGCGGCATCATAAATAATGATTGCAGATTTTGATGTAAGACCTCTCTTAATTTACGTTTCAAAGTGATTTGGAAAGCATTTTGTACTTCTCCGTCTACGGATTTGTCCAGCACGTTCGAGGAAATCCCAGATCCCAGCTGAACAAGTAGATTATGAGCAGACAAAGCATAAGGAAGAGACAGACATGAACTTTAAAGCCTGCTCTAAAAAGCTTAAGCCTGTAATAGGAATATAACCGAAAAGAGTTATTTTACTGATATAGGCCGCTTCTGTTAAGGTTAGTCTAACTGCCAGTAACTTGATTTAATTTTTTAATACAACAACGAACACACAATTCTTGACTGAAACTGTTGCTTTGCCATCGAAGTATTTCATTCAAATGACACACAGTATATTCGGACAGAGCAATATTACTCTGTCCTTTCTTTCTACCAGAAAGTCAGTGCAATAGTTTTCTCTACAAAAAGAGAGTCTCTAGCGACGTTGAACCAACCCAGAGAGACTTTCAAGTATTGACCCTGCCACTTATTAGCTTGGGAAAGGTATTTCTTTTGGAAAAATGGACTTCTCATCCCCATACCCAAATCAGGGTTAGTTTCATTCCCCTCCTCACGCGACAGATGACAGGGGAGCTCCAGACAATCCTCCCTGTTAGGGACACTACCTCCCATCAGACACCTGTAAATAACTGTTTCCTTTTTCACTGAAGCAAAGTTATTTCAGTTTCACTAAAGTTGGGCCTTTTAGACAATTCCCTCTACTATTCTTGGATCAAATTCAGCTTGACCACCTTTTATCAGGGTCTCCATTCTGTATTCAGGTGCAGCCTGAATCACGTGAAGATGAGACCAGCATTAGTTAATTATCTCACAGACTGCTTTATGCAGCTTTAAACTGCGGCAGAAATGGAAATACTTGTTTCCTTTTCATCATTATGCCGCTCAGTTCCCTGCTTCCTTTTGAATTTAAGGTTTATTTCCCCTACAACGAAAAGCACATCATGCTGCTACATCATGACAGTGTCAGCAAAGAAAAGCTTTCCTGGCCTCCCCCCCTGCTTAAATGAATTCTGTAAAGGTCACTGCACACAACCTGAAAACATGCTCCTAATATATAATTGCTAATATTGAATGGGAAGCCAGTTTTCTTACCGGAATTTTTTTTTCTTCCACTGCAGAGGCACACTGGTTTGTTATTGCAGGGCTGCCCAAGACAGGTGGACTGCTGGCATTGTGTTTTTTCTTTAAAAATAATAAAAGTGAGTTTTAAAAAAAAAAAAGCAATATGACCCTGAAGCTAGAAAACCACTTGGTAAACTTTTTAGCGAATCTACACAGACCAAACCCCATCAAAAATACATCTGGGAGGAAGGCAGAATATTAAGATGTTGCAAATTATCAAAAGTGTGCCCTCCCTAGCCCATAAAGGTTAAGTAAATAAAATAGTTAGCGAACAAGAATAGGGAGCTAATCCACCTGGGATGCTTCGGCAGTCGGAAGCACGAGGCAGGACGCAGGCAGCAGACCCACTGTCACCTCCTCTGTCCCTTCTGCCTCCAGGTAACCATTTCAAGTACTCAATAAATGGCCCATTACCTGTTTGTTGGAGTGAGCCGTGTCTTTATTCTTCATGGTATCATATCCAGGCAGCCTGTGACGTCGGCTCATCTGGAGTGCTACCAGGTCCTTCATGATGGATTTCAAGGCCTCTTGTTCATCTGTGATGCAGAAGAATCTCAGTAAGTTGCCGGGGTATTAACCATAACACTTCGCACTTGTTTTCCCCTGGCTCATAGAAAGACAATCCTTTCTAGGATCTTTACAAATACACTGTAATATCATTTAGTCATAAAAAGCCCAGAGCCAACCTTACACCCCGAAGTAGTAAACAGACAGATACATTTTAAGTCACTTGTCCAACGTTACAAAAGGATCTGGCCACAGTAAAGTTCAGAATAAATATCCCTGGCCCCTGGTTCTGTTCAAATCGCTTCTCAACAAACAATACAACTTGGACAGATTTGCTAGATCATCATAGGTCATTTAGGAAGGGCAAACTGATGTGCTTCTGCCAAGGAAAACCCAGTAAGAATCTGTTCTTTCCAATTTTATATCCTGTTAACTTCGAATTCTTGCTTGTTAGCGGAACAAACCACGGCCAGCAGAAAGAAAAATGAAAAACTGGACAAAGAGTCATCTTAGAATCACTCTGAATTCAAATCCACTTGCACTGATTTCCCCAACACATTCCTCTCTTCCCCCAAAACAAGCTGATGGAACAAAGTTCAAACCATTTAACGAGACTTTGAGATCTACTGAATTGCCCAGCATTGAGAACTGTCTCCTGGCAGAGTAAAACGCAGCAGGTTCAATTCAAGACTTCTTGCAAATGCAAGAAAATAAAAAACACACGTTGAAATATTTCTTACACATACTACTGACTGAAAATTCCTTTCTGAGGCTAAGATTCCTAATGTAACAAATTTAACGTGTTCTTTTGTTGCTTGTTAGTTTTGAGGACAGAAGTGGTGTTTAGCAGAACTTTGCATGAAGCCTAGAGAGAAAAAACAAAGACGTAAAAGGAGAGAAACGCAGAGGAGCTGGGCTGTGATGGATAAAGCATAAAGCAAGGTGCCCAAGAGCTACTGAAAATAATCCTTTGCTTCTGCAAGAGCAACAATCCTAAATTCCTCGAAATGGCACAAGGGAAAAAAGGTGACAGGTGAAGTTTGGTTTGAAAGGGGACGGCAAAAGCCCTGTCGCTCCTGGGTGCTGCGTCACCAACTGCCACCAACCAACAAAGCAGCACCAGACCTGCCGCTGGCACACTCACACCTCCTGACTGCTGGGCTGCTGTTTCACACAGCAACACTCATTCGAGTTTTTAGGGAGAACACGTCAATTCCCTGGCAAATAACACGTCCAGATAAATCCTTCCTGATACTAAGGGAAAATTCAGGCACGAAATTTGAAGCGGCGATGAGATCAGCTCTGAACATGCCCAGAAGAAGAATCTGCCCTTCTAAAGAGTCTACTCTACTCGGACTTGACCACCAGCTTTGGATAAAAAGCTTTTTTCTTTTGACAATTAGAATTTTTGGAAGTGATGCAAACCAGTAAATGTGTAGGTGGGGTTATCACATCCCTACTCTTACGACAGCAGATCAGGTGTGCAGTGCCTGATACGCTACAGTCCTCCTGTCTCCCCGAAGCCCTTACATCACTGCAATGTGCCTGAACAGAAATGAGAATTTTTGAAGTTGATTTCTAAATAATTGAAGCTCGATTTTAAAAATCCAGTACGGCTACACACTCATCCTCGATCCGTGGCACTGGTTCGGGTGGGTAATGGCTTATTTTTGGAAGTGTCATCCTGGGACCAGCTGCTGTGCATAATGATGGACTGTCTCACATCTGTATTTCTCTCTAAAGGGGACTCATTGGGACTATCTGTTTCTTCAATTTATGTCATGCATTTGCTTATGAGTGTCTCTTAATGAAGCTTATGTTTTATGCAGGATCCTGGGTTCGTAATTAATCAATGTCTGAATAACAAACAAGATTTTCGCAATGCTTAAAGATGACAGATGTGGGACACATCCAGCTCCTACAGCACGCAGGGAGTGAATGCTACCAAAAATGAGAAGCAAAAAAGGAGGGAAAAATACACCTATTTGTAAGGGGGGGCAGCATCTAAAAAAGTCCCAGTCAGGGCAAAAGTCACACGAACATTACCAGGTAATAGCTTCTGCCCAGGAGCTTCTGCTGTAGCTTTCTGAGAGTATTAAGCACTAGAGCAGAGGGACTTCCACCATGGACTCCAGGATGCCCTACCAGAAACATCCAGAGTATCCTGGGGAAAGGAAAGAAATCTCCCAATGCATTTGCAGAAGGTGTTAATTAGAGTAAAACTCCTAAAAAAAAAAAAGGAGAGCAGAGCAGTGGAAATAACGTTACTTGAAAAAAGCCAAAATCAAAACCCACCAAACCTCTGCTGTCCAAGACAAGCCCAAGGAGACAATACCTACATTGTGGCAGCGGAGAAGGGAGAGCACTCCTTGAAATTCCAACTGCATGCAAAAGAAGCGAGGGGTGTAAGTAACACAACCAAAGCAAAGGTTGCTTTCTGAGAAGCACATCAGCCAAAGGCAATAATTGCTCGGCTCTATCTCAGCACCGAGTAACCCCTTGTGGGAGGAAAATGTGAAAAACCAGTTGTGAACCAAGTTAAAGTTCCAGGTAACCAAGAGTACTTTTTTTTTTTTTTAAAAAAAAAAAGGTAAAAAAATAAAGTCATTTCCAACTTTACATTTGAATGTTTAACCTTTTACCTTACTGGAGCGTCTCCAATTTACTCTGATGCTTTCATCGTGTTTGATATTAAGCACAGCCTAGGAGTTACCTGGCAGACAAAGACGAGAACTTTGCACAACAAAATATTACAAATTCTGGACTGGCACATCCCCGGAGCGCCTACCACCCAAAACACGCCGGGAAGAGCTGGGATACAAGTTTTCCACTACAGTGCAGTTTGGGTTTGGCCAGAGACCAGGAGGATGAAGAAGAGCTTGTCTTGGCAGAGTTCCTTTGGGCAAGAAGCAAAACAGCTATGAAAGCAGTTTATAACCGAGCACTCATGACAAGAAATCAAGTCAATCAAAGAATACGTCGATGAATGAGAATTCACACATCACTTGAAAATAAGGATCAATGGTTATGAGGCAATCGTGGGCTACAGGTGTTTGATGTGAGTCCAGAGAAGGGCAACGGAGGTGGTGAGGGGGCTGGAGAATAAGCCTCATGAGGAGAGGCTGAGGGAGCTGGGGGTGTTCAGCCTGGAGAAAAGGAGGCTGAGGGGAGACCTTCTCGCTCTCTCCAACTCCCTGAAAGGAGGGGGTAGCCAGGGGGGGTCGGTCTCTTCTCCCAAGGAACAGGCGNTTAGTGATGGTTTTTATCAGAGTTAGGTTGAGGGTTGGACTCGATGATCTTAAAGGTCCCTTCCAACCCAGACAATTCTATGATGCCAAAGCCCAGGCTGTGTATAAAGTCAGCGTCTCATTTGTGTGAGGAAGCGGGCAAAGAGCACACGCACGTAACCAATTATCTACCTCTTAAAAGATTGTAGCTCATTTACATAGTGAATTTATTTATTAGCTAAGGCAACCTGTGAAATCACACTAAAACATTAAACTCTTAAGAGCATCTTCTGGCCAGCATCTAAACCCCAGTCAGAGCAGCTGATGCTGAAATCTTACCTGCCTCCATGCAAAAGGGAACATTTAATGTGCCATCAAAGAGCGATGGAACAACTTCAGGTGAATTTGAATCTTACAGATTATACACTTTTTAACAGTCTTACACTGAGCTATTGGCTCCCTCGTACCAAAACGTTCACGATGTAACTCATCCCTACGTTAATGAGGTAAGAAATGAAGTATTTATCTTTTTAAAACATAAAATTAAGGCCAAATATTGATCTGAACTTGTGTATGGAAAAAATGTTTCCGTTTAGGACAGCAATGGGATGGATTTAATGTTTAGAAGCATGAATACTTCTTTATTTCCACCAAAATAGAGGATTTCCATAGATTGACTTTAAAGAAGCACGTGCAGCAGCATCACCATTAATCACACAATGCAAAGGTTACTACAAATGAGAAGTAGGCAATTTTTGAAGTGCACTGAGAGACCCTGTTTTGCCAGGTCTCCAGTAGGTCTGGGAAACACAGTTCTGCTTTGTGCGGGAAAGATGTTGTCCAGGAAATGCTTTTCATGTTTTAAAAACTACACTCAAGGATTTTTATAACATCGATAAAAGGGGACTGCTACTCCCAGAGAAAGCTATTCCTCTGCATAAAGCATTTATTTCAACTAATAGGTTTATTACACAGGTCTGAGCAAGTCAGTGGGTTTGCTGGGGCAGAAATGGAAACAGTTTTGAAAAAAAAAACAAAAAACCAAATCATGAAGTTCAAACAGTAAAAGCATCTGCACGTTGGTAAAAACAGGAAGTCTGTAAACCCCTATAAACCAGGATGCTATTTTATATAGCATGATAATAGAAGACGTGGTGCCACGTTTGTCTAAAAAAAATAAAAGAAAATAGTGAACAAATAAGCGTGTGTTTGTTATCTACCACCACAACAGCAAAGCTGGTCGCTTGGGCAAGGGATCTGCGGCTCCAGGAGCAAGGAGGGAATTTCACAAGTTCGGAAGAGAAATGGAGGCTACGTTAAAGCTCTGAAAAAACCTTCTGAAAAAGTTTAATTTTGAGTCCTTCACTGTGGACAGTCTCAGTGGTAACAAAAGGCTGGTCTGCCCAATTTTTAGGAAATCACAAGTGATATAGTTTGTAGACTTAGAAGAGAAATCAAGAGTTTCTCTCTGAGCCTTGAGGTGTGTATCTGGGATACCGCTTCTCTCCCGCCAATTAAAAACCCCAAATTTTCAGCTGATCCAAACCTGCAGGCTGAGCCCGGCTCCGGGGGTGTCACTGCCGCTGAAGCTGGGCTCCGGGTGCGCGTGCGAGCCAGGGGAAGGAAGTGACACAGGCAGGAAAAAAGAGCAGATCGAGGGAAAGACTCGACTGCAGCTGGGCCGGCGGCAAGGACTTCGCCTGGGCCTCCCGCACAGCAGCCAGCCCCGACACCGCTCTCCCCGCTGGTTCCCGGATACAGATAAATTTCTCAGTATTAGAAGCAGGTATCTGTATCTTAAAGGCTGCTGAGGAGCTCTCCGCAGGGAAATAAACCTGTGACAGCCCCTTCTGCAAGGTCTCTGCAGAGAATCACCCTCAACGAGCTTCAGCCGCACCAGAGGCGTAACGACAAACCGCGATGCCAAGCTCTCGCTGTCAACCACCCCATGCACCTTCCAGACTAGTTATCCAAAATTAAGATGGAAGAAAAGCAGAGCGTGATACAGCCTGTTACCCATTATTATTCAGACTATTTGATCCTAACGAAGTTAGACCTTTCCTATTAGGAGCGATGGGCTTGCGGCTGTGCCATGACCCAACACAAGCACACAACGCCCTGGTGGAGCCGTCCATGAAGTTGTAATTTTTCTTCCATGCCGCACTCCTGTGTTTACAAACACAATTGCCCTCGGGAAACACTTCCGTGGAAATCCAACTTCTTCCTTCTCAACTATTTTAAGCCTATGTACCATCTGGTTGGTTCCTTTGGAGAAGATACGGATAGAAGAACACTACGACTCTCTCGGTAAAAGAGAATTCCACCGATGGATCTGCGTGTATTTGTTGTATTTACAAAATCAAAGCAGAGGAGAAAGGAAATGGAGTTGCTTTAACTTTTGCAACGCTGTATGAAATGACAATGTAAGAACTAATTATGCAGACGGCCTAAATAATGAAAGACAGTCTTAGAAAACGAAACGTAGTTGGAGGGAAGAACCATCGAAGCGGTAGCCCACAAAGCCATGCAACCCCGCACTCGGGTCAGCGGTAGTAATTCCCTTGCCAATATGCAAATACGAGTAAGTTCTGGCTTAGGGCAATTAAATTTTTAATTCTAGTCCACGAGACCCCTCTTTAAACTGAAAAGGGAACCAGGTAACACACACACACACACCCCAAAAAGTAGTTCTTTCTAGAGGACATACAGCCCAAAAAAATTAATCATTCCAATTCCGTCACGGCAACCTCAGGTAGCAACATTTTACTCTTGAAAAAGAGTTTCTCTAACTCCTTTGCTGTTTTTTTACACGTTATTGTCCGGGTTGAGTAGGGCAAATTGGCATCCAAGGGAAGCTTTACAGAAAAAAAGCTGTTTTGAGAGACTCCTAAGCTGCAATTAATACTGCAGGGAAAACGTTCCCGATTAAGTTGAAGCACGTCCGTCGTTCCCGTCTCAAAAATAAGCA
>VXAK01006921.1:3510-43205 GCA_013399435.1 Arenaria interpres | reverse complement strand
TTTACATTTCAAGGATTATTGAGTTTTATAGGCATAGAAAATGAAGTTACAAAAGCTTTCTCTGAACAGATGCTTACCTGCTTATGTCCTAAATACGCAGGTTGAATGTGAAGGGTTCAGACTTTCATTGCTCATGAATAGGTAGGCTTATCCCCATATATACACTGCTTACTTCTCTTTCGATAGTGACCTTTACCTGTGCAGTTTTCTAAATCTCCTGAAAAAGAAGAAACACAACCCGGATTACTGTCATACTGAAAATACATGAAAATACATAGTATTTCAAGGAAACTGTGAAATAGACTTGTGTGTGTGTCCTCAAAGAGCCCTCTGATTGAGATCCAGAAAACTAAACCTTTTCAAATAATGACTTTGCACAATCGTCACTGTGGGAGCTACTTTCAAGTGGAATTGCTTCCCTAGAGGGTTAGGTGGACCAGTGCATATTTCAATTTGATTTCCTTTTGGGACTAGTTCACAAATATATGGTACAAGTACTTGGCATCTGTTAGTCGGTGTGAAGTTACCGCTCTCCTGATGAGAAGGAATGATAGACATACACTATAATCAGTAAAAGCTCATTGCTAAAGATTCTGCAAAAGCAGAACTGGGCCACAGGAGAGGGCCAGCAACATGTGCCTTAAGTAAGGTTATTCACAATAAAAAATAAGCCTTTTTTTCCAGTGGATAAGGCCAGGACAGTTGTCAAAAATGCACAATGTATATTTTTAGATTCCAGATATCCAACAGCAGTGTGGATTAGTGAAAGAATTCTAATGAAATATATAAACAGCTTCCCCATATACTCCTGTGCAGGTGCCAATCTGTATTACAGACAGTATAAGAGAGAATGAGGTTTTCTGACAGCCATAAGACATTATTAATATATTTTAAATACTCTGTTTCTTGGATTATTTTTGAAAGAAATTCAAAATTTTTCTAAAATTATCTAAGGAAAAGAAAGAAAGAAACAAAATCATCTGCATTTACATAGTGATGTCTTTCTTATACAGGCACCACCTATGTCTTGCAATAAAGCATTACAGACTGACTACTGCAATTTTTTTTCCCAGAAACTAAAATCCAAAATTGTAGATAGAGCACTGCTGGGGATTATCAGTGGGATGGATGCGTCTGGCATGAGTGTTATTCTTGGTTTGGCTTCATTAAATAAGCCATTACCGGGGAAGATGAGTTGTTGTATACTTTTATTGCCTTCCGCTGTTTCCTCTATCAAATCAATAAGACTGTTTTGTAACTTTGGTTATAGCACTTGTTTCAACTCCATTTCTTGACTATTGAAAGTAGTTCATTAGCTTTTGAAATGACAAGGAAGAAAAGCACTCTTGAGCTGCACAAGTGAACTGCTATTGTTTCAAAACTGTGAATATCCACTATTCTATGTCATGATACACAAGTAAAGGTTAGTAAATAAAAATAAACAGTAATTCTATTGTATAGTATTGTTTGAAACCAGAAGAAAAAACCTCAAAACCAACAAAGCATCAATAGGTTCAAGAAAGTGACAAGATTATCGTCCAAAGAGTGGTCTATACATTAACTTTTCAAGAATCTCTCATATTCTCAGTGCTATCTTACTATGTTCATAATTATTATACCACAGCTCATTAACAAATAATGTGCATCCATGGGAAATAACAGTTAAATGAATATGGTTTCTCATTTTCCTTAGCTCTTAAACTGGTTGTTTTCAGAGATGTCCTTAGTGAATGGCTAAACAGGAACCATGTGTCTCCTCTCCTGATGCACTAACACCATCTTGAAGAACTTATTGTCACACCACATGACAGAAGAGAGAACATGCTGTCCCTGTGTCTCCTACCACAGTAGAGATCTCTAATTCAGTGACTGATAACATCAGTAATACATTAGCAGGATTTAGTTCATGAGTGAATAATCTAAAATACTGTTCAGTATTTTTTTCTTCAAATCATACCCTGAAATTTGGTTATTAGAAAAGAATTTTTTTTTCTGGAACTCAACTGTAATTAACTAAAAGTTGTTCTTAGGGCTTAGTAACAATTCTTCTTTCATTAGATCTGATTTAAGCTAGGACTTTTTTCTATCTTCTTTTGAGACTTTTTTATCTCCTAACATCTTCAAACAACTGCAAAAAAGGAAAGTATTCCTCTACAACACTAGAAAATAACCACAATTTGAAAAAAATAAGTTTTTTTTTCCCTGATTGCTTGACAAAACAGTCTTATTATTTTTCAAGTCTAAAATGTTTTAGTTAGACCTCATGTGCATAACAATACAATAAAATATCATTTTAACACTACAGGGATATCACAGAAAACTTCATGTCAGGCTTATTACCTCAGTGTGACAATGGGTTTTACTTTAATGCCACATAAACAATAAAACATCTCAATAAAATGTGAATGGATGATTCCAAACTTCTTCTTTGTGCTGAAGATTAAATTTTGTTGCTACATTGTTTGAACTGGCAGACAATAGATGGTTGCTTTGTCAGATTCTTTGGCTTTGATATTATTTGCTATTATTTTAAAGATGTATTATTATTTTAAAGATGTATTTGTCATATCTAATATGGAGTGACCATGAAATTGGTACTCCTTGTGTTTTCTGGAATTCCTTACTCATGCGTTTATCAGAATTCAGTCATTTGCAACAAAAAATTATTGTGCTCTAACTAATTTTTTTATTGTGTAGCTGACACCTTAATAAAAAATACAAATTATATTAAAGCTAAAAGATTCCTTATCTTTTAAAAAGTAAGGAACTTTTTCTGTAGGTAATAATAAGAAGCAGAATCTTAGCTATTCTGATTCATTCATTTTGCCCACTGCAGATGGAGATGTCACTGCAGGAATATCAGGAATGTTAACACTGAATCTGAAGAGAAAGATATGTTGACTGTCAGATATTTTTCTCCAGGCTTACATATTTTGCCTTCACATATTTTACAACATTGTTGCAATTTACTATTTTCACATTTTGTCTTAAATTTACAAAATATTAACCTCAGATTTCTCTCTGATATTTGTTATACTTTATTTGTCCAGTCGATTAGCAATTAGAGCAAACATACAAAAGAAAGCAGCTTAATTTTTATTTTTTTTTTAAGCAACTCACTTGACTATGTCTCTCCTGCAATAGTCTCTGCAGTAGTAAAGTCAGCTAAAACAGAAGGTTCAATCTGAGAACTGCCTTTTAACTGAAGAACTGTTAGAGGACAGTAGGCAAATAAAGATCTGTAGCTGAACTAGTTAGGCAGTGTATGTTGATTAGAACTGTCAAAGCGAATGCTTTCTGATTTTTCCATATCTCTATCTTTATCTTTCCAGGATATATTTAAATTCTATATGAAAGCATTTGTTGCAAAAAGAGAAATGCACCCCTCTGTCATGGGAAAGTTGACAGCACATTAAGAAAAAAAGTTACATTCTGTATTAAAGCAGTATTTGAATAGACCCAGTGGGAAATCACAGTTTTTACACACTGGCAAATATACATATATACAAGTTTAATTATGTCTTACGTTAGACCATGCAGATCGTACACACACACACACCCCCACACACCTATTCACCATGTTCAAAATAACAAACTGTTAGTATGTGCGGCAACAACAGGCATGGACTCTGCCAAGTGGTGAAGGGAAGACGTTTAATGTTTCATATTTACAACATGTATGGTTTCTCTGTTTTGATCACACGCTGTGCTTTCTACACAGATAGGTTGTGGGAGCCTGTCCAAGCGCCGTTACGAGTGATACAATTGGCTACAAATAAGTGTTCACGTGCCTATGTTATCCAAACATTATTATCTGTTATTTCCCTCGCTAGACTTCATACCACACAAATAATATCATATAAAGACATTGTTCTACTGTTCCCAAGGCTTCCTTCCCATCAATACCAGAACACACGCTGAGCTCTCGCTCAGCAGCGTGTCTCCACAGTTCCTCACTCCCCACAGACATCATGGAGCATAAAAATTTTGTTATGATGTTCAGCTTTTCCAGCTGTTAGCATGCATGCTAACAGCTTTTATGTACGTATTCCCGCTGCTAGCATGTATGCTTGTATGTATCCACCATTTTATGAAGGATCATACATTCTGGTATCACAAAGTCATTCAAGGACAAGAACTCCTTTTTGGATGGTAGTCTGAACACCTTATTTCAGAACACATTCAGCTAAATAGTAGTGTGCTAGGAAAAGTGTTATGACATCCATTAGAGTACAGCATCCCAGAAACAGTAACCAAAGACAGAGATACGTCTGACTTGAACAAAAATGGAGAGAATGTATAAATTTCCCCAAACTGGTAAGAACATGTCTGCTGTAGCAACAAAAAAATGTGCAGCCAGGCCAGCTCAATGCTCTTGCTCAGAAGCTAGGTTTTGTATCCTGATTGAAGCCCTGTGTTAGCTTACACTTTCCAGAACAAAAGTTAGTGTTTCTGTCTAGCTGCACCTCTTTAACATGGTTTAGTGACGGTTTTTATCAGAGTTAGGTTGATGATTGGACTAGATGATCTTAAAGGTCCCTTCCAACCTAGACATTTCTATGATTCTATGATTCTATGGTTTTGACTCTGATCAGTATTAGCTCAAGGATCTCTGTGCTGCTCTAAATACACAGAGTTACATGCACAGCATTTTCAAAATACCAGCTGAAATTGAACTTGCTAAATACAGCAGACACAAGGTAGTTGCTGACTGAAAGTGTTCATGGCCTAAAAAGCAGACCTTTCTTCCTCAGTCCTACAGCACAGTGCACATGTGCTCCACTTCCAGCTTCCTTGGCTGGAAGTAGTAGTGTCTTTGTATACTAATTTCTGCCTCTGTTCTTGTGTTCACACTAAGGTGAATGACATTTCTATTAGTTAGAGAGCGCTAGTTAGAGAGCTTGGCATGACATAGTTAGATAGAGGGTTTGAGGATATACTTAAAGTTCTTAAGCAGTGCCAACAAATGACATACACAATTTTTTTTTTTTCAAACTTACTGAGCTTGACATTAGGAAAGCAACAAATTTTTCTGATTAGACATCAATTTGATAGTTGTGCAATAATGACTACCGCCAGCCATCTAAGAAAGTGGTATGTGAGAATTTCCATTGATATTAATAATTAGATCATCAAAAGTGTCTCTTTTACTAAGGATTTACAACCTTGCTTGTGAATAAGTCAAACCTTCATCTTATATAAGATCTGTTTCAACCCACAGAAAGAAATAGTAACTCATTGAAAAAACCCACCCAACCAACCCAAAAAACCCCAAACCAAAGAACAACACTCTCCAAAGCTCAATACCAATTTCCATACCATAAACTATTCTCAAATGTCATGTAATGTAGATTTTACTGGAATAATCTAAAAAGCCAACTTAAAAAAGCAGTCTTGTATCACAGTCAAATAGCATGTCATATTTGTTGAGAATGTATTGAACATATGCTTATATATATACATGCATATATATAAAGAAGGAATATAGTTGAATTATGATTTAAGCAGCAGAGATTTGATGTAAATATTATTATGCTATGATGTTTTTATTATTCTTGCTATTGCAATCTGTATTTGCATTTCAGGAATGCTAACGAGTTCCACTCATGGGACTGACTGTGCTAGCTACTCTACTAATACAACCAGAAATGATGGTAACTGCTCCAGGGAGCTTTAATCTAGATGTAAAACCACAAGAACAGAAAGAGAGGAAAAGCAATGCATAATACAAAATTATGGAATCATAAAATCATTTAGGTTGGAAAAGAGCCTTAAGAACATCAAGTCCAACCATAAACATAACACTGCCAACTCGACCACTAAACCATGTCCATAAGCACCACATCTACATGTCTTTTAAATACCTCCAGGGATGGTGACTCAGCCACTTCCTTGCACAGCCTTTTCCAGTGCTTGATAATCCTTTCAGTGAAGAGATTTTTCCTAATATCCAATTCAAACTTCCTCTGGTGCAATTTGAGGCTGTACAGCCTGCATGCACTGTTCTGCTGTTTTGTAGTCTCATACTCCAACACAGGTATATTTATATATGTAGCAGCTTGATGGATAATATTTTCTGTAGACTGTCATTTTAATTGTTTTCAAATATAAATATGATGGATAGCATGAGTGAAGGAATGAAGATTTTGGGTGAGAAATTTGCTGAGGAGGTGAAAGGAGAAGGGAGACTGAGCTGACTGAGAAGAAAGTTAATCTCTCAGTGATGAATGAAAGATGATAGAATAGGAGTAAGCTTTGAAACTGAAAACACATAAATAATGATTGACCGGAGAGACAGAGGTGAAACAGTTCAAATGATAAACCAAGAGGAAGATCTGCAAAACAATATTGTGAATGGAAATGAAAGGGACAAAGCTGCAATTTTTCAGAATGAGAATAGTAAAATTGTATTGAGGAAGATATGGCAAGATGATTCAAATTCTAGCAAACTTTCTGGGGATCTAATACCTTAACCAAGCCTTAAATTATCAGATGTGAATGACATTTTAAGCTTCAGGGAGTACTCACATCATCTAGCTTTAGAATTTTTAAAATTCTTCTTTAAGGAACAATTTAGATCTCTATGCACATGTTCATGTGTTTCTTACAGAGTTCAGATCTGCTGCCGCAGGTTATTCAGAAGTTTTATAGTAAGCCTATTTGCTGTCCTAAATGCTGTAACATTGTCCTGGAAACAGGCTCCTCTCTGTTCCTTGTTTAGGGAACCAAAGTTTCTGGCCCAAGGAAGAGAAGTGACAATACCTGAGTCTATTGGATTTCATCCATGTGGTCATTGATGTCTGTTAAAAACATGAGACTCAAGAAAATAATTTCAGAAGTTAAAAAAAAGGGAAGAACTTTTTAGCATAATACAAATGCCTTCTACCTGCCAGAATGCAGACCAATAAATTCACTAGCTGTAAACTGCTCCTTCTGACTTCTCAGAACTGGATAGTAGTATTTTAAAGAGTCAAAGATCTGTGGAAGAGCTTATGGTATGCTTAATTTTAGCATAAATAGTTCAGAAAGTCAATATAGGTAAAGTTAAGCTTGACTCATATGAGTTTTTCTGGGAAATTTGATTATTTGGCCCCCATCTGTGTCCATGTGCTTCTTTATGTTATTGTGGAAATGCAACTTGCAAAAGAACAAAAAACCCTAAAATGTATTTTTTTTGTAGTTTGACAAGAAAATGGTGCTCCTGTGTAAATGCAGTGGTCTTCCTGCCAGAGTGCATGGAATTTTGGCATTGGTACCTCAATCACAAAAATTGCTGAGCTGCTGATAGCTTCACAAAACAATGTTCTATTAATGAGATAAATTTTCATCTGTTCATTAACATTAAATTTCCACTAGAGGGTAGAACCCAAAATGTTTTTAGGTGGCTATAGAAAGTTCTGTGATTACACTGATGCTCTCTAACATATTATTATTGGAATAAAAGGTAAAAGCATTGATAGTTTACATTGTGCTTACATTTGCATTTTCGTAGGACTGCATAATTTAAATCCAGTGCATGCTGAATAGGACAATTTAATTTTTAATGCTAAAGAAAAGTAAAATAATAATATAATCTAAATAAAATACATTAGGTAAGCATTTTGAAAAGAAGTCTTCAAGCTAAAATGTAAGCCTGCTTGACTGAAAAGTCAACTATTTAATGTCCAGTAAAGCAATTTTCTGTAGGAAATTGGTTCTATCTTGGTTTAGAGATTAAAAAATAACACTATAAAATGGAAGGGTTTTGCTCAATGTCATACCTGTAGTGTTTGCTCATGATTTGAGTTTTAATGAGATTTTAGCATTTATTTTCATACTTAGATTCACATACAGCAGGTTTCAAGTTCCAGAACTTTGCTTTATTTCAAAATATGAGGCTGCATTCAATCAGCAATCTTCTTAAGTTTTGAAGAAAATAACAATGATTTTGATTACTTACTTAAACAGAGAAAGAAAAAAATCTATGTAATCAGATCATGGAAGTTAAATGTGGAATTCCAAACAATATGTAAAGAAAAAAAAAAAGGGGGGAGAAAAAACCCCAAACTCTGAGAATTTCCCAAAGCAGACAGCTACGTTAGCCCTGGAGGCTGCTATTTTTTTGCTAATAGCATCAAGAAATACTGTTTCATGGGACTATTGCCAGACAGGAAGTTATCATTTATTTAGTGCTCAAAACCATGTCAAGTCCTTCACAAAAACTTTTTTTTTTTCTTAGAGATACTAATCTGAACTTGAAGAACTGATGGTGTACTACCTAAGAGAAGAAATCAACAAAACAATTATCTGGGATATCTAGAGCTATAAGAAGATGAAAATGGAGAACCAATACTGCAAAATTACATTTCAACTTAATCAGATGATGTTTTCTTGTGCTTGAGATCTTAATGATTCTGCTGAATACCGGAATGAATGGAAACAGACGTGTAAGCATATATGGTGGATGTTTGTGGTTATCCTCAGAAGGCATTAAGCTGGAATCTTAGTTCAGATATTTTTCAGTTTATATGTTCCTTAAGCATGTGTAGAGATGGAATTAAATGCATATTTTAAAGAGTTCAAGATGAACAACTGTATAATACTAACATTTCCCATCACAAGACATGGATAACATGACACATGAAAACATACACGCACACACAAACCCACATAAGTGCCCAGAGAACCACTCTTGAAATGTTTGGTATTTCTTAAATTCCTCCTTTTTAATCATTCTACTGGAAGTGTAGCTATGTTTAAAGACATTATTTCTTCTTCTATATTGTCTTGATAATGAGTATAAACATTTTTGATTAGCAGACTAGAAGTACCTTCAAGGTCTGAAGGAAATGGCTAACAGCAATTGGATTAGTTCCTTTCAGAAGAAAAAAAGTTCCACATAAAACTAAATTCTATTCTTTCTGTCTAATTACCAGTTTTCTGATATGAAAAATATTTGGAAATATTTTCCAGAACCTCTGGAAGACTTGGCCACATAACTACTGTGGGCAAAACCCCGTGTTATGTGGACTCCTAGATTTTCCACCATGGCTGTAGAAAACCTCTAGCTTTCATTACTAACTGTTTTGTGAATCACAAACTAGTTATTCTTTTAATTCTTGGAACACATGGTTAAACTCTTGGCAAGAGTAGAAAAGAGGAGAGAGAGAATAAGTATGTAGATTCAATGCACTTTTGGGAAGAGTTGATTTCAGCTGCCTTTGGCTAAACAGTTCTTTCTCCCACTAGTGGAAAGCCTTCGTTTTCCATAAAACTACTCTCACCTGGCATGCCAAAGCAGCTTTGTTTCAGCAGTATGTATGCGTGCATTGTTATGTTTAAATGGCAGTGTTTGGCTTTTGGCAGACTGAATGTAGCATAGGAGAGTCTGTAACAGGTTGTTCCAGACTTATAAAGAAAGCAATGTTCAGGAGAACATGAAAAAAACAATATATTTTCAAGGTCACATCTATACTGATATCTTTTGTCATGTTTTGGGATGAATGATACCACAAGAATATTATTTCACAAGATCACCATGCAGCAAATGAAAGTCAACCCATTCCTACATAAAGGGCACTTCTTCTACAAGCTTTGCTCTACATGTTTTAAAGTATCCTGTAGTTAAACTTCTTATATCTGTTGCATTGCAGTCATGTTATTAGAGAAAAATAATTGCTTTTAAAATTTTTATCAGTTCCTCATTGCTGTTGTTCTCTATGGAAATGCTGGAATAGCATGTATCAGATAATTCCCATTCTCTTTTCGGTGCAGAATATAAATAGTGTGTGTGTGTGTAAAAGTATTTTTGAAATCTTTGATCTGTCACAAGAACCAAGCAACATTCATTTGAAAAGCTCCAGTGCCAGTAGTCTAATGTAAAGCCTTTACTTTTGTCTCCATTTTACTCACTGATCCAGATCTTCAGATGATGTAATCTGGCAATAGCTCCATTAAGGTTTGTGGAGCTGTGCCAATTCACGATGCCGAGGATAAGTCCTATTAAGTGCTGATCTGAGCCTTGAATTGTCCTCAGTGGTTTCAGCAACTCTGCATGCTATATATGGGTCAGACTGTGAATACTTTATTCCCATGTCAAATAATTATTTTTTTTTTACATAGATAATCTCATACTGACATGAGATAAGGTAAAAAGATAGAAGGTTAAATAGAAAGTAAAATGAAAGATTAATCTGCTAAATAAAAAAATATACTGTCTTACAAAAATCTTTTCATAGGAGTAATATAGTACCTGAAAAAGTTTGCTTAAAGTATATTTAAGCCATTTCATGTTTGCTAAAGTTAATAAATGGCCTACCGAATATGTTAATGATTTACAAATCGTTGACAGAATATTGTACTAAATTAGACTTGTCAAGAATGTTTTATGGATGTGAGTTTGTGGTAGTATAATGCATTGTCTTATTTATCCCTATGTTACTGCATTAGAGTGCTGATTTAGAGAATTTTAATTAAGTTTGTTTCTAATAAGATATATTTATCGCAGTTTACCACTGTTTGTAAGAAAGACCTTAGTGCCCATATCAAACCTCATACACTGAATAGCATTGGACAAAAGGTGATTTGTGTGTCTTATACTACCTACCTTTCAAACAAGTGTGCAGACAATAGCATCTTTGCAGAAAAGAGAGATAAGATTTTGCTTGTACAATGTACTAGTAGTGTAAATTTTTAATGCGATACAAAAGACTGAGTGCATTGTCTAGTATTAATAATTTATAAAGAATCCTTTTAGCTATCCACAAATTGGCTGCAGATAACACACAGAAATTTTCTCTCATATGTCTATGTGGATAAACATTTCTAATTCTAGCTTCTTACGAGATCTATTCTCTGTAGTAAGCAGACTTTTTGTTGGATGTTGCATCTAACTTTGCTTTGATTTAGAGGCAATTATTCTGTTCTGAGTTATACCAGCATGGACCTACTGGTCTGGGTTCAGTCAAAGCAGAAGGCAGTTTACTACACTGTGAAGATGCATGAGATGTGTCCCCAGAGGCAGTGGATATTTCAGTCTACTTGAACTAAACAGTAAACTGTTCAATCTTATGGAAGTAGAATGGTTCAAAAAATTGCTACCAGCAGCTTCAGTCTTTCCATGATTGCTGTCAACTTGTGTTAAGGTGTGCGCCAAGTCTTATGAGGAGCAGCTGAGGGCCATGGGATCATTTAGTACAGAGAAAAGGAGGCTGAGGGGAGACCTTATCACTCCCTACAAGTACCTGAAAACAGATTGTAGCAAAATGGGGCTTGGTCTCTTCTCCCAAGTAACAACCAATAGGACAAGAGGAAAAGGCCTCAAGTTGCACCAGGGGAGGTCTATACTGGATATTAGAAAAAAATTTTACATTGAAAGGGTTATTAAGAATTGGAACAGGCTGCGCAGGGAAGTGGTAGAGTCACCATTACTGGAGGTATTTAAAAGATGGGTAGACATGGTGCTTAAAGATGTGGTTTACTCATTATTTTTGTCAATGTTATGTTGATGGTTCAACTAGATGATCTGAAAGGTTCCTTCCAACCTAGGCAATTCTATGATTCTGTGACCGAGGGAAGGACAGCTCCTTCTCCCCACATCACTCTCAGGCTTGGACTTGGAATTCCTTGCTCTCCTCTGCACATGTGAACCCTATACCCAAGAAGGCCCACTAATTTTGCAGTTTGAAGCACCCTTGTCACCCACCCCATACTGGCAAATGGTTTAATACTGTTCTGATGACACACTCATACCCACAAATCTTGGCATATCTTATGGGAATTTCAGAGTTCCTCTAGGAACAAGAAGTTAAAAAATTCTTTTTTGTGCTGTGCCCACTTATCTCATGGCTTTCGCTAATACTGGAAACCAGGCAATTCTTTTGTGAGAAGCCACCCTTAAAAAAAGACTGACTCTTCCATACTTTTCTCAAGTTTTACAGTTTCCATGCCTTATACTTAATCACAAATTTTTTTCCAGTTTCTGTTTTCCTCTGTTAGACTTGTTGAACTTTTCCTCTGCTGCTGGCAGTAGTCTTCAAAGAGCAGGTGAACCAGGAATAGCTTCTATTATATCTAATTTTGCTAGCTACTTGGACCTGCTCAGCTCTAACACATATGATGTGTTTTTCCTGTGATCACTGCAGAACACAAAAGTGAACAGATATATACGGATGTCCAAAGCTTTTTCTTGCAGGACAGCTGGAAAGACAGGAGACTGGGCAGGAGATAGAAGTAATCTGAAATATCCTTGTAGTCTCTATGTGTCATATGACATTCTTGACGTCTACAAGAGTAATATTGGAAAAATTCATTGGTTCTTTAGTTATTTCTTCTTCTCAGGGAACAACTGAGATGATACAGAAAATACTGGTGAGAGCTCCTCTCACTCTGTCTGGCTGACAGCTTTGAAGGCTATGAGGCTGCTCATGGAACTTTTCAAGGAGAGCTGCTCCTCTCCTGTGAGTCCAAACCCACTCATCCAGTCCCAGAACATCTGGAGGAGACTTGTGGATGTCACTGTCTTGGCTATCAACTTGTTTACTCAAGTGGAGCTTTGCTTAGAAAGTTTTCTTATGTGACCTCATATATAAAGTCTACAGGGTCTGAAAGTAAGAGTACTTTTGTGTGACACTCTTGGAGTTCATCCGACTTAAGGCTGAAAACCAAAAATAGTTACTGTTTTAGATTAGGATCTTTTATTATTTAGTAGAAGCAGAAAATGTCCAGAGAACTCTTTGACCCTTTTCAGAATGAGAGGCAAGTGACAGAATCTTACTGTCCTCTTTAGCCTTTTGTTTTAATTCTGGTTAGCAGTTATACCTCTCCATTATTTATCCAGATAAAGAAGAATTAAGGAGAAAGAAAATCATTTATGGTAAACTTCTCAGTCTTTCAAAGATGTTAACGAGACACAGGTTAGCTTTGAGGCAGAAGGCTCATTTTTTTGCTGATCCTCAGATGACGGGCTACCTGCACAAGCATAAACCTTTTCAGGTCACTGACTGAGCACTTCTGGTTACTTTGGACTGGTGGCAAATCAAAACATTGTGATGATACTGGCTCAGCAGCTTTAGTTTTCTTTAGACATTTTTTTCTCAGCACTTCTAATTAGCAATCTTGATGTTAAAGAGTAGACCTATCAGCAAAATATTGGATCAGCATATCCAGTGTATTCAAATTATCAGGCCACTATGGAGTTTCTGATTTAGCACATCCTATCACTCGAGAGACAGCATCGTATAAAATGTGAACAACATTTGCTATGTGATATTGGTGCTCATCACTGGCCTTGCTCAAAAGTTTATATTCTGCTGCACATCATATAAAGCCTATTTGATTTGCAGAATCAAAGCCTAATTTGTGCTTTAATGACTGAAAGTGAGAGCAAGTCTGCTTAGTCTCATACAAGCCCTGGGGCAAGAATGTTCTCTAGTCTATTCTGCAGGTTGCCTAGGGAAATAGGATGCTGATCAGTGGATTTCAGTCTATGGGACTCATAAACTGCAACTAAGAGGTGCACAGAAGGTGACCAGAATAGGAAGCATTCTTTATACCAGCTGATGAACACCAAATTCATAAAGGGGTCCCAGCTAGATATTTATTTTATACATCTAAAATTAAAGTAAGCTTTAAAACCACTGATTCAGACTTGGAATCTCTCAATGTGATTTCAGCACTGAAAATTAATAACATCTCATAGAAAATTCATTTTGTGTTTTGCAAGGAAGATTCCTCCAGAAAGCCAGCAGTCAGATAAACTCACTATCTGATCATCAGTTAAAGTGGACAGATTTTAGAGTCTTTTAGTACTTCACTAGACTGTAAGAAAAACAGAGGAAAACTACTGGCATACTAAAAAGGAATCTGTAGTCCTATTGCGACAACGGCATGGCAAATTAATGAGCTGAAATGCCTGGTATATCAACTTTCCTCAAATAACTTTGTAAGTAAGGATGACTTTACAGATTAATTCTAGCACTGACATCTTAGGTAAATTTCACTGCTTACAGTAGCCCTTCAGGGTTATTTAGTGAGTCATTGCTACAGAGATACTACTTTTTTTCTTTTTCTTCTTAGAATAGGCATTCAAACGTTTTATTGAATTACCACAGAACAGACACTATAACACTTTTTTAATGACCAGAGATTGTGAAACCCTCTAATTGGTGAAAATACTTCTGCAGTTATATGTAAAAGTTTCTTGGCTTTGAAGTGATCTAAAATATATGGACACTAAAGCATTAGATTTACAGTATATTCATACGTATAGCACTAAACATAAATGAAGACATCTAATAAAGGCTTTCCTATTTTCAAAATGAATCTTTAAATAAAATTGAAATAATTCCTTGAAACAGAAATTCATTGTTTTTCTTCTTTGTGCATAATAATTTAATTATATATTGATCATGATACAGAAACTAATGAAAGACCATCATAGTTATAATTTCTATTTGTAGGACTTTGCTTCTTTTTAATTGTTTTATCTTCCTTATGAGGACAAGCTAACAGATTTCAGTGGAGACTTTAGTTTGAAAACATTTCAATTTTCCACTTACAGAACAGTGTTCTGCAAGTTCTTTTTAACAGTGCCTGCGATATCACATGGAGTCTTTATGTTTGGAGGTTATCTAAAGTGCAAAATGTCCAAGAAGATGCGGTAACACCAACAGTGAGATCATTCAAAGACAGTAAACAGGAACTACATGTGGAAACTCAGCCAGCTCCCCTAATCTACCCCAGCTGATTACCAGGAGAATCTCTTCCCATCCTGCTCCTCCTCCAGAGAAAACCATATATTCAGAAGATTTCTCTGCCTAAAGACAAAACTGAAAAATTTATTTTCAGGATTCTTTTTTTTCAAGAAGAAAAGCCAAGAGTATTTTAAAAATATAACTTAAAATTTCTCTTTCTTTTCCCTACTGTTCTTGAAATTGCATATTGGCTATTTGCTGTCTGAAAGAGAATAAACTGCAGGTAGCTTAATTCTGCTAGGCATCTCATATTACTCCATGTAGTTTAGTCAAATTTTGTCCTAGCTGTTATAGTAGAAATGGTCAGTTGGTTCCTGATATGATCTAATTTTGTGAAATGAAGCCTGAAATGATAATTAATGAACAACAGAAATTGTACTTGCATGTAGTAAACATGGTGCTTGAAAGTGGCTTACAATATTACCATGTCTGCTCATTTTTTTGTATGTATTACACACAAAATAGATAGCACCAACGTCAAGAGTTGCTTTGTTATAATTTTGGTATTCAGTATTTTCCTTTACTAAAGCTGTTGTGTTGTCTTCACCTTAAACAACAGAACAGTATATAAAATTACCTGAGAGTACAGTTCACGGTTTTTATCTTGTGCTGCGCATTTCCTGCCTGTGATTAGTGACCCTGTTTTTCCCTTACTAGTATATTCTCATTACCAAAATGGATAACTTTTGGTAACAGTATTTCCAAATCCTCTCAAAAATTATTAGCCCAAACACACTTAAGTGTTTTACAATATTTTTTTTAATAACTGAGAAACATCAATACTTGCAAGACAGTTGGGTCAAGAACCATTTGGGATGAAGGAATATGACCCAAGGGAATTCAGTACATTTCAAGTACATCTAGAAACAGATAAGAAGAAAGGAAGAATGTGGACACTAATTGAAAATTAATTTAAATGAGAAATGCCTTGACAAGTTCTTTTGTGGAAAAAAAAGATGTTGGCACGAAGGAAAGGAAGGCTGTCTGAGGTAGAAGGCTAGATTATGAAACTTCAACTGATAGCAGCTTCTAATGCTTGACATCATTCACAGCATCACTCCCACCTGCTTCAAAATGAGCAGATGCTTCTCTGCAGAAAAGTAATTATCCTCAAGCTCATGCTATGCTTGTGGTGAACCGACTGTTCAATTCACATGAGCCCAAGGTTTTGTATTTTGCACAGCTTTTTTAATCACATCCTGTGTTCCCAGTCACTGTTAAATTAAAGCTGCAGAAAAGACCTTTCTTTACTCTGAGAGTCTGATCATTTTTACTAGCACCAGGAAGAAGAAATGAACATAAGCATAGCTCTGACACCAAGAAATCTGTCTGTCTCTCTAATCCACCTAATCTCTTTTATATCTCTATATTTTTATCATTATGGAATCCGAAGAGTATCACAAAAAATAACAAAAGATTCTTCAATTATATAAATAACAAGGAGAAAAAAAGATGGAACAGAACACAGATAGAAGAGAAAGGTGGCTCCCAAATGGAATTAATACTTTTCATCCTTTTCTGATAAAGGTGATGTTACTAAATGTGAGAGAAAGACAGGCAGGATCATGAGAACAGGGACAAGGAAACAAAAATAACGACAGAGGGGGAAACAAAGCTTACATTGATTAGTACATTGAGGGTGGGGAGCCCAAATAACCTCTGCAACAGAGCTGAAAAATGAAATCTCAGGCCTGACAGCAGTTATTTTTAATAAATCTATTATCTGAGGGGTGATACTTCACACTGGAAGTAGTGAGTGTTGCATTTGTTTTGAATAAGAGGGAAGGAAAGGAGACGGAAGGGAAAGATTGAGATCTCAAGGTTATACAAATATGAAACAGGAGGCTGGAATGAGAGTAGAGTAAAGAACAGCAAAAGACATTTCTGTAAAAGGAAAAGGAGGTTAAATACAACATAGACTTATGTATGAAATTTAGATTTATTTATGAAATAAACTAATGTCTTTCTGTGATAACATGAATGATTTTCTAGAAAATGGAAATATTATAAATATAATTTGCCTGGAGTTCACTAAAATATTCCATTAAAGTATTGGATATGGTGGTATTAGAGAAACTTAATTAGGATACAAAAAAGGAATTTGCACAAAAATAGTACACTTCTTCAGGCATTGGTTGAAAAGGAGGGCGTAGCAAGTAAAATTGAAAGAGGAAAACTCTATGAAAAGCTAGGTTATTCAAAGATCATTCTGTTTTTTTATTTCATATTATAGTTTCAAAAATGACCATGCCTTGAAAAGTGCATGCTAATAAAATGTACTGATGAGAAAGTCAAGGAAGATTATTACCTTGGGAAGATCAGAAAAAAGTGGGTAACACTGAGGACTGGAATTTGAAAATTGGGAATAAATGCAGCCATTGAAAGCCATCTGTAATACAATTTTTTTTATTATAACCTGAGAGTTTATCTGTTGAAAATGACTGAGAAAGAGAAAGGCCAAACTGAACAAGTCAGTCACAAAAATCCCCACATGAGACATCAATGTTATGCAACTACAAAAAACTCACTTTTGATCCCAGAGCAAAGGGTTTCTGGAAGAGATTGAAAACTACTAGCCAGTGTTCAAGGCACTGATTTTGTCACATCTGGACTGCCCATAATCAAGAAAAAAAGAACTAAGTAAAACAAGTGAAGAAAAGTTCTACTAAGATGCTATGTTTACATAGTTCTGTGCTATGTCTCCGTACAGCCAGAGCTGAATGATATTCACCAGTTTCAGTGAGAAAACATACAACTGTATTTATTTTTGCTTCTGTGCCTAAGAGATAATCTGGGACTGGGTTATGCCTACTGTTTCAGTGCTGGTGGGCCTAGCATGCAAGTGCAAAGATCTATTTTTTTAAATGTACTTTAAAAGTTCTTGGCATCACAAGAGGAAACCTTTCTGCCTTTTAGTCTCCTCCCAAATCAGATATCAAAAAAGAGAGCCAAGGGAAAGAATCACAGAATCACATAATGCTATGGGGTTGGAAGGGACCTCTGCAGATGATATAGTCCAACCCCCCTGCCAAAGTAGGTCCACATAGAGCAGGGTGCACAGGAACTTGTCCAGGAGGGTTTTGAATGTCTCCAGAGAAGGAGACTCCACCACCTGTCTGGGCAGCCTGTTCCAGTGTTCTGCCACCCTCAAAGTAAAGACGTTCCTCCTCATATTTAGGTGGAACTTCTTATGTTCAAGTTTGTGCCCATTACCTCTTGTGCTGTCACTGGACATCACTGAAAAAAGACTGGCCCTATCTTCTTGACACCCACCTTTTGAGCATTTATAGGCATTGATCAGATTCCCCCTCAGCCTTCTTTCCTCCAGACCGAAAAGACCCAAGTCCCTTAGCCTTTCTTCATAAGACGGATGCTCCAGGTNCATTGGCCTTCTTGCTCACAAGGGCACATTGGTGGCTCATGGCCATCCTACTGTCCACCAGGACTCCTAGGTCCTTTTCCTCAGAGCTGCCCTCCAGCAAGTCAGTCCCCAAGCTGTACTGATGCATGGGGTTATTCCTCCCCAGGCGCAGCACCCTACACTTGCCCTTGGTTGAATTTCATCAGGTTCCTCTCTGGCCAACCCTCCAGCCTGTCAAGGTCTCACTGTATGGTAGCACAGCTTTCTGGTGTGTCAGCCACCAACCTTCCCAGTTTTGTGTCATCAACAAACTTGCTGAGGGTACATTCCATTCCTTCATCCAGATCATTGATGAATATATTGAAGAGGACTGGACCCAGAACTGACTCATGGAGAACACCACTTGTTACAGACCTCCAACTAGATTCTGTGCCACTAATCATGACACTCTGTGCTCTGTCTTTCAGCCAGTTTTCAATCCACCTCACTGTCCATTCTTCTAATCCACACTTCCTAAGCTTACATGTGAGGAAGCTGTGGGAGACTGGGTCAAAAGCCTTGCTGAAGTCAGACAACATACACTGCCCTCCCCTCATCTCTCCATCCAGTCATGCCATAATACAAGGCTATCAGGTTAGTCAGACCTGATAGAAAGAAAGAAAACTGGCAGGAGTAAATGGGAAGAAGTGACAAGATCACAGTGGTCATTTGACAGTAGCAGGAAAAAGAGGAAGAAGTTTTGATGGTATTTGCAATAAATATTATTGTTTATGGTCTTTACTGAAGAAACACCTTTTGGTACATTCTTGCATCCACCCCTAAAACATGGTAGAATGAAAGGTTAGGGATGGAAATAAACACCAAACTATTTGCATTTTTTTTCTCATGTTGTAACTGGCTATACTTTTTCCATATCATAATATTTCCTGGTGTTATCTGAATGCATTTTAATTCAACCCTGATGTTCCTTCCTTGCAAAGAGCTATGAAATATTTATGGGATTATACCTGTATGTTTCAGCTGTGATACAGGGATTTAAAAACAGTTTGGCAGATAGATGCCCTATGTTGTCCAGTGAAAGGTCAGTGTCAAGTGAGATGCATCTCATTTATGTCATCTGTTTCCTTCCAACAACCAAAAAATATAGGAATTACATTTTCATCTGTTAAAGAAATTGAAGTGCTGCAAAACACTGTTTGCCAGTGTAATTTCCTCAGAAGATTATATTGCTCAAAGAATATATTTTTTTTGTTATTTAAATCTGTTTTCTTGCCATTACTGTCTTGCTTTTCACAGGGTAAGATTTAGCATCACAGACGCAAGAAAACAAAAAATCATTTACTTTTATCTGTTGTCATGCAACCTCATTTGGACTTTAAAAATCTTCCTAAGACTTAACTTTCAATTTTCCTGTTCAGTTCAATCCATCACTTCAACTACTACATTATAGTCTCTACATTTGCAAACATGGGGATAAGATTGCAGTGGTGAGTTCCCTTGGCCTGCAGAAAGAAAATTTGAAACAATAGTTATGTGAAATGTACGCAGTCATGTTGTTCTTGTTAGCTATTTTATATCTGATCATTTCAATATAAATATAAAAATAAATTTAAAACCTCAACCCAAAACCAAAAAACAACAAACAGTTTTCTGATCAATATGCTTCTATACAGCTGTAGAGTGAAGTGGGAACTTATTTCCCCACTATTTCGAATTACTAATTAATCATTTCTCTTTTCTCTTTTTCTGTGGCTTTTGGGACTCTATTTCCTTTTTGGGCAAGAAGAATGAACTATTACCATTTTATTCACTCGTGCCAGAAACAGCTGAAAAAAAAAAGAAAAATTTCATGCCACAAGGTAAATCTATTTCCAGTAAAAGATAAATTTAGATAGTGGAAGGGGAAACCATTCCTTCCTTTAAAGGTATGTTGTGACGAGTTGACTTTTTTCTAATTGTGCTGAAGAAATATGTAAAAATCATCTTTTTTTTCTTTTTTTTTTCTCCTTTCCACTCATCAGCCAGTGGAGAGGAAACAAAATGTATTCTTGTTGTATAATTTCCTAATTTAGCTCCTGGGACAGTAAGGGACATATCCAAGAGGAAAGAATACTCTTTAAATTCTGTGAGGGTCAAGCAGTAGTTTAGCTATTACTATCTGGATGTGAAGAATATGGTGCTGAGTAGAACAGCAGTGTTAATACCAAGATGGATTACAAAGAAAGAGAGCTATTTTCTATCATATTTGAGAGGATGTGGCAGTCCAGTGAAGTTCCTGCTGAATGGAAAAGGGGAAACATAACTCATATTCTTAAAAAAGGGAAAAAGGAGGATCTGGGGAACTACATGCCAGTCAGTTTCACATTTGTGTGTGCAAGATCATGGAGCAGATCCTTCTGGAAACTCTGCTTAGGCACGTGGAAGATAAGGAGGTAAGCAGTGACAGCCAATGTGGCTTCACTAAAGGAAAATTGTGGCTGACAAATTTGGTGGCCTTCTACAAAGTGGTTACAGCATTGGTGGATAAGGGAAGAGCAATTGACATCATCTACCTGGACTTGTGCAAATCATTTGAATATGTCCTGCACGACATCCTTGTCTCTAAATTTGAGAAACGTGGATTTGACCAATGGACCACTCAGCGGATGAAGAATTGGTTGGATGGTGACACTCCAAGAGTTGTGGTCAACAGCTCAATGTCCAAGTGGAGGCCAGTGATGAGTGGCATTCCTCAGGGCTCGGTACTGGGACAGGCACTGTTTAACATCTTTGTCAACAGCATGGACAGTGAAATAGAGTGCACCTGCAGCAAGTTTGACGACAACACTAAGCTGTGTGGCACAGTCATCATGCTGGAGGAAAGGAATGCCATCCAGAGGGACCTGGACAAGCAGGTGGGCCAGCGCACAACTCNGAATGCCATCCAGAGGGACCTGGACAAGCAGGTGGGCCAGCGCAAACCTCATGATGCCAAGTGTAAGGTCTTGCATATAGGTGAGAGCCATCCCAAGCATTTTTGCTTGGGCAGAGAATGAATTGAGAGCAGCCCTGAGGAGAAGGACTTGGGGGTGTTGGTAGATAAGAAGCTCAAGAAGAGCAGGCAATGTGTACTTGTAGACCAGAAAGCCAACTGCATCCTGGGCTGCATCAAAAGAAGTGTGGTCAGCAGGCCCAGGGAGGTGATTCTGCTCTTCTGTTCCACTCTTGTGAGACACCCCCTGGAGTACTGTGTCCAGCTCTGAAGCCACCAACGTAAGAAGGACATGGACCTTTTGGAGTGAGCCCAGAAGAGGGCCACAAAGATGATCAGAGGGCTGAAGCACCTCTCCTATAAAGGTAGTCAGAGAGTTGGTATTCTTCACCCTGGAGAAGAGAAAGCTCCAGGGAGACCTTATAGCAGCCTTCCAGTACATAAAGAGGACCTACAGGAAAGATGGGGAGGGACTCTTTATCAGGGAGCGTAGTAATAGGACGAGGGGCAATGGTTTTAGATGAAAGACAGTAGACTTAGATTAGCGATCAGGAGGGAATTCTTTACTATGGGGGTGGTGAGACACTGGAACATATTTCCCACAGTAGCTGTGGACACCCCATACCTGGAAGTGTTTAAAGCCAAACTGGATAGGATTTTGAGTAGACTGGACTTATGGAAGATGTCTTTGCACATGGCAGGGAAGTTGGAAATAGATGATCTTTAAGGTCCCTTCCAAATGATTCTATGATTCTACAATACTATCATTCTATGGTTCTATGATTCCTTTTTTTTCTATAATTTATTTTTTATTAATTCTGTATGAACGCTTTTTGATAATTTTGATACTAGATGAGGTGAGAAACTACAACCTAACAAGGAGGAAAGGGTGGGTGAAAAGCAGAAAATGTCTGAGCATTAGTACAGAAGGTAGTAGCTTTGATTATAATGCAAGAGAGATCTGTTTTGCTTTTAGAGTGAGCTTTTTTATACCTGGTCTTTTCATCTTCCTTGCCAAAAGTGGAAGATGAGGTCTTCCCAACCCATCCACAGATGAGATTATTTGCAATCCAATCAGACTGGCTTGGAAACAACCTAATAGTTAAGGCCTTAGACAACAGACAGTTTATGTATATTAAGAGTTTATGGAGGGATATAATTTTAAACTTCTAGTCACCACACATACCTTGGCAATAAATTTTATCAATTGCTTAATTTAGTAAAAAAAACCCAAAAAAACACACCACCACCAAAACCCCTACAAAATCTAGCATAATTAATAGTTATTCCATTTGCAACTAATTAGAGGATTACTTTCAGGTTTTAAATAACAAAAAAAAAAAAAGCAAAACAGAAAAAAAAATTATGTAAATTAAGAGTTTATGGAAGGATATAATTTTAAATTTACAGTCATCACACACACACTTGCAATGAATCTTGTCAGTTGTTTAATTTGATAACTTCAAAAAAAAAACCAAACCCCCAAAAAACCAACCATCCCAAAACCTGGCATAATTAATAGCTCTTCCATTTGCAAGTAGTTTAATAGGTATATTCAAATTTTAAAGAAAGTTTGTTATATGCTCTAAAACTTGTTTGTCTGAAGAAAGATATCATATATATGCACACCACTGGAATTTCTTAAGTGCTCTTACTAGCTTCCATCCTCATTAAACTACTCAGTGTGTGCTCTCAGTTGGACAGCAACTTTAAAACTTTGAAGTCATTCAAGAGCTCAGACTAAGCGCAAAGTGATGTGTTTTCAAAGCAAAAAAAAAAGAAAAGGTCCAAGGAAATACAGTAATACACTCACAGTTGCTCAAAATCATGACACTGTGTCATTTGTTTCAATTCTCATTTCAGCTTGGTTGGAAAGTCTTTGCATTCTTTCAGAATATGCTGTTCTGGAGCACAACTTTGTTGTTCCCCTCCTGGAAGAGCAACAACTTGTTAAGAAGCAGTTATACAACGTGCAATACTACTTAAAATTGTGTATGTGTATGAATGCCAGATACCAATATAGGTTAGGGATGGACCTGCTGGAAAGCACTTCTGAGGAAAAGGATCTGGGAGTCCTGGTGGATGGCAGGCTCTCCATGAGCCAGCAATGTGCCCTTGTTGCCAAGAAAGCCAATGGGCTGCATAGGGAAGAGTGTGGCCAGTAAGTCAAGGGAGGTCATTCTTCCCCTCTACTCTGCACTGGTGAGGCCACAACTGGAATACTGCGTCCAGTTCTGGGCTCCCCAGTTCAAGAGAAACAGGGAACTACTGCAGAGAGTCCAACACAGGGCAACAAAGATGATTAAGGATTGGAGCATCTCCCTTATGAGGAAAGGCTGAGAGAGCTGGGACTCTTCAGCCTCCAGAAGAGAAGCCTGAGGGGAGACATTATTAATGCTTACGAGTATCTAAAGGGTGGTTTGAGGGAGGATGAAGCCGGACTCTTCACAGTGGTTCCCAGTGACAGGACGAGGGGCAACGGGCACAAGCTGGAACATAGGAAGTTCCACTCAAATATGAGGAAGAACTTCTTTATGGTGAGGGTGGCAGAGCACTGGAACAGGCTACCCAGGGATGTTGTAGAGTCCCCTTCTCTTGAGATTTTCAAGACCCAGCTGGATGCAGTCCTGAGTAAAGCGCTCTAGGCAATCCTGCTTTGGCAGGGGAGTTGGACTAGATGATCTCTAGAAGATCCCTTCCAACTCCAACAATTCCATGATTCCATGTAAATAAAGGAAAAAAAGCTGAGACAGAATTAGAAGGGATTTAATTCCAGCACAGGAGTTACAGTTATTTATTTTCAATGCATAAAGCCCATCAGTATCAATGGAATTATGAGAAAAATTATCTAGGGATAATGAGACATATAGTCATATAGCTTTTAATATATCTTTAGCATAAACTATATCCTGAAAGCATTTTATATGCTGTGCACCAGGCAGATTTTTATTTTTGTGGTGAGGTACAGGAGTTATGAAGGACTCCATGCTTCCTACCAGGAAAAGGATATTCTTGCACTCATTACAGTACTGCAGCCGTTTCCTTGTCTACTGCAAGAATAATTTAGTCTGGCTGGAAAAAGAAAGTCGCCAATGTGCATTTTATATCTTTGTAAATAGAGACATTTGGGACAATTATGAAGTAGAAGTGTTCCAACACTTTTAAAGCACTGTTTGATGTTACCTGACTAGCATTCATTAACACGGAGCTCATAAGATCAAACCATGTTTTAACAATGTTGGAGCTGTAGCTCTGCTGCTTTCTACCTCTAACTCGGTCATTTTGTATAATGTAGATGGGATTTAAAGGAATGTCAAAATGTCACTAATCACAGAAGACAAAGAAAGGAGGTCAGAAGCAGAAAGAGAATACCAAGAATGCAGAATGAGTAATAGAAAAGAGGGAAATGATGTGCTACAAGATTGCAAGGCACCTACTTGTGGGTTTGGGGTTTTTTGTGTGTGTGGTTTTTTGCTTTCTGAACAAAATGCCTAATTTTGCTTTAAGCACTAACTTTTTATTCCAGGGAACTAGATGTCAGAAAGAAAACAGAAAGTAAGTGGAAAACCAACATATTTTTCCAAAAGCTACCCTGCAAATGTTTCCTCCCATGTATAGGCCAAAATTTTAATTATATTAACACGCACCAACTGATGGCCATGGGGGCAAGGTTTTATGAAGATGAGATGCACTGCATATTTCTGTCATAACCCTGAAGCTTAAATTTATAATTTAGTTGCTGTTGTATCCTCTCAAGATTTACATTACGACAGATCCCCAACAAACATTCTGGGCACATGGGGAACTGGAAATCTACTAACTGCCATCACCCCCTAACACAGTTTTTTGCTCTTTGATATCTTTGTTTTCCTCCATGTCTCCTGGATAGGATCTGGATTGTGACACTTCCATTCAGTTTGACACTTCACTTTTCTCGTGTTTGATGAGACCTGTATGGTCTGACGAATGGAAAACATAAAAGAAGCTATCTTGGACTGTGACTCCCATTATTTTTATATTCTTTGTGCATGGCTGTCCAATGTAAAATGAATAGGTGGTCCCTTGAACACAGATTCCTTCTCCAAAACATTCTCTCCTACTAAATATAATTGTCTGGCTTCCTTACTTTTTTCTTTTTTTTTTTTTTTCTTATTTTGTATAGTTAGAATGATGACAAAAAGTACAGAAAAAAATGTTCCCTTAATGTCTTGTAGTCAGGACTTTCTCTTTGAAAGTGGGAGTTTTAGGTTCTAACTTCTTCCATTAGTGAAAGACGAGGAACATATTTTAGCATACACAGAGAATGGGCCTCTTTAAAAGGTACTTCCCTCCTGGCTCTAAATCTCAGCTTGTTCAATGCTTCTCACCTCAGGCTGGGGAAAATCTGTATCTTGTGAAGTAGCATTAAGAAATATAAGAAACTTTTCAGTCTGCCTTGGATTAGACCACTGATGATCAGATAATTTGATGGTAAGTAGGGTGAAGTAGGGCCTTAAATTGCACCTTGAATTAATCTAGGTAGTCTCATTATATTTCTTAGATATTGTAGGCACATGTTGTGACAACCTGGAAAATAGAATATAAAAAATTATTTCTATATAATAAAAGGAATTGCCTTAAAGAAAGTAATTGGACACTGAAAAATAATTTTAGGCACTTAATACTTATTTCAGAAAAAAACTGAAAAATTAAGAGAGAGTAAAAATGACATATTTTTTTAACATTTAATCTTTAATTATTCAATATGTCATATTCTGATCTTTCAGATATTGTAATGTCTCAAAGACCTTTGTTTCCAGTGAGGATGTGCAGCACCTCCCAGAAATTGCCTTATTCCAAGCAGGACTGATAATCAAATGTTAACTGCCACCCTTTTAATTCCTCCATCCTCTGAAAGAAAGCCTACGTTTAGAAATAAAACACCAATCAGTTCATATGTTGTTTCAATATCTGAATTAGGAGCTTGATACTGGGAAATAAGAAATTTGAGACAGGCAAATGTATATTGTTCCTTTGTATAGTAACACATTAAAAATACGATTAGTAAATTTTCACAATATGGAATCTGGAAAATAAGAATTACTAGTTATCTTACGTACTCATACTCACAGCACATGTTCTTTCTTCTCCTGTTTTTACTTTTGCATAAATTTCATGACCCATGACAGTGAATTAGCCTATGACTTAAATTTGAAACCATATTACAGAAAATAGAAGTCTTTGTATATCAGTATTAGTTTAGAACATAATACCTTTTTCCTACTTTTCAAACATCTAATACAATAATGTTTGAAACATAGTTTAGCCTTTCTCTCACCCAATCCTTTATGCTTTCCTTCTTGCAGCTCATTTCAATTGAAGAAGATCAACTATTTTCTCTGGAGAATATTATTTATACTCAACAAAAATTCCACACTGGTGACCAAAATGGCCCTGAAATTAGAGTGCCAGAACTTTAAGGTCTTGCTGCAATTTTTCACTGTGATAATTAATGAATCAAATTAAGAACTGAGGTAATAATTATATGCACCTCATTGGTACACTCCGAAGGTTATCTTATATTTTGAATTTCCTAAAAGAATTTCAAAATTTGTTCATGTGTCATAGACTTCTAAATATACTGCTTCTAAAATTGAAACTGAAAATCATATACATTTTTAGGTAATACTGGCTGAAAGTAAGGAAATACTATCTGAAACTTGAAACAGTTCAAAGAAAGAATGAGCAGATAAAGTTATTTCCTTTTACACATTATGTCCAAAATCTACTTAGCTGTAACTTCATTATTCCTCCAGAAAAAAAAACAAACAACACTTCCTGTAGGCAATGGACCATACAGAAGTTATGCAACATTAATACATGTGGTCACCATATATGGGTATACATTTATAAATGAATAGGTACCCAAAGGTCACGGGAAGTAGTCTTTGTCATAAGTTTAGACCTCAGGCTCCAACTTGACCATGGTGTGTCATCCTCCCCTCTCTACCAGTTATGCAAATCTTGAACCATTATTAAAGTATTAATCTGTGTATTTACTACACCATTGTGATTTCACTGATTTCAGTGGTTTCTTTTTTTTGGGGTTTTTTTTTTTTGGTTGGTTTGTTGTTGGTTTTCTAGTGATTTATTTGTTTATTTGTTTGTTTTGCTTTATGTATGCATCTTTAATGAGTTAACGTAAACACAGGAGAGCTTCCAGTGCCTGTTCATTACATGGTGCCACCTGTCACTAAAGACATGTAAACTTCATGAAACTAGTCAAAAGCGTCTTGAAAAAACAAAGACTTCATTTTATCACTTCATTAATGTGTACAAATCTATGAAATGAGAAAAATGATACAAGTTCCAGCTCTGTCATGCACAGAAAAGTCTGCAGGCTTACGAAGCATCAGGAGTTGTCAAAATGCCACTTAAAAGGAGGCACCCTAGACGCTTTTATGAGTGACACATTCTGATCTGTAATTCAGAATCAACCAGCTGTTTTCCTTACACAATGTGTGGAGACATTTTTTTGACGTAAATTGAAACATGAAACCCCTTTGCAAGCTATCACCTCCAACATCACTGAGAATTGTCAGCAGAATGGTTAAGTTACTTATTTTTGCAATTAATTAAAAATGTGTGAGGCACATGATAGTAGATTGAGGAAATATGCTATTCTCATTTAACTAGTAATAAGTTATTCATGTACTCTTACCCTCAGTGTCTTGGGAATTCAAACCCATGGTGTGCTGGCATCAGGTTGACCCAATACTGCAAAGGAGTTTATTTGAAATGTCACTTCAGGTTTGATTTTGGAGTCAGAGTTATTTTCATTCATAAACCACAGCTTAGATTCTTCTCTGAGTACACACGCTACCTTTACTGAATTTTTAAAATCCTAGAGAATATGAGTTAAAGGACATCAAAATCAAATGCTACTCCTTTGGAATTAAGGAACCAAAGTGAGAGGAAAACCTCAAGAACAACCTCAAACGTTTGTCTTAGCTGTACAGAGGAGATTTAGCAAGGGCAAACATGGGGCAAATGATCTTTAAGAAGCAGATCACAGGGGTGTCGGGTCCTGGTCTGATTTTTGGTCTGGGAGGGGGTTCTAAATGATTCCGGGGGCACAATTAAGACACAAACAAGGTCAGATGTCATTTACTATAGTTTTACTGTTGTTACCTAAAAATTACTCTAAATGGCGATAGGGAAAAGGCAGAGGTATAGGAAAGGAGGAAAAGGAGAAGCAGAATTTTGGACACCTGCAAGAAATAGTATATCACTACCATGGTCAGTCCACACAACAGCTCAACGATCCTCTGGAGTCAATGGCATCCCATTGATCCACGATTCTTAGGCCTTTGCAATGGTGAAGGTCGATGATGTGGAGGGGTCCCCAACTACAGTGGGGCATAACAGTAATTTATAGTTCCTCTTGACTCATAGTTTGACCAATCAATGTGATGGTTACCTGTGCTCATCCAATCATTGTCAGACATGGTTGCTGCATGAGCCCCCCCTTGCCTCTGCTGCACAAGCATTGCCGGACCTTGCAAGGCAGGCAAGTTTTCAGTGCAGACAATACAGTTGTTTTGAGACCCATGCACATACATTCTTTGTTATCAGTACACTGGCGACAGAATTCTTGTGGCAAGTGAGCTTTGAGGCATCTTGTCTTTCTGTCAGGTTCTTACAAGGGGGAAGACAGACAAATGAACCACTAACAAAGGAACCACTAAGCTCCACAAAACATCTTATTTCATAGCCAACTAATTTCACAATAAGATCTTTTGATCTAAAGTATCTTTAGGGAAGCTGAAAGCCTAAATGATTATGAAAATTAAAAGATGATGGTTTTCTAACCAACTAGAAGAAGCCAAAAGAACCAATCTTTCTCTCATAGAGCTTGTTTTTCTACTTTAAGCACAAGTAATATTTTTAATATATTTTATCACTGAAGTGGGTTTTTCAGGGAATTCAAGTGAAAAAGAGAAGTTCATCAGCACATGACCTTGAGGAAGTTATTCCAAACCTAAAGGCAGTACTGAGTAAAAGAAAAAATAAAGAAGGCAATGAAACAAATGCTGAACTTTGTTTCGCTTACAGAACAGAAGTGCCTGTAATGGCTATTGAGAGAAGATTTTAGCCAGGTGTGTTTTGATAAAATTTTACTCTGGCATTTTTCGAAGAGTGAGTAGTGAAAGCAAATCAAGTGGCATGGAAACTGTTCTCAGGATTTGTTTAATCACCATGAATCTCACTAAAAATATTTTTTTTAATTAATTTGGACTGAAGATACGTTTTTCTCTTCACTTTTAAGTAATTTGAACCATATAGCTCGCACAGAAGGACGTCCAAATAATTAGCCTAGGAGGCCTAGGACTTTCTTTGGATCTGTTGACTCTGCAGAGGAGAATTTAAGATCCATGGAACAGGAGAACTTTCTGGTCTAGAGGGTAGAATAAATGCAGTTCTTCAAGAAGTTTTACTAAAATGCTGAACACTTAAAATCAGCAATTTTATCTTGTTTTCATAAGGAAATTAGGTTTTACAGTGTTATCTGTTAGTGTTTGTAAATAACTTTTGAACTTTTTGGAAAATTTAAAGTACAGATGTCAAAGGCACAGACAAATAAAGGGTAGAAATTTTCTATTACTGGTTGTGTAGAGGAAGTAAACTGAAATTAGTGCTCTTACTGAGGAAAAGAGCAACCCATTTTCTTGGACTATAGGATGATAAAGTGTATCTGTTGACAAAGCAGTGCAGTTGCTTCAAATCAGTCGCTGCACAGGTTTAGCATCTGCCCAGAAGTAAGTCATGTAAATCAAGGTGGGGATACTGTGAGGGCTGAAAATCATGGGATTTGAGTGAGAATGAGAAGTACAATAGCAAGAAATGAACCAGAAGAAGAAAGCCAGCATTATTGTACTAGAAAGTATGGAGATAAATGATGCCATTGCACAGGAAACTAGGCTTCATTTTAATTCCACTCTCTGTAAAAGCCCTTTTTTTAAGACATAGCGTTAAGGATTCCTAAGGATTAAGGAAAATGAAGATTTTTCAACTTTTCTGAAATGGAATAGGATAGTATCTTACAAAGTCTTGTAATTTTCATTGTGTGGATTCAGCAGAAAGGTCCCTTTTGAAATAAGCAGAAATTGCAGAAAGGATTCTTATTTTCTGAAAATAAGATCAGCTTGAAATCATAATTAAATTTGCCCCTGAAGCCTGTTTCTCACAGGCTTACAACATGTAAATTCAGAACATGAAATGTACATTGCTGTCTATTAATTTAATGAAAACATAAAAGCTATAGGTGTATCTTACTCCTCTGTTTTGCGGAACTTGTTTTCTAATTCTTTAAAGCTGATTTTACTGATTTGTAGTATTCCTAGTACATTTCATGGCAATAACATATCTACATACATGACTGTTAAACAGTTTGTTAAAGTTTCCAGGTATTTCCTGCATGGTAAATTAGTTGTTATTTTGACAAGGCAGGGGAGAAATAATTTCATTAGGTGCTGGAATTAAAAGTACATAATTAGCTTGGGAACTGTGACACAGAGATTAAGTTGTTGTGCTTCATTAATTAATAGTAAAATAAAGCAGCAGCTGCATGCTAGACTGGTATAGTACTGATTCTCAGAGCATCAGAGCTTCCCTTTTTGGTCATTGCAGAATTTCTCTGGAGGCGGCTTCAGGATAGCTATGTACAAATTGAGTGAAATTGATTTTTTGTGAAATTCAATAATGTAGGATGCTTAAAAAAAGTTTAGAGACTTGGAAGATATTCCCTGAAACAAGAATTAATTCATTCCTGTGTTCTAAACCTCACCCTATCCAGCATCTGTCAGACAGGTGGAATAAGTTTTGGGCTGGGACGATTTACTATTCCTGCATTAGGAATTGTGGTCTTAACACATGCAGCCACAAATGATAACGAACAGAGTGTTTTTTCTCACATGCCCCTACACTGTGTGGATGAGCTATCAGTAGTGACTTCCAAGCAGTGTTTGGATAGCTCTTCAAAGCAGAGTTTATTGCACAGCGTTTTGCTTTTTCTTCTGTAGGTGAAGAAGAGACAGGAGTGCTGCCACCATTGCACTTGAGGGTAATTTTGTGGCACTAAGAATAAACAAAATACAGCTCAACTACCTAATCAATATAGCTACACACTGATTGTTTCTAGGTATACATCTTATTTAGATTCACAATGTGCAAACATCTCGTTCTGAATCTGGGAAACTAAATCCCACATCTGATCAGAAATAATATACTGAATCTTGCTAAATCAAAGTTAGCCATCAAATTAAGGTGCATTTTACCTTCTCTACAGGCTTGTAGAAAATGTATAAAGGTACCTGTTTGATTAGCTCTAGCTTTACATATAATAGGCTGTCTCTCTTTATTGCATGATATGTCATATTGTGTATCATATGAAAATCACTAACAGTTCGTCTGAGTGAGAAAATGCAGAGAAAGTTAAAAAAATTTTTAGGAACCTTACATGTTCAGCCCAGCTGTCAGAGTAGAGCTGTTTTGAGGATGCTGTAGACATTGTATTCATTACACTTGAACAATGAAAGTTGGGATGTCAGTTTCATTTAGTGGTGGAAAACTTTCTAAGTCAATCAGTATTATCTGTCAGTATGTCACCAACAGTTTAGGTTTATTAGTTAGCAATTGCTTGGTCATGAGGTAGATGGTTTAGGTTTTTATATTCTAAGATAGCATTTTCCTTAATGTAAAGAAAGTATACAATTTCTCTCCAAATGGAAATTGTCTTCTTCGTATGACAAATTTGCCACTCTTTACTGAAATGGTATCTATATAGATCAATGAATAACACTGCGGACTATGATGAAGGTTTCTTTTCTCTAAATAGGTCAGTAATTTTCATCTGAATAAGACCTCTTCTCATGTTCCCATTTTCCTTTTCAACAGAAAAGTCAAATACAACTTCACTTAATGTGAATAAAAGGTGAAACTTCAGTTTACTGCTGTTTATTAATAGAGTATATATCAAATCTTGAAATATTTTCAAAAGGAAGCATTGTTGAAACATGATTAGGAGATTAATCCTTAAGTCGGCACTTGCATGTGCTTCAGTTGTGTTTCAGTTGTAACTGAAGTGACAAGAGGTATAGGCATATATCTATTTTTCAGGAGAGCATGTAGGGTTCTAAGTTAACAATCTGCGGGGTTGGGAAAATGTATAAGACAGTGATGGAAATGTATTTGTATTCTCATAGGGAAATAAATGATCTGTCATCATTAATAGCCGCAGGAAAGGGCTGGCAACTCAACCAGAATAAGTAAGAAAAGAGCGTGACAACCTGTCATTGCCTAATGAAGCTGAAACATTAAAGGTATTCAATCATAGTATTTTACCAGTACACCTGGATTCTCTTTATTAAAAAGATACTTATCTAATGATCCATAGCAATGTATTTCCAGTAATTGAAGATGGTTTTCCTGATGGAAAGTGGATTGGAAAGGACCAGAGGAAAAATAGCGCTGTATTACAGTCTTGCAAAGCCCAGAGTGTGAGTGTTGGTCATGCATATTTTTGTGCACACATTCAGCTTTGTGCATATGAGTACTTCAGTTGTATATTACATATCAGTATTTGTGTACAAAAAAATAAATTACTAGTTAGCTTAAAATAACAGTGATTGAATTTTGGCTGTGTGTGATCAATCCATATAGATTTGAAAACCTGGGGGATATATTTCTCAGGCACAGTTCCACTGACAGAAAGTTTGTTGTTTCAGTAAAACACTCTCATGTGTTTCAGAGGGATTCTATTCTAGACAGAAATAAATTCAAATAAATTAGGAATGGTTCATGGATTTTCCATAAGTAAAGAAGAAGAGAAATTTATCCCATGAATGACTCACTACAAATTACTCACTGAGCTCAACCACACTCAAGGAAATTGGTAGTAAAAATAATTTATTATAATTCCATGATTTTTTTCTTGCTTATTCAATGTAAGAAAAATATATACCCTAGAGTAGTGCTGCTCAGAATCTCTTCATTTGGGTGCAGCAGGAAATTATGGTGTTGCATGCTCCCGAGAGGATAATACAAACCTGACAAGTAGCAATAATGGGATTTTTCTGATGCTTACACATGGACCATGCTGAAAGAGGTGAAAAAATTCATCTTCATACGAAAAAGGAACTTGTATTCAGCGAAAATAACAGCTTTGGAATTCCTGTTAGAAACCTTTCTCTCTCTCTTTTTTTTTTTTTGTTTAATACAAAGCAAAAAAAAAAAATTGCAAATATTATAAATTTGCTTTGCTCACACTTCTGTTTTTTTGAGTTATTTACCAGCAAAAATAATACAACCGTGTTTAAAATTAGCATAGTGAATGTACAAGAAAGAAAGCTGCAAAAGCCATCTTGAAATTGTGTGGTTTCTGCATACATATGAAGGTGAATGAAATATTCAAAATTCTTCTAAATGCTATATAAAATAAATTGTTTGCACTTTCAGTGTCAAAAAATGGTGATATAGAATCATGCTCTTCTCCTGCTTAGGACATCTTAGTGCTCAGAACTAACATAAGAGGTAAAAACTGACTTGTGTCTTAGTTTTTGGACTTTGGTGTCTTGTAGTATCTCTGGCCTTTCCTTGTCATTTTATCAGCAAGAGACAGAAAATTCCTGGTCATAAAGCCCATTTTCTAACAAAAAAAATGTTAATAGAGAAAAAGAAGGAAAAAAAAGAACACTTTATTTATATAAATTCATACCCTTTCTGAAAAAAAAATATTTGACAATAACTAATTACATAAAAAGTATGCTAATATCACCTTAATTTGAAAGTGACTTTTTGCTAATAAAGAGTTGTAAAACAAGTAACAAGCAGTCTGAATACTTTAGACAAAAATAAAATAAACATAAGTCTTTTTTATCTTTATCAGACATTGCTGACGGACAAGATGAAGTATATTTTTGTACCTCTAGCCTATTTATTATCATAGATTGCATCACTAAGAAAGTTGTCATTTTTCTCAAGTGTATATTTTTCTTTAGGACAGCATTATTGCATAAGAGGTTTGCAGCTGTCTGTCAAATTTTATTAATTTACACCAGTTACTGAAGGAAGGTCAAGATGTAGGTTTAACTCTAGTAACACCTCAATAATAATGTAATGTTTTAAAAATTACCTTTGTAAAATAAATTTTAGATACAAGAAAACGGAGAGGACCTATGTAATAACCAGGTTGCTGTTTAAAGGAACTCGTGCTACAGGATGCTGACCTTACTCAGAATGCTTGTGAGAAGAAATCATAGAATCACAGAATCATAGAGTGGTTTGGGTTGGAAGGGACCTTAAAGATCATCAAGTTCCAACCCTACTGTCATGGGCAGGGACACCTCCCACTAGACCAAGTTGCCCAAAACCACATCCAGCCTGGCCTTGAATACTTCCAGGGAAAGGGCATCCTCAACTTCTCTGGACAACCTGTTCCAGTGTCTCACCACCCTTACACTAAAGAATTGCCTCCTGATATCTAATCTAAATCTCCCCACTTTCATTTTAAAACCATTACCCCTCATCCTATCACTACATTCCCTTAGAAAGAGTTCTTCCCCATCCCTCCTGTAGGCCTCCTTCAGGTATTGGAAGGCCGCTGTAAGGTCTCCCTGGACCCTTCTCTTCCCCAGGCTAAACAACCCCAGCTCTCTCAGTCTGTCCTCACACGAGAGGTGGTCCAGCCCTCTGATCATCTTCGTGCCTCTGCTCTGGGCTTGTTCCAACAGATCCATACCTCATTTCATCCTAAATACCTTGCAGGGTTAGCTCATTTTATAAGTGGTAGCTTATTATGCCCGCTACACCAACTAAGTACAGTTTTATGAAACACCACTCTTCTAACTCAAACCTTCTGAAACTGGAATTATTAGCATAATCTAGTAGGTAATGGTCACTTTAAAAATCTTCATTCGTGTTATATTTCCAGTTCCTGAGCACAATAGAGTCTCAGTTGCTTAATAGCAATGTATATTACTTAGTTCAAAGTACAGTATAATTTACAGCTATGAAGTACATAAATCTTTATTTCTTCAAACTGACAAGTAAAGTTTAAGAGAAAATATACTTTCAAACTGAAGAAAAAGTTAAAATGTATTTGAAGAAGAAAATGTATATAATTGCTTTTTTCTCCTTTGTTCTTCTGGAATGTTTGCCTTTTAAGATTTACTAGATATTGAATTTGGAGTAATAATATCAGAAGAAGGTCTTTATGTCCTGCTATAGTACTATGAATAGTCTTAATAGTTTCATCATATTTAGCATGATGTAGATTCTTAATAATTAATATATTATATTTGTGACCCTGGAATATCCATATGAATGAAGTTAATGTATAAAACAAAATTCATTATTATATACTGAAGTTGGCTAATTAAGAATCTAGCTGTAAGTAAAAAAATATCTCTTATTAAATAAGAAAATTCAATCAATTAATAAGGAATACAGAATACCTCTGATTTTCTTCTAATGTTGCTACTTCTGCTTTTACGCAAGGGTGAAACGGTTTTGTGAATGAGTTATCAGTTATGAGTTAATGAGGTTCTTTGTAGATTGGTTTAATTCTGTGCATACTGCATTGATTCTGGAAATCTTTGTTGGGGAATATGATTTCATGTCATATTACCTGTTGTGTACACAAACAAGTACTCATTCATCTACTAACTGGATTTCTCAATTCGAGAAATGCATTTAACATGCTGAAAGACCGAGTGCCTGACATACTAGGAGAAACTGAGAGAGTTGGGACTGTTCAGCCCTAAAAAAAAAAGGTGATGAAGGCAGGATCTTACTGCTGTCTACAATGACCTCACAAGAGTGTAGTGAAAATGTAGGCAGACTTTTTTTTGGAGGTACACATGAAAGTACAATACGCAATGGACACGTGTTGAAACAAAGGAAATTCTAAATGGGTTGTAAGGAAAACTTTAACAAAGAGGACAATCAAATATTGGAACCAGTTGCCCAGAGAGGCTGTGGAATCTGCAGCTTTTACCATATTCAAAACTCGACTGCATAAGATCCTGAGCAACCTGATAGTTTTGAGAGGAGGATTGGACCACATGACATTTAAAATCCCATCCACCCTGAATTATTCCATGATTCTGTTTTATAATTCCATGACAAGGGAAAAAAAAACACAAACCCAAACCAGTTTAATACTATTTTTCTTATCTTTACACTTCAGAAAAGGAGCTAACAAAGCATAGGGAAATTTTTCATTCATGTAGTAGTGTACACAAATGTGTACCAGTGTTTTTTCTGTTGTTCATCTGTTCTATTTCTTCTGCTCAAGGTTCAATGAGACAAAGGGTGGAGCAACTTTCCCTGCATTTTCCTCGAATGTTTCTAATCTTTTTTGAGCCTCAGCACTTATAACACCATGACTGTACTCAAACAAGTAAAGATCTCAGAAGTATCAAGGGTAGTCTTTTCATTTGCCTACTTTACTCGTCTCCAAGATGACTTTTAGCATGATATTTAAAATCTATCATTATTTCCAGTTTCAGCACATTCAACCTGTTTTATTTTCCTCCTATTTTCTTTGATATTTCAACCTGTTCCTCTTTCTGTCCTAGCAAAGGGCTCTTCCTCTTCCCAATTTTGTCATTCCTTGATTTTAAAACAATTCTGTAATGGCATTATTTCATGTTCTTGGAGTAGCTTTGTCTTAGTTTCTTACATTTTAGCTACCCTTTATTATCTTCTTTTACAGTTAGCCTGATCTCATCTATTCATAACTCCTAAAGATATTTTGTGTGTATAATCTCAGCCAAGTTGCAGAATCTTCACATTTGATGGTTTCAACCCACCTTTTTAAAGAAATATTTTAATACCCCAACAGAGGAGAAATATGTAAGTTTTTTAATTTACTGAGGACCGTTTCAAGGACACTGAAAAGTTCCATATACTTATTCATTACCTTAGTGTAGCTTTTTATCTGATGTGCTCTGCAAGTAATTATTGTTTTTATCATACAACAAGCTGATGTTGATGCCATATTGTGTTCAACACGAAATAAGAACTCAGTGCATTTTTTTACAGTTGAGTATCTGCCTGCTACATTTATTGGAACATTCTTGATGTTCCCCATAGTCCTTGTAAAACAGAAAGAAATAGAGAAGAATAAACAGCTTTATCTGCAGACCCATTCCCACAGTTTTTTTATTATAAAAAGAGAAAAAGGTGGTCTTATATAATACAATAAAGAATAAAAATTAAAGCATCAAGAGGAAAGGTAACTTGATGAAAACTAATCAACAATGCATAATAATGAATTAATGTATCTAAATAATAAGGTATCCCTATTGTGACAATAAGGACATCCCCACTTTTTGACTTCCCAAGACAACTCCAGTTAGATGAATTATCAGCTGTATTTAAGACAGTTTTCTCAAGTGTACAGTAATAAAAATATACCTATACCTTTAAAAATATACCTATGCAAGGTTTGCTTGTATACAGTTTTAGGCAGTTCATCAAAGGATAGATGAAGAGCTGCTGAAAAATAGTTCTCTGATATTTATATATATTTATTTTTCCTTTTTTATTTAGGAACATTTCTTGGAATTTTAAAACATAAATTAGGCAGTCATACAAAGTAATAAAGCTATTTTTTTTCCATCTTAACATTTTATCAGGATCCAAAGCGGGCCTCGTGCGCACAAGCAGCGTGGAAGATGAAGTTCAGACCAAGACTATTAAGGGGACAAGCCATGGAGCACACACGTTACGTTTTTCATAAGACAGAACAGTGATTTACATTTGAGGAATTAAAGAAATTGTTACAGGATGAAATGAGTAGTAGTACAGTACAGACTTAGGAACAGTTGGATCATGTCTTCATTCAAATACTCTTGACGAGTCTGTATAGCTGAATTTCTTGCTGCTGGGTAATCTGATACACAGATAGGATTAGAGGTGTGTTGGAAATATACTAATCATAACTGAGAATGAAGCAGATTTCAAAATGCTTCTGTTTGCACAGTACCAAACTGGTAAGCTATGTTGGAGATCGTGACAATGATGAAATCACTTCTGGCAAAGACACATGGGAATATTTTTTAATATACCATTAAAAGCTCCCCTGCCCCCTTTAAACCAAATGGTTTTTCACCTGAGCTATTAGCTCTGTAAAGATATTCCACTACACAGACTCACCTTGTCTGGGTATTTAATGAGGGAGGTTGATGGGTCTCAGCATAGGTTACTGTGTTCAGCAATTTGCATGTTGTAAACACTCATCTCAACATGGAAATCAAGCCCATTTTTCACTGTCATTCTTTCCACTCTGTGCTCTAACCCTCTGAAAGCATCTCCCCCTGGTGCAACTCATACCAGCCACTCACATTGTAATTATCTGAGCAGCCAAAAGCCCAGTGATTTATTGGCTTTATTCTAGCTGGGATAAAATGTAAATCTGGATAATAGCTGTCATTTTCAGGTTCAGAGCTGGGAATGTGAGATAGAGATTGATTTTTAACTGTCCATTTTCTTAGCTCAGAACATTATGCAGTGTTTCATTTTGGCTTGTGCTGAACGTCTGTCACTGCAGACACAACAACATCTGACCACATCAGGGTGTCTAACCCTTTTGAAAATTGTTTTGTTCTAGCACCTCCCAGAAATTCTTCATCAAAACTAATTTTCATTTCGGACTGAATGTTCTCAAGACTAGACAATATTTAATAGGCTGTGGGTTGTTTGGTTTTGTTTTTTTTCCTCTTCCTCTCCTCTGCTACTCCCCAAGACACTGAAATTTGAAAGGGCAACTGGTAGATCATACCATTGGTCTGTGAAGTTATTATTCACAAAAACTAGAAAACTGAGGAATATTAACATAGCTGATGGCGTCTTGTCTTCATATCAGTATTTGTCTTGTGTTCGTGGTAGATTAGACCTGGTAATCTTCTCAGTTTATGGTGGAAACCCTTTTTCTGTTTTACTACATATTAAGCAGACTTCATAATGCCTTACTGGTTTATGTTATATTTGAACTGCCGATATTGAACATAGAGGATTATACATGATTTCTTGCAATAGTGTATTATCCAAATTGGATTTTGCATAAATGGTAGGGAACGTGGAACAAAGAAGTTGATGCACTGTGTTATATTGATATCCCTGATCCTTTCTATATGAGATGTGTTACCTGATGAACTCTTCAATTTTTTTTCTCCAAAGCAAAATTCACCAGCAAGTAGTAATAAGGCCTCTTCATAAACACACATCTATAAGCAGTAAAGCAAATATTTCTAAAATGGCACAGATAATATACAGTGCTCAAAGGATTACTGTCATCTTCATAGCTTCTGACAAGTGGAGACTGAGTTTAATTCCTTCAAAAGGAACTCAGACTATTTCATTTTTTTAAAATCATTTGTGTTCATGGAATTAGTGAGAAACTGACTCTGCAACAGAAATTTTCTGAATATTCTACAACTGATTATTTCTGACTGGAAATAACCTATGATAACATCCACCTGCAAATATTCAAAATCTGTGGTTTGCTGCAAAAAAATATGGAAATGAAGCTATGTTTGTTTTCATTTGGTTGAAAGAAACAGAAACAAACCAAAACAATAGAGATGAG
>VXAK01006919.1:38108-51930 GCA_013399435.1 Arenaria interpres | reverse complement strand
AAGATGGAGACTCCCTTTTTACAAAGAGTCACATAGAAGAGACGAGACATAATGGGTACAAGTTACTCATGGGGAGAAGCCAGTTGGGCACAAGAGGAAAATTTTTCACAATGAGAACAATCAGCCACTGGAATAATTTTCCCAGGAAGTGGTGGATTCCCCAACATCGGACACTTTTAGGATTAAGCTGGATGGGGTGCTGGGCCATCCTGTCTAGTCCGTGCTTTTCCCTAGAAAGGTTGGACCAGATGATCCTTGAGGTCCCTTCCAACCTGGTATTTTGTGATTCTATGATTCTATGATCTCTCTGCACTTTACTTTCCTTTATTGTTACTGAGACATATTATTAATGGAAAAATTCTGAGCAAAATCAGATGTAGGTAACTGAGCCTTTTTTTATGAGAAACACACACAAAATCAAAACCATCTGTGCTGGTAAAAATTCAGAAACATTTGAGGAAAGAAAGTTTCAGTCTTTTTCCAGCAAAGGCATTACTGAAGGACTGACAACAGATTTATATAATTATGGAAAATCTAACAAGCTTGTAAAATGGAAAGCTTCTGCTTTTAGTTTCTAAATCTTTTCCTGAATATCTCCTGAATTTTCTTTCATTTTACAAGCAAAGTTCCAGTCTCACTGTCTTTGTTGTTGGGTTTATCTATATCATACTCCACATAGTAATATCTGGAACTCTGGTATGATATATTTAATCAATATTTTATTGAAATTCCACAAGAATGAGAGTTTCTGGAAGCATGTGTTGCTTAAAAACACACATGCCCAATCTTGTGTTTTCCAACTGATGTAGTACTTCAGTTAAAGAGAGAAACTGTCAATGAGAACTTCTTTGTGAATATGTTTTCTTTTCCTAAACTAATTTTTTAAGTTTTTTCTTTGCTAAGTGAAGAACTCAATTGAAATCTGACTTATCCCTCAAAGCAAATTAGTCTCGGTATACAAGAACAAAGGAAAAATTGCCAAAATATAAAATGAGAGAGTTTTTACCTTATATTCTTGTTTTCTTGATTGCAGATGATTCTTGAACATTGCAGCTGAATGCTGTATTCTGTTCATAATAAAATCTCTTTACCTAATTACCTAATTACCTTGGACTATGACTTACCTTGTTTTTAGTTCTAGTATTAACCTGGGAGAAACTCAATCACTAAGCTGTGCTCTGGTTTATGTACCCTGAACTCCCATTCATGATGCAAAAGCAAGAACTTCCAAAAAAGAATCGTATTGACCCTTGATCCTTTGAAAAAACAAATCTCAAGTCCCTACCATAACTCCCTGTGGTTTCTCAGCTCACATGTTTTCAGATGTTCCACAGCATCACCATCACAGAAGCTATCATGTCCTAAAACCCACTTCATGCAGCAATGGCATCAGCTCATCAAAATTGCAGAGCTGGACTATTAATCTTTGAAAGCCAGCCAGCAATTTGGGCTGCTGCAAGAAGAGGAAGGAGAAGTAATGCATAACCTATACTTAACTCCAGGAAACTTAGACACCAGTGTGGTAAAGAAGGAAGTAGCAGCCAGTAGCTTTAACTTCCAGCTTTGTGATATTGCTGGAACCACATCATCTGTTGTTTCACCCTGGATATCTCCTGTAATTCTGTTGAGGCCCTTTCTAGCATCTGGCATGACAAAAGATGAAGCCCCTCCTGTGCATGACCATCTTGGTTTTTCGTTTTGATGTGCACCTCAGCTGGGTCTGGAAAGGGATAGGGGAGGGTGAGGGTGCTGTGTGGGTTGTAGGTGAGCATGTCAGCTCAGCAGTGGCTGAGAGAGGGACATGCTGCACTTTTAAGGATAACTCTACATTTTGTAAACATGAAACATGTCCCAGAGTAAGTGATGCAAATAAAGAATAAATCATGGCATTAATTTGGTTGTGTAATACTTACCCTCCATCCTACACGTCCTATTTTCTTACTTGTTCCAATTAAGAAAAGGAACAATGTGTGGGCAATGCATCCTAAACACATTCTTAAGGACCAGGAATGATGTTTTAAGGTACTTCTCAGTTACAATTGCCACATGCATTTAAGGAGTAAATCAAAGACAACAGGTTGCCTCTTAGGACTGCTCTTTCCCAAACTCTACTTCAGCTTTCCACGGCTGGCTGCGAACGAAACCCTGCTTTGAAGTGAGATCTAGTTACAGAAAGTGCGTGGCAGGAAAGTTAAATCTTCTGAACTACAGGCTTTTTTTGGTTTTGAATTTCCTTGAGACTGATGTGGCTGTATGTGTGCTTATGTGGGGGCTCTGAGGGGTGATGTGCAGCCTCTCTGACTCTAACCCTAGTCCCAGAGCACCTGCTGGCAGGGAGGGCAGCTCTGCAGGTGACAGAGAAAGAGGAGCAACCACCTCTGCAGGGTAGCTATGGTGGAGCTCACCTTTGCAGCAGCTAAGACCTTCTGAGGCTCTGCCCTTTGATCAAAGACACTCATTCCAGAGCAGTTTATATATATGTGCATGTGTGTGTGTATGTGTATATACACCTATATCCAAAAAACTTCAGCTTTAAAAAAAAGAAAAAAAGAGTATTTTTTTATGTCATGGACCACAGCAAGGATTCTTCAAACAACCCCGGTTTCATTTATTTTTGTCAACAGCATATCAAAATCAGTAAATAAATCTAACAGAAAGAAAGAATGTGGTTCATGTATTGAAAGAAAAAAGAATCCTCAAGAAACAGAACTTCTAAGGCAAGCTAAATATGTAACTACTTCTAAAGAAAAAGGAACCTAAGAGCACAAAAGAAACACATTTTCTCAAAGTAGTATTCTATTCTCAGGAACAAAAAAAAATAGCCAACAGTCCGGGTCTGACACTGTTCTCAAGTATTTTCTTATATTAGTAATTTTGCATGCAATAAGCAACTTACCAATGTATGTTGAGAAAGTAGTTGTTTCTCTTGGATAAGCAAAAAGCAAAAGGAAAGCTCTCCTCTTCTAGTCTCTCGTGGTAAGGCACTTTGAACTAGTGAGGGTGATACCATGAATGGAGGAGTAGCAAGGGAAAAGGGCAGATGCTCCACTTGGCCTCCCTGTGGGCAGCTGGTCTGCATGCCAAAATTAAGAAGGAGCAGGTCAGGGTGACCAAATCCAAATCCTGCCCCAAGCACCTCCCCACCAAGGAGGAGCCAAGCTATCCCCAGGGAGTCTCAGGGGAGATATCGTCCTTCTGTAAGATTCTGCACTGGAGGCTAAAGAGGGGTAGTGTGACTGCCCGCATCTGTCAAACTCCAGTCTAGACTGTCCTGTCATGGGACAACCTGCTGCAGATTCCCACATGCTCTCTAGCATTATTTCATAGGGAAAAATAAAGCTCACAGTTTTGGCTACAAGGCTCAACCATTTCTTGTACCTATCTACACAGACTTTTCTGATTCTGGGCAGAGTTGTCACCCAGGACTTTAAAGGCAAACTTGGCACAACAGAGCCTAAGTCTCTTCAGCAATCCTCTGAATAGCTAGTCCTCTTTGGCTGGAGGTAATGTTGCCATCTCACTGAGCATAAGCTTGAGAAGGATGAGCGGATGCAGAGATTGAAGGATGAGAGGAATTCTGCAGACCCAAATGCCACCTAAATGAAAGATGAACTAATCAGGATATCATGCAAAGAGCACTTAATACCTCATTGCCTTGTAAATTTATTATTTTTTTTCCCTCTCATTTCCAAGTCTTCCTCTATGTGTCCTTAACTGTGATTTGTGATAATTTGTTTTATACTGCATAATGTGCAGAGGAAAAAAAAGTCTAAAATTATACTAACTCCAGTTCATAAATTCCTGATAATGGAAAGAATTTCTGATAGCTTCTCTCTCCTCTCCCTCTCCTTCTCTCTCTGTGTCTTATTGTCTCTCTCTCACAGTATGTCATCAAGCCTACAGCAGAGCACAATAGCTGTTGTGCCTTATTTATATGATTCAGTTATTTTTCATGGACAGAATTTGAAAATTTCTTGTAGTACAACTGAATGGAAAATACATGTTGGCAGAATGAAATGATACAAGCTGGAGCATGACCGGAATCTGAATTTGATACACTTCTGTTCTTGGGAAAGAGTATTGTTAAGACAGTTAGTTCATAATGAATCCTCACATTTCTCTGACTGCTGATCACCACATGTCCACTCACCCATCAAGTGGATATAATGATTTTATTTCTTATTTTTCTCAACACTTTTTATTGATCTTCTCCCTTATCTCACTTTCACTTCCCATTTTATGGGGGCTTTTTCTGCAGGGCAAACAAATTGACTTAACATTAATCCCAAATGCCTGTATTCTCTCTAGTCATTATGTTTTGTCCTCATTTTACATGACAAAATAGCTCCTGCTAACTATTCAGCATATTTTATATGCATCCATATGCATTAAATGGAAGCATACCCAGGAAACAGCTTCCTGTCGTTTTACAATGATGTAGAAGACACACTGTGTCATTGCCTGTTGCCTATATTGCATATCCAGACACATTCCTTTCATCTCACTAATCCAGTAAAACAACTGGATTAGTTGCCAGCATCTGTTTGCCATTTCTACAAGTGAATATTTATCTCCTTCAGCATAAATCCATATATAATCTTTTTTTTTTGTTAATTATGAAAGTGGTTTGGGTTATTTTTAATGTGTTTGATTTTGCATGACAGTGTTGTGTAGCAATAGTTATACTAGAGAAGTGCGTTGTGTTTCAGGTTTCTTGCTACATGTGATCCAGTTGTTAATGTAAATAGTTTTTGAATTATCAGTGTAGAGGACTTCATAACATTTTTCATCACTAAAGCTTTTCCTTCAGGCTAATTCTTAACTTACTGGAGAGGCTTTGAAATCTTGCAATACCTAATGTCAATTCTGCCTACATGTTCTATTCATATGAAGGTGTTTGCCTGCCCTCAAGTCAATGACCAGAGTGCAGTCTGTCTTCACCTTGGTCACTCGTACAGACTATGAGCACACTGCTTGGTCTGTAATACAGGATTCATATCATATTTTGGTATGTGAAAAACAGCATCAGCAAGCTTGGAGTTTAAGTGAGGGCTGGGGAACTAGAGAAACAGTGCATCCTAAAATCATGACATTTTGAGAGTACTTAAGAGATTACTCAAGAGGATTTTAGCAATTTTGAGAACATTCAAATTTTGATACTAAACTGGAATTGGCACATTAAGCCAAAAGAATCTAACCAGGAGAGGTCTCCGGCCTTTTCATACATAAAATGCAATTTTCTCAGCTTTGAAAAAGTTAAAGGAACTGTATCTTAACAGCAATCATTACTGAACACAGTACCCAGAAGCCTTCCACCTACTATTACCCAGCTAAGGCTCATGTCCAGCAGCATCTTCTCCGTTACAACACTTCTCAGCACCACATTCTTGAAGGAAATTGGTGGAGATTAGCATTGATGCTTTAGTGACCCCTATAGAAAATCTCTTACCACAGAATTTGGGGCCGTTCCATGCTCACCAACCTGACCGTGTTGTCACTGTCCCACACTAACCTGACCTGGGTGCCATCCTTCCTACCCGAACTTCTAAAGCACCTTGACCTGAGTCACAGCGCCTCAATGATACTTTTTCATTTGAAGTTTGCTCTGGAACCCCTCTTGTTCAAATGCATCCTTAGCAAAGCAGACTTTAATTCTGACTCCCCAAAAATACCGTCTGTCTGTTTTCAGAAACTACCAGAGCTGCGAGTATATCCCTTTTGCATTCAATTTTTTCACACTGGTGATAGCCTCCGGAGAGCTTGTACAGAGTTCATCTGCTCTGGAGGAGCAGGATTTATCTTTCAATTACCAGAAGCAAATCTACCCGTGGTATCGAAACCTTTCTCAACACTTATCTCTAAAATCGTTGTAGTTAGAAGAAGTTATCATTGAAGTAATTATACCTCAAAGGGTGTTTTCAAAGAGCAAAACAAAGCACACGTAAACTTCTATTTAGTCTTTAAAAGCTGAATGTCCTTGATCTTGGTCCAAGCTTTATTAGAAAAGCTGACATGTCTGTCTTCAAGGAATTCAATAGCCCCACAGATGTATCCCTGAAAGAAAATAAAATGTTCCCACAAATAAAAGAAACTGTATTTTTCAAATATATGAGAAAAGGCAACTTGACAGACTACCTTTATAGCTGGAAGTAGAAAACCAAGTCACATGCATTGTTAACATGTTCTGATAGTGAAAAAGAGCAAATGTACTATTTAGTAAATCAGCATTTTAAATCATATTGTAAAGTCTTGAATTTTGGGTCTAAAAAATATTTTCTTCATTTGTGCAAATCAGTTTATAGATCTTAAGGGTGCAGCTTTTTTGAATTTTCTTCAAACGTCCTTGGTGATACTTCCAATGACTCTGAATTAGTATTTTCACTTTATCTGTAAAATTTATGTATCTCTTAATAAATTGGATTTCACCAGTTATTTTGCATTTAAAACTTTGCATAACTTGAGGTATTAGACCTCAGCTATAGCAAGCAATACTTTTTGGTGGCATATGTCAAACAGAACCTCCTGTTTATTGAAAACATTCCTGAAGCAGAGATTTTAAATTTAAACTTGAATGACATTTCTCCATTAGTAACATCTGAACTTAGAAGTTCTTCCCTTAAAAAATTAGGCTTCAGGGAGAACTATCTCATTATTTTATGTGGAAATGGAGACTTGTATTATATAGGATGGTTTAAACACCTCAAATATGTGACACGTTTTAACTTTTCTTCTAATGGACTTCTATATATCACTCTAACGGCATTTGAAAATCTGCCAAAGAGCAGTGAACTGTGTCTCAAGTGAACTGTGTCACAATAACAACCAACTACACACTCTCATCTGGGAAAAACTTAGCTACTTTAAATCCATGAAACGGCTTGATTTAAGCCAGAACCAGTTACAGATTGCTATACAGTTAAAAAATACTATACAATTACACACAGCTGCTTCACCCTTTGCTTATGAGAAAAATTGCTAAAACTTCTATTGAGTTAGCTAATGGAGTTGCAGTCCACCATATCTAGAGTTGAGGTGTAACCAACTGCAAGCCTTAGACAAGACACCATTCCTATTGGAAATTATACACGTTCCCCTCAGAGGGAAGAGTCTGGGACCTTGGCATGGCCACGGCGAGCAGCTGGACACAGCATGTCTGGGTGGCAGAATGACAGTGTTTGCACCTACAAGAAACACATGAAAGGTGCTGTGGTCATGGCCCTGTAGCAGCTACTGTAGATGCCCCTAGCAAGGAGGGAGCTATTAAAACATTTTTTATTGGCCACTCTCAATCTTATAGACTGGTATTAAAAAAAAAAATGTAATAAATTTCCGTTTTAGGACATGTGTCTGCTGGGCTGCTGTATGCAGCATAGCCACAGCAGTCACAGAATCACAGAATCACAGAGCATTCATGGTTGGAAGGGACCTTTGAGATCATCGAGTCCAACCACAAAAAAAACCAACAAAAAAACCAAACCACCACACCCACACCACACCCACCCACCAACAGACACAAACCAACAATCCCAGCCACCAGAGCATGCCCTGAAGTGCCATGTCTGCACATTTCTTAAATATCTCCAGGGATGGTGACTCCACCACTTCCCTGGGCAGGCTGTTCCAGTGCCTGACCACACTCTCAGTAAAGTAATTCTTCCTAAAATCTAATCTAATCCTCCCCTGCCACAACTTCAGACCATTTCCTCTGGTCCTGTCATTATTCCCTTGGGAGAAGAGGCCAACACCCACGTCTCTACACCCTCCTTTCAGGTAGTTGTAGAGGGCAATTGGGTCTCCCCTCAGCGTTCTCTTCTCCAAGCTAAACATGCCCAGTTCCCTCAGCCTCTCCTCATATGACTTGTTCTCTAGACCCCTCACCACCTTGATGGTTCTCCTCTGGACACGGTCCAGCAGCTCTATGCCCTTCTTGTAGTGAGGGGCCCAGTCATCTTACCTTGTTCCAGGGCCTACTTTAGAAGGAGAAGACTTAACTTTTGGAAGCGCCATTTTGTCTCCGCCAGTTGCAAAGAGACTCGTGAAAAGGTCAGATGTAGACATCTGTGTTTTACCAAATGAATCCTACATCAGTGGTACATTTTGTCTCTTACATGGGCACCTAAGGCTAACTGCTAAGCTTGTTCACAGCCCACAGTTGGCAAACATCTGTAAATCTTCAGCCAAGCCGACTACACAGAGCCTTGTGGTGAGTGTCTCAAACACAGAGAGTGTGTGTGCCATGCAATTAATGCTTCTGGGGTGGGTCAGGCTTACCGTTCATGGGCTGATCTGCTATTGAGGTTTTCTGCAGGAAATCTGATGTTTCCCAGTGATGTTGGAGCTGTTGCAAGGTTGTGACATCCATGTGTGCTATAGATTTGGCTGGTTGCCCTGCACCGCTTCATATTTGCATCCAAGATTGACTGGCTAGGGATAGCACACATCCAGAGCACCCACAAAGCCACAGAAAATGTTTGGTGTCCTTATATTTAAAGCTGAGGAGGCAGACAAAAGAGAACAAGCCTATCTGACTGACAATCCTACTTCCTTCCAGTAGTAAGATCCCTTCCCCGCTTATGGCCAGCCTCTGCCTTCTCCACACTGCGCTGGGAAGTGCCCGCAAACAGCAGTTCTCCATTCCTGAGGTCAGCCTTTCCGTGGCCAATTCCTCTCCACGGTCTGCAAGTAGAGATGATGCTGGAAGCAGCTCTTCAGTCAAGCCAGTTACCCTTTGGGTAAGAGCCTGTAACAACAAGCGTGGGATGGACATTGGGTCTGATGCAGAGCAGTTCTGCATGCAGTATTCTTCTTTATCAATCATGGGTTTAAGCTCTTTTAAATTCAAAATTATCTCTTCGTCATTGCAGACCAGTCATGCGTCCCTACACTTGTTTTCAATTTAGCTTCCTTCTCCTCTCTCCAACACTACAAAACTGTAAAATAGCTGGTTCCTGTTTCTTAATTTTTGATTCCATCTTCCCTTTAATGTTTCTTTCACTTCCCAATTCAGATGGTATCCAACGACATGCTTTTTAAAAAAAATGATTCCCTTATTTATTCTGCAGGCAGCTTGATACTGTGCACATTTTAATTAATGTATTTAGTTTGGTGCCTATGACGGCTAAAGAGGAGATTTTGAGGTTAACTGCTTGTCATCAGACATTTTGATATATTAGAAAGATTTACTGAAGGAAGGTTTTATATATTCTACAGTGATGTAGAAATCAAATTCTTGCAGGTGGTTTCCAGGGATATATTTACTGCAGGAACATGGCATAGTTTTTCAGTCAGCCTACTCCAATTAGTGAGGTTTCACCATTTTTGTAAGTGGCATACACATTTATTCCCCTTCAAACAAGTTGGAATATTTCCCTTTTGGTTAGATAATTTTTTTAAGATGTAGTGATCTTTTAATGACATGAACAGAATAATTCTATTCAGGTTTAAAAGTAATATTTTTCTTTTTGTATTGAGCAGACACTTTCAAAACCATGAGAACTGGCATTCAATTTCCCATTCATTGCTGGTAAAATTTCCATCTCTTTTTTCTGCAATGCCATGAGGGAACAATTCAAGTCAAGGAATAGAGACAGAAAAGGGCAGCACAGGAGTGTGCAACATTAATCTGAACTGAATCCTAATGAAGTCAATGATAATTTCTCCATAACTACAACGGCTTTGAATCAGGTCCTGAGGGGCAGCTTTATAAAGTAATGTAGGTGCCAGCATTTTTGTAAATCCCACTTGGTACATATCTATATATTTAGATAGCTGAATAGTAGTGAATTTCTGCACTATCAGATACCCTTAAGTCTCAGGCAAGGTCAGATGCATCCTCTACTGCAGTCTGTCTTGCACCTTGGTGAAGCTGCTGGGCATCACCACTTTATTTAAAGTGACTATGAGAAGTCATTAAACTCTTCCCTGAAAGTCAGCAGGTGAATAGTGCTCTCCAACCAGCCATTGCTGCTTTCTACAAGAAAGGCAAAGGCAGCTCAGGAATTTCAAACTACTTGGAAATAGACGCTTTGCTGAGTATAGTCCTAAGCAGGTAGGTGTCTCTGCATGTGTGAGTGCATGATGGGGAGACGAGAGCTGAGTGATGTGAGACAGCTCATAGGAGAAACCTGCGAAGGCAGAAAGGGCAGCACTGTGGGATGAGGAAGGAGTCAGCAAGAGTTTTTGCACGTCCTGCCCCAGAGGATGCTTGTGCTGAGAAAAGGAAAATATCTAGAGTGGCTGGGACCATCTTTGTTGTGGCCAAGAAAACAAAACCTTGTCCATTCTTATGAATAAAAGCTTGCAGAACAATCAGAATAATAAACTGCCTGACTCAAACATCAGGTCCCTCCGTTATCTGGAGTAATCTACAAAACCTGAATTTCTGGTGAGTTATTTGGATTAAGAGGAATTTCATGCATTTTACCAATGTGGTGTCTAGCAAAGGGTTTATTTGTCCAGTCAGTTCCTTTTCTAGCAGCTGCTGTGGCTTCAACTGCAATGCAGTTACAGTATACTTCCTTTTTCTTTTCCGAAAAACTTTGGAGATCAGTTGTTGCTATCTCCTTTGAGTCTTGATGTTCTCTATACAGTTAGTCTGTCTAATTTCCAGACCTTTTCTGAAGCATTTTCTTTCCAGGTTATTTAGACACTTTCTTCTGTCTTTGGCATGTTTTCGCCATGTTGCATTTGAATGGGGGGCTTGTAAGCAGTCCCTGTTCTGAAGGCGGCTTGTTGATCTGTAGCATGGTCTTCATGAAAACTCCATGGCCATATCCTGACTGCACAGGGGGAGAAAAGATTTGGGTATACACAACATAGGCAAACAGCTAGGTTCCCGCTGTGAGGAAATCCAGAACGGCAGTCAGACAGGGAGGATCGGTGCCCTCTGGCAGGTCCCCAGACTCGGAGTGGGAAGGTACATGATACACTATGGAGCATGCCTGCCCCTGGCTGTAGGTAGGGACAACCTGGGACACATGTAGTCTAGATTATTGGTGATGAAAATTTGTTTAAGATGCTGAAGGCTTTGATACTTGATGACAGTCTTTTCTTCAGGTGGCTGCGCTTGGTTGGCATCCTCTTGTGAGTTAGAGTTGACTCATCTTTTGCATGGCATTGCCTTCTACTGTAATACTTACAGTGGGAGCAGCTCAATTGCTCAGTAAGTCCATTTTTGGGGAATGTTTTGCCCTGGCTGATCGATATCCTTGTCTATTTTTGTGGGGAGGGACAGTAAAGGTTTTTGTCTGTATTGTAATTTAGAAGGATTGAGCTAAGAGTATAATTTTAATATTCTGGTATAGTGCTTTTGTGGTTTTCCATGCCTGCTTCATATAATTTTAATCTTTTTTTGGTGATAAAGTCAATGTCTGACAAAGGGATTTTGAATGAATAAGTCTGTGTTTGACAGGCAAGTTTGATTAACCCATTTGTGCAAGTTCCCATTTACCTTAACTGTTCAAGCAGAACCTTGGCATAAAACTTTGATGAGGTTCATGATTTTTGTTGGCATGCAATAGACCTTCAAGATGTTTCAGCACTGGCAGCTGTCAAATGCTTCCATAAGCCCAGATAAATTTAAGCCTCTAAATACTTTTCGAAATCTGCCTCTAATTGAATGAGGCTTCACAATTTCTGGATTTAAACCCCACTGTCAGTGTTTTCTGGATTTAAAACCTGCCCTATTCAAGGGCATATGATCACTGCACTGGCTGGAGCATCTTTTCAAGTTTCATCCCATAGCTCCTGTCCATGAAACCCAGGATCATCTATAAATTGCAGATGGGTGGATTGCATGAAATCACAGGCATTTCCTGTGTTACCCTGGCACATACTTTTCCCAACCCAAATGATGAATACTTATCAGTGTAGGAAATAGAAGACAATGGAAGCTCAGAAATATTATTTAATGACATCTTATGTTGCAGCAGGATTTGTGATACTAACCCAAACCAGAAAAAATACAAAACCAATCTCAAGATAAAAATCTCTTCTATTCCTTTTTATTTTCTCCTTGGCTAGAGCATTGCTGCTAAGACACTCCTGTTGCTTTCCCCTCATACACTGAGCAAACACTGAAAAGCAATTCTTTATCCCATTTTCATCGAACCGTACCTCATGTTCAAACCCGTATGATGACATCAGCAAAGCAGAGTATTTTTTAATAGCATGAAAATATTATCCTATGCCCACAGAAAGCAGATAAATGCTAACATTCCTCTCATCAGAATGCAAATTTGGTGGAGCTGCTTTGAGTGTCTGCTTCAGTGTATAATCAGAAGAGTGACTTCCCTCACATTGTCTGAACTGAAAAGGTACAGGAATTATCCTAGTTACTATAGCAGCTGAGTATTTGGTTAAATATTCAGAATAACTGCACATCAGGTTTATGAACCTTGTTCAAAAGGCTAGAAGTTGAAGATAACAATTGAAATGAGTGAAAACTTTTTATTGTGACAATTTTGAAATGAAACATCCTAATTTTTCATCATCATCCACATGGATGTTGGAGTTGCCAAGTGCTGCTTACACAGCGCCCTGGGAAGCATTTGCACAGAACAACGTTTTCTCCTTAAGTGAGGTCCGCAGCTGTCAGATGGGAAGGATGCTGCTGCTAGAAATAAAGTGAAAATGCTGCTACTTATCTACTCGCCTAAAATGCAGTCAAAATGCACTGAACGAATAGAAGCAAAGAGGCCAAAATGCAACACTGCTGAAATTCTGGCTCCTCAGAATCCAATACAACTGGTCTCCCCAGCTGAGGCGATGTGCCTCAGTGCACAAGGTTTCTTACATTCAAGATCTGAGGTGCTAGCAAAGCATTTAGGAGTGGGAAGAGATTACTTTAGATCTCTCTGCTGAATTTGGTGCTTACATCACAGCTGCAGTGTAAGTGTCCAAGAGCTAGCTCTTGGTTTTCATGCAGTATGCTGCTCCCGCTGAAGTGTAAATTTATGCGCCTCAGTACTTCTAAGGATTTGAGCCCAAAGAGAGCTCCTTTAAATCACCTCTGAGATTTTACAGCCTTAGGAGCAAGCCAGTAAAGTCGTGTATGTATGCAACAAAGTCTTACATTTGTGGCTATCAAATAAAAACCACAGTGACTTGTAGTCTATAAGCTTATGCAGCCATTTTATGCTATGGGCACCCAATGTTTCGAAAAGTGAGTGCCAAAATTGTCTGCGTTTGCAGTGGTTTTACACTGTATCTTCTGAGCCGTTTACCAGAATGTTAATCTCTGACAGGACCTCCCCCAGTTTAGAGCCTACCTGTCTCTTCTTGTGACAAGTCAGTAAAGGCTGACCCCAGAGCCAGCGTGGCCACTGGGTCACCCTGGGCAGGCGGCATTAAACCATGGCCAGATGCTGCTGGCCCTGCCTGGCTCCGGTGGGGAGCTGTGCCAGCTGCCTCTCTTATTCCCTCGGGTTGCTTGTGGCCAGGCTGCCTGCGCCACTGCCCCTCCTTTTGAAACACCACCCTGGGAAGGACAACACCGGCTCAAGGGATCTACGTCTGTTTTCCAACAGCGTGCTCAGTAATGGCAGGAATTTGAGATATTACTGAGCCAAACAACAACCACACCTACTATGAGTTTTACTGCTGGGTAAGTGACATCAGCATCAACCCCAGAGATATAGTTAGAAAAGCCTTCATCTTAACAAGCAAATAGCTGAGAGCAGCTTCTGCTGCTAAGTCCTGAGCAAGACTAGGTTAAGTGTATAACTCTTTCACATGAAGGTATTTCACTGAATTTCACTGAATTTTCACTGAATTTTTTGGAGTTGGAAGGGATCATAGAGATCATCTAGTCCAACTCCCCTGC
>VXAK01006919.1:10196-37916 GCA_013399435.1 Arenaria interpres | reverse complement strand
CCAATCCTTGCATCATCTTTGTTGCCCTTCGCTGGACTCTTTCCAGTAGTTCCCTGTCCCTCTTGAACTGGGGAGCCCAGAACTGGATGCAGTATTCCAGTTGTGGCCTCACCAGTGCAGAGTAGAGGGGGAGAATGACTTCCCTCGACCTACTAGCCACTCTCTTCCCTATGCAGCCCTATTTCAGCTGTGTTTATAAAGACTAATGTAGTGTTTCAAATACCACTCAATTCACCTATCTCTTAATGGAAAGAACTGCAGTTTATGTTCCAAAAAGCTCTAAACAAAGTTCAGGTCTCTTTCTCTTTAACAAGATTAAAAAATTTAACTTTTGATGTTTTTGCTGAAGATGGGGTGTTATCCATTTTCAGTCCATCACTAAGACTTTTTAAACTTCTGATTTCAGTGTGGACAAGCCCAAGAATTCAGAATGTATCCCAGTATTTCAGAGATTTCTAACCATGGTGTAAACAGCTATCACTGAGTAATTTCCCTCTGGTCCCCTGAAGCAGGTAACACGATCTAGAAGTTCCTTGGTGCATATCGATGAACTTTCTTAAACAGGCTTTGGAGAAAATCTTAACAGGCTATTTCTGGCTAGTGTCCAGTGCAGCTAACTGCTATACCATGTCTTTGAAAATAAAGGAATAAGGTCAAGCTGAATATATTCCTCTGGGGAAGATACTTGCGTTACTTTTCTGCTTCAGCAATTCATGTCCAGTAGACAGACGTCTTTCCTCAGATTAGACATGTTACATGCAGCTGAATATTTTTAGGGCAGGGAGCCACAAATATGCCCATTTCTTGTCACAGTCTGTATCTACAGCAACATGTTTGTCTAGACATGGAGTGAATGCAATTGGAAGCAACTCTCCTACTTCTTTGTCCTTGCTGTGCTTTGGTTCAGCATGTGGAATGGTCTTGAAACACATCCTCTGATTTCATCTCGGCTGAAACAAAGCTGGAAAATATTACGCAGAAGCACAGCTAACAGGCATTCAGGCTCAGGACTAGACTACAGCATCTCTCTAAAATAAACTTCTCTAAAATGCATGCAATGTGGACAGTGGGTACTCACCACCAAGTGTTTTGCTCTCCAAATGATTTCTGTTGTGCCAGGCTATGTGCCAATATGACTGATCAGGCAGCATAAGCAATGTTAAATACTAACCCCCAAACCAGCCCAAGATAATATTCATTCCTTTAATGCAATCTTTTTAACCTTGGGAGGGAAAAACTTATTAAACTAGTAATCAACTAGAATCCCTGATATTTATAAAGTAGCTAACAGTTTTTCCTGTGACCTTTATATAAATGCATGCTTTGTGTAATTAAAAATGATCTAGAATGTGATTATTAGAACTATAGGACAGAATTATCATATAAGTGCTATTATTAATGGGCCATTCATCCAGCTGTTCTCTCTTGAGTAAACCTATTCAGACTTTTTCCCTTGAAATAAGATGGCTACATCCAGTACTATCTGTTTTGCTTGCATTTCATGATCCTCATGGACCAGAAATCTTCTCTTACCCCAGAAAACTACTATGTACTGTAGAAGCAGAAGTCATCATTTCCTTCACAGTCTTTCACTGAAACTTGAAGGTTTTAACAATAAATGGAAATAAATGATAATGCTGTCACTTTGATACTTGCCTATCTTCATATCAAAGCAGTTTCTGATGACATCTTTCAGAAGTTCACAAATCTTAAAGAATAACCTTAACCACAACATGTAATGTCATTCTTATCTTATTCCCCTTTTTTTTTTTTTCAATTTAACAGAATTAGGGAAATTACATCTCAGTAGCAATCCACACAAAGTACCCAAGGGTTTTTCAACTTCTGTTGTTGCACTAGGCCTAAATGTCAGCAGTGCAGTTTGCATTACCATTGCCATTATCTGGGAATTCTATTTATAGAGGCTCTGTATGAGCAAGAACTGATACTAAAACAATCCCCACAGAAAAAATTTTGGTTCAGGAGTTGGGGCTTTTGCAGATTGCACTGATTCAACCATTCTTTCTTTACCAGAACACCTCTCCATCTGCTGTCCTCAGGAACAGAACTTTACCTTTGCTTAACTAAATAAAGAGCATTCATTGGTGGGATTTAAATATACTGTTTAATATGGAAACTCTTGATCTAAGCAGGCATTATCTGAGGTGCTATAAAGCTCATTTTTTATGTGAGTCCTGCATGGGTAACACTTCCATCCAAACACTTGCTGGCTTTGAGAAAACCTTTAACAAATTAGACACTTGAATTCTTACCAGCCCTTCTCTAACTGTGTACCTGCCATCTGGCTTCATAGTATGCCCCAGTCGACTATGCCTTACATTTAATTATTTAAGGAATGAAATAGCTTTTGAAATATTCTTGCAGAGTTTGACCTTTCTGGATGAAGTTATCTTTAAATTTTGAGAAAAAAGTATACTGTCAGTATGTAAAACTCACACAATCTTTTTCTTCTCTAGAATCTTCAAAATTATTAAATCTTTCATGTTATATTTTTTAAGGCCTATCTGAACATCACTCAAAACCTCTGTTTCCCTAAAAAGTCAGGCTTTTATAATCTGGGATCAACTTTATAAAGCAACCCAACTTCATTGTCTATCAAAGTGTTAATTATCTCACAGAAATTAATTTGCAAGATGCCACCTTTGTGACAAGGTAGGACTAGTCTGCTAGAATTTGTTGGGGAAAATATCCATTTAAATTTGTGAAAAGATGACTAGTTGAGCCTTTCATGCACTTGCTAGGACAAAACCATGGGCTATTATTTTACCTGAACTTGCAAAACACTGAATCTGAGCTTCAAAACCTCACATTCATTAACTGAGATCAGCTTAAACTCAAATCAGTTGATAAGCTTTGGGGAAACTACCTGTTTGAATTTGTCTACAAATTGTGTTAGTCAGGCTTTGAATGACACTGAATTCAATCTATGTGATTTCAAATATTTAAATCTGTCTATCAAACTGTATATTGGATTCTACTTGCAGTTTTGCATTACAAAAAACTAGAAATCTAGGAGTATTAGATTTGAGCCACAACAGGCAGGACTCACACCTCAGCTGGTGTTTATGAAAAACCTCCCTCGCCTGAAGGTTTTCAGTTTGTTTCGGAATGTGTTTTCCACACGTGGAGACAACCATCCAAGCAGCAATCCTCCTGAGGAATCAGCATTCAAAGGAAAACACTTCAAAGTTTTATGGGGCAACAGTTAGATAAGGGAAAGACATACATTTTTAAAGCATCTCAATAACCTAACACATCTTGGTATATCCCACATTAAACAAGTAACAATCCCCACTGATGCGTACTTACTATGCAGTTGTGAAAAGCAACAAAGTGAAAGTTTTTGATTTAACACCCTTCAGTGCATTTACTCATGTGAAACCAAATGAGCAGGGTTTTGGCCTTATCATGACTGCTGATGCTTCACCCAGAGACTCCTGGCTCACAGAATTAACAAGATTTCAGAGATTTTTGTTGGATGTGCTGTTGAAAAAGTCTGTCCTCAGCACCTTGATCACGCTGAGAGTCAGTCAATCTGCAAAGCTTGAAAAGACAGATAGTGGGAAGGCAAACTGACAAAATAATAACTTCATCAAACAGACACAGCGTGCTAACACCTTTATACCACAGGCAGCAACCACAGACCGCTGGGCAGCTCCGCATAACCATATAAACAATATCCCTGTGGGCGTCCTACCTGGCAGACCATTGCATATGGAGGAGATAGGCATCCACGTAGCAGTTGGCCTGAGCAGCACAGGCTTGTGCTGCACCATGCTGTACTACACATATGACTTGGCCTCGAGGACCATGCTGTGCCACCCACATCCCTTGCTGTAGGATAAACACAGCTGGCTAGTTGTAACTAAAGAGCCTGTAGGCAGCACCCACTTGTCACCAGAAATGATGCCACCAGCACGTCCTTGATTTTATCTTGAAGCAAAGCAGTGTGTTTTCATATAAACATCCTTTTGCACCACAGTAAAAATGATGAATAGAGCTGCTTTGCTTTCCAGAAAATCCTATAAAAACTCTAAAGACAATAAGCTGGTGGACCTCACCACAGATGGGGAATCCGGGCAGTGAGCCATGCCAAGGCCAGAGGTCTGTCTGATGCTGTACCATTTTGGGTACAGCATCAGAAGGGACACAAGATGTTATAACTTGTTATCACTTTTTTCCGGGATATTAATAACATGGTTAACTTTCTTGAGAGTGCTTGTGCCTTTCTTACTGTGACCCAAAAAGAACCAGCACCTCCCTGAGCAAAACAAGCACTATCTATGCTGGTCTGCAGAGATTCACACAATTTCCTATTTACTGTTATTAGCATCATCGTGGCAGCAATCACAAAACATTTATTTTACTGGGATGCTCACTACACCTGCCACTCCTGTCCAGCGAGGTGCCTGGTGGTACGTGCATGGCCACACAAAACACTCCCTACAGCATACACATTGGATAGTCAGCGGTGGCGGAGCTTCACCAATCTTTGATCTGGCCTGGAGGAAAGAGGGAGAAGCCCGTTCTGCTGTGGCCAAAGGGAAGGTCCTGGGAGCCAGGTGCTGCATGTCCAGGCAGCAGAAAGGCAACACTTCCCAGATGTGATAATGGGATAATGAAGCCAGCTGCTGCTTAAGAGAAATACACCGAAAGGCATCACCTTAAGGTTCAAAGAAATTTCTACTTTTAAGGGTGTTTATTGCTTATGTGTAGGACATTTGTTTGCTCACTCTGAATGACCCAGGAGTACTCTCTAAGCCTCTCTGTCCTTTGCTTTAATCATCTGTGCAATGCAGATAATGAGAATTGCTTTGCAAATCATTTTGTATCTGTAAAGTGCTTTGAGATAATGAGATGAAAGACACAGGGAGCCTCATCTTGCCAAGGGGAAATCTGTTGGCATCTCCCAGAACAGTGCCTAGTCAATATTCAAGCTATTAAATTATTGATGAGATATGGCTATTGATCATTTCAGGTGATTCTGCCCTTCTCACATTGGCTGCAAGCAATGATTAGGAGCATTTTCCCAGGTTTGCTCTCCCTCTGGGCCTTGGTATTCAGCCATGTCAGCTATGGCTTTGTCTGGCTCTCTTCCCTACATGAAACTATCATAGAAGTCAGCAGATCAGATACACAGGCACAATAAAGTTCATTACTTCCAGGCCAGCTGAGGGGAATCCTCAAAGGCGCCTAGGTGTGTAAGTCTCAAAAGACAATGATCTTTAAGGCAACAGCCAGCCATGGGAGATGAATTCACAGTCTTCAACCAGGTTTCTCCTACAGGGCATGGGACAGAGGACGGCACCTTATGCCAAGCAGGAGATGTGCCTTGGGAGAGAGGCATGCTTCCAGTCCTGCATTTTACCACCAGCCTTAGCAGATGTTGGTGTGTTTATGTCTGTCGNAGAGAGGCATGCTTCCAGTCCTGCCCACCTCCTGCAATTTATGCATTTTACCACCAGTCTTAGCAGATATTGGTGTGTTTATGTCTGTCAAGCTAAACACAACAGGGCCAGGATAGATCCCAGTCCTCATGCCAGTGGCAAGACCATGGCAAAACCAATGAAAAAAAATATGTTTTTTTCTTTGTTTTCTGATTAGAGGGTGGGATTACACATGGTTAGTGAGTTACAGTTAATCACATTAGAGTGGTTTTTTTTTTCATCCTTAGTTCTTGGTCTTCTTTCCCTACTCAGGATCTGTTGCAAATCCTATGACTTGTGAATTTGCCTTTAAGTTAACAGTTGTGTCTAGCAGAGTGGAAGAGACACTCAGAGGTTTCATTCAAATTCATGCTGAAATCCGAGTGCAGTGAGAACAGCTTCCTCACAGAGGAGTAAATTATTGCCCTGATTATCAGGGAGGGAAGGAAACAAATATTCACCTTCCTTTTGTAGCACATACCCTACTGTCAGAGTCCTCCTGGATTATTGCATCCAGCCTTTGGATGTGAGGTATTTAAACCTCTAGAGGTAGGCCAGTATTCAAAGCCTTGCATTTTTATGAGTGACCTAGATACATTTCCCTGGTGCAAATTCTCTGGTTCAAACTTCCTTCTGAAAGCTAGAGTCCACTTTCTTCTTAGTGCTCTCCTGGTTGCTTAACCATCTCCATTCCTTGAATCCCACTGATGCTGTGACCTTCCCAGCTCTTCCTGGCATGCCACAATCCCAGCAATGATGGCAACATCCCCCTCTTTTCACTAAAAAAGCAAAATAAAAAATAATATATGTCAGTGGAAATCATCCAGCTCCCAGAAGGTGAGGTCCCTCTTTCTTCTTCATCCTTCCTTGGGTATCTGGTAGTCTGCTATTGCTTAGGTGAGTAGACAGAAAGCCCGTGGATTGCCCTGTCTGACACCTCAGAGCTAAGCAGTCAGCTTCTTGGGCTCTAAAAGCCTGTCAGCATCTTGCACTCTCCCAGCTTATGTATCTCTGTCTCTTTTATAAGGTTTTTATAAACATCTTGGTGAGCTGCATACTCAGCCTTTTTCAGAGTAAATGCTATGAAAATAACATCATAACATCAAACATAATCACAAGAAATTTGTTTTCCCCAATGCCACCAAAACTGAGACTGGAACAAGTTTCAGCAATTTAAGCATCTGGGTACTTTCTATCTCAAAATAGCTTGTCCAAGGCAAGAAAAAGAAAAGGAGTTGTTAAAGCTCTCTGAGGCTGGTGGGAATAAATTATGCAGTTGTAATTATGTACAAAGCTACAGGCTTTGTACATGAAAGTATAAATAAAAATTATTTATACTTTTATTTATAATATTTAGTATGGGCATCTCGAAGTCATGCTTATCTTATTTGCTAGCTCTTCAGCAGAAAATTGTCAGCATTGCAGTGGAGAACAATGTTTTAAATAATCATCAAGACCACTAGAGGTGCCCATTGTGTACTTTATTTTTAAGACCTGTGAGAGCAATAGACATAAGTGTACACATACAAAAGGAAAGCTTGGGGCTGGAGTTCATTGGACCTTATATATATGTACATAAATACTTTAGGTACTGAGCAGAGAAGTGTGGACTTGTGTGGGCCCAGTGGTCAGATCATTTCCTCTCCTTTGTGCTTTACCTCCTGAATGGGTCACCAGCTTTGTGATCTTTCCTGGTGTAACAGCTCATGGTGTTGCTATGTCCCTCTTAGCCATATCTTGTCATAAGAACTAATATTCCTACACCAGGTGAGTACAGAAATAACTCTATTAAAGTCTATTAAATTAACTGGTTTCCAGTTACTCCATGACAAACACTGGAAAACCACAAATCACTGCTGTCTACACACTGCCCCCTCTGGGTCAGTTGATCAGTAGACAAGAGCTTCCGGTTTTGCCATTATGATTTTTATCTCTTTTGCTAACTTTTATTGGGATGATATCTTCTATGGCAGAGAGATAAAGAGGATAAGTATTTTCATTTTTTAAAGCACATGCAATGCTGCCAAGAATTTGAGAAATCAGATACTAAGTTTGCTCTTCCTTAACACTGATCTCTGTTCACACATAGCTTTGTGTATGTGGCACTGGAATCAATCTCAGAGCTCCTGACTGGAAATTCGTTACTCTTCTGGAAAAAAATATTTATAAAAATGTATGCTTTTAGTATTACATAAGCTGGGTTAGCCTCATGAAGTCTCCCAGATAACCCTGTTATGGTGAAAAACATAAGAACTTTCCAGTATTTCTTAAAAGTATATTTGTTTAGACAACACTGTATTTTAGTCAAATAGAGTGTTGCCATTGAAGCATAGTAATATTGCTTTACAGATATTTTTCATCTTCGTTTCAGACTATTCTAAAAATCAAATGCTTTTTAAAAATATTTTGATGGATGTTTGCTATCGATATTTTTAAATCCAGTTTTATTACATTGTAGTTGCAAAGCACAATCTTCTCTGTGGTCCCATCAGTTGAATAGCTATCATGTCACCACTTAATCACAATTGTAATGACTGTCTTTTGATGATAGTCCTTTCTTCTCTTTCATCTCACATTCTTCCCCTTTATTCTTCCTTGTATGTTTCTATATCTGAATCTTGTCTACAATATTTTAGTAGCTTCTTTCTAACCGTTTGCATGTATTATTTTGTATAGTAATGTTCTAAAACATTTCCTAATTTGGGGGTTTTGTCTTTCCTTGTAAGCATTATTGTGCTTCAAAAAACTAATATTTTGGAGACTGGTACATTTCTCTTTCCATGATACTTAATCTTCCATCCAGAAAAAGGAAATTAAACAAAGCTGACCAGGGAAATAAAGATGCCTGAATGCTGGTGCTACAAACCTGATCTAGCACATTTAATGAGTCTTTTTACTGTCTTCAGCTGGATTTGAAACATTGTAATAGCAATACAAAAACATTCCCATATGCAAACATAAAAGTAACAAAAGTCTGATCAGAGAGATGAAAGATTTCTAGCATTTTCATCTTCCATTAATAATAAATCCTATTTCTGTTTAGTAGTCTCTATTGTCTGTACTGTGGGTATTTATTTAGAAAGGCGTTTAATTTCTCTACAGTAACAATGAAAACTCAGATGAACTCTGCAATCTTTGTGCTTCAAAGACCTTCCATGAATTCAAATTCAATTGCTATCCTCTCTGTTTCAAATTGGTTGTATGGAATAGCAAAACTGAGGTATACAAATGTCTTAGAAAAATCTCAGTCCATGACTACATGTACTTACGACTTTTTGAAAGCTAGTGCTAAGTAACTGTTAACAGAAAAAACAAATTCTCTTTTTTAAAGGAAACTTGAATGTCCCAGTTGCAAGTCTGTTATGAATTGTACTTTGGTATTTCCAAAATCCTGGCAGAGCCAAAGTATCCAAAATGCCACCATTTAACATTGTAATGAACAACCCCGCTGTCATTCTTGGCTGTAGGAGGCATCACATGAAAGGAGAGCATGGAGACGGAGCTGAACTGAAACCCTCAGACAACCATAAGAAAGTTTTAGAAGATTCTTTTCAGGGCCTGAATAAGCTGATGAAAATAAAGCCAGACAGGAACCCGTATCCGAAGGCAATTGAAATGCCTCATGATTTATGCAAGAAAATGGTGGAAAGCGAAGATGAATCTTTTGCTAACTTAGCAAATCCTAGGGAATTGCTGGCTGATGAAAAACATTTATGTAAAATACCAGCTGGGTTTCCATTTCCTTTAACCACTTTGAATTTGAGAAATAGCTGCACGTTTTCTGTCAGCAACATTTCTTTCAGTGCTCGCACAGTGGCAGAGCTCTACTTGGACGAAAGTCAGCTTTACAGTAATCCCTGCAGAAAACCCTTCACACGCACCCCCCCTAAGAAAAAAAACACAACCAAACCACAAAACAGAAAAGTCCCAGCAGAGCGCTGCTTCTTCCATGCCTCACAACCAACCATACCTCTCCGTGAGGAGCCTCCCGGGAGGCTGAAGCCCATGGATCCTCCATGGGGACCTGTGCCCGGGGCCCAGGACCAGCCACCCCCAGGCAGGGCAGGCTGGGGGGGGGCCGCTGTCCAAGTTACCCAGGAAAGGGGTGGCATTGAAGCCGCCCTCCCCTCCAGCTACACCTCCCAGCTGGCTTTGTGGCTCAAAACTGCTCCTCTTAATTGGACTGATCAACAAAAGAGAAGGCCCGGGGTGAGTTTTTTACTCCGTGCCACTGATAGCTTCTTGATTCAGCTTTCCATCATCGAAGCACAGTGCAATCCCAGGTGTATAAACATGTCTAACAACTCCTTTATCCTCCTTCCCTCCAGTAGCTATTTAAAAAGTTTGATGTCCAAGGACTTTATAATGAACAGCTAAAGCCCTTCAGAAATCTTAAAAATCTTCCCACCTGCAGTTTTGGAGTCTTCTTTATCAAGAGAGTTGATCTCGGTCTTTCGCTAAGCTAAGTACAATTTCTTTGTCTGGCAGCAGAATATCACCTTTATCACTGGGTAGCAACAACAGTACTATTAGGAAGAAATCAGTCAAAACCAGATACAGACCTGGAGTAAATAATATGCCCTTGCCAGAAGATAAACCCAGCAATGATATATCTTTGCTGAAAACAGTACAGCATTTTTGATAAATCCTTCAAAGTTCGAACAGTGCTTTTCTTCACTGACAAACAGAAATTTGAAGGTGTTTAGAGAGTGTTGTATTTGAATTTGTCTTTTAATAGCATTATCTAAGCTCTGAATGCTACCAGTTTTATCTTCCAACCTAATTTGAAATATTTAGAGTTCTCCAGTCATAAGCTGGACTTAGTTTCTCATTATGCTTCTTATGAAACACCTACTTTAGAGGCACCGGATTTTGGTGAAAATAAGCAGTACTTTACTGTGGCAGGGATAATACATAAGCTATGTTTTATCTATCTCTGTTTTTAAGAGCTTGAAAGCAATAATACAGGATTTAAGGAGGTCTACCTCAAGTGTAGGACATGAATAAGGAAGTGCCAAGAGGACAGAATGATGGTGGAAGCTCTCACAGTTTTTTGGAAATCACATGTGGATGGCACTCTGAAGTGTTATATACTAATGCCCACAGCATGGGGAACAAAAGGAGGAATTAGAGGTCTGTGTGTAGTTGAAGGACTACAACCTCATCAGGATGATAGAGATGTGAGGGGACAGCTCATACAACTGGAATGCTGTAATCTTGGATATAGGCTATTTGGGAAGGACTGGCCAGGATAGTGAGGTGGTGGTGTAATTCTGTATGTGGCAAACCACAATGAGCCAGCTGAGAACAGGTAGATGAGTGTCCTGGACTGAGGTAAAACAGAACAAATTTTCTCTTCATAAAATTTACTTCTCTTTTAGTTGCTCTTCTAACTAATTAAATTGCTGAAATTAATGGCATATTCTTCAGTGTCCGCTTCTAGCAGATAAGGTCTGATATTTATAGTTAATACCAAGGAATGGTATTCAGAGAGGCTCTTGTTTATACTTACTGCTATAAGAACCAAGGTCAGCTATAACTTTATCGTGTGTTAAGTTGGACAGTCGGAAGCGGAAAAGCGCAGAGGGGTCACACCTGCGGGGAAGAGCAGACAGGACAAGTGACTCAAAACTGACCAACGGGGTATTCCATTCCATCTGCATCATGCTCAGTATAAATCTGAGAGATCAAGGGGGTCACTGTCTTTCTTCAATGTCCGGCATCCAAGGAGTACTCTGTTCATCTGCCTTTGATCCTGATGGATACATTCCTGAGTCCATTTCCTGAGTTAAGCTCCCATCCATCGCTCAGTCCAGTCTGGGACTTTCCCAGTGCCTGCTGGTGATGTGATCATCATCCCGGGTGCTCAATACTGGATTTGTACATATTGTATTTCTTTTGTTATTTTCTTATTAATATTATTATCTTTCTCTTTTAATTATTTTATTATTAATATTTCATTACATAGTTTTGTTTCTTTTAGACTCATAAGTCTCTCTCTCTCATTTTTCTCTTCTGTNTTCATCTGCCTTTGATCCTGATGGATACATTCCTGAGTCCATTTCCTGAGTTAAGCTCCCATCCATCGCTCAGTCCAGTCTGGGACTTTCCCAGTGCCTGCTGGTGATGTGATCATCATCCCGGGTGCTCAATACTGGATTTGTACATATTGTATTTCTTTTGTTATTTTCTTATTAATATTATTATCTTTCTCTTTTAATTATTTTATTATTAATATTTCATTACATAGTTTTGTTTCTTTTAGACTCATAAGTCTCTCTCTCTCATTTTTCTCTTCTGTCCTCTGAAGGGAGATGCTCTCCCTTCTCTGAAAGGGAGAGTGGTAAAAGAGAGCATCTGTCATTCCTTCTAGTGGCCAGCCCAGCCCAAACCATGACACAAGTCATCCCACCTTGCTGATGGAATTTTTTTGTGAGGCAAGTGTAACTTCTGTCTGTTTTTACAGCCACCTCTGTCACATAAAGTGAGCAACTTTCCTGTCTAATAAGTTAAATTATTTAGTGCAACTGAGCTTCAAAGGGAATCTTTCTAAATGTGCCCGCACAATTCCTGATTTCTCAAAATGACTGTATGTAATGTTAACATAAGCATCCCATGACTGGCACCTGATCTCATCTATGCAATACCTGAACATTAGGCAGATTAGAGCATAATGAATGCAGACAGACCTGCATTCCTGGACGAGCAATATGTTGCTTTTTCTCTTATTATTTTGACTGCTATAATAGCCCTGAATGATGAAGTCCTTGGCTCTGCATCCATAGCCACACAAAACAATCCCTACAACACACACATGGCATATGACACCCAAGAGGCAGCAGTGACCAACAGGGTAAACGCTGAGCTTCAATTTGGCCCAGAGGAAAGGGGTTCCTGCCATGTCTGGAGAGAAAGGGGCCTGGGAGGAGGACAAAGCTGGGGGCCTTTACTGGCAGAGTCCAGAAACAGCAGGATGCACAAAAAATAGCAGCCAGTACAGCAAGTTTTATACAGACTTCATTTAGTAATCAGACAGAAAAATCAACCTTTGCCTTAGAAATTGCTTTATCAGCATGGAGAAATTACCAGAATTGTGAAGGTAGCTGTAATTTCATTGGAAAGTAACATTTGTACTGAAAAGACTGCAGAAGTTTGGAGGAGTCAGAAACTATAAAGCTTTGGCCTGATTTTATGAGAAGTGTGCTAATATTATAAATATAGAAGATTGTATCCATAAATGTTATAATATGCTGGTGATTTGGGGAAAAGTTTTCTCAGTGCTCTTCAGACAAAAATAAATATTACAGATTTACAGAGCTTAAATAGTTATGATATCACTTTCCACTGGAATTCCTAAATGCATTTTGTCTTTGTCTATTGTTCAATTATTTTATTCTTCCTCTTTCATTATAATTCTGAAATAATTTTTGACGGTTCAAATAGTTCCCTGTCCACCAAAGTACTCAACCACTTGCTTGTCTTTCAGTATATTTTCCTGTCTAATGGAACTGAATTTATATTTTCTCTTGTTTAATTCCCTGAAGGCACAAAAGCAGTGCTTGAAGTCCACACCTTTCATGGCTCATATCACCAGCTAAGTATCATTTATTTAAAGTGATTGAAATAGAGCTATTTAATAATAGACAAGAAACACAGAGGAAGCACACAAGGAGGCACTTAGGGGCTTCATCAACAGACATGGGTTTGCTCCTTAGAATATTAATTGCATTAGAGGAATACAACATTTCTCTCATAAGGGAGACATTTATCTCTTCCCCAAAGAGAAATTAATATTCCTAAAAATAATCTTTATTTCCCCTTTCTTATGATAACCTTATAGGCTTTAAAGTTGAATTTAAAAAAAAAAAAAAGAAAAAAATAATTTCCATGTAAATCTACAACTTTGTCCTTGTCTTCTTTGAACTTAGTGGAAAATCTGCCTGCAATGGCAAAGGCAGAAGTGGATTAGCTGGGACAATTGCAGGTATGTGCTTTTGGAGACTATTTAAATTAAATAATACATATAACATAAGTTCCTGCTAAACTATTACGTTTTGGGGGGAGGGGGGCTTTAGTTTTCTGCTAATTAGAATAGTTAGCCCATTAATCATGTTTTCACAAACAGAAAATTCTGTCACGTGGCATTGCAAATGGTTATGTTGACTCCTCTACAGTTAGAGACAAACTTCTCCAAAAGGGCAAGACGCTAATGTTTGGGAACCTGACCATCTCCGTAAGGGGAGCCTGAGAATTTGAGCAGCTACCCTTGATCTTAAAACCAGTAAGTTGCTGCTATCTTGCTGCCTGCTTCAGATCCTTACAATATATAAGGTGTTGTCTTTCCAGCTCCATCATCTGTGGTTCATTCCCAAACTATTCACGGTTTCAATTCACCATTCAAAGTTTCCTACTTCCCAAGAGCTCCCTGAAAAATCTGAACCAGGCTGTACAGAGAAAATTAAATAACAATTAGAAAAGAAACAATCATAACTTTGAAAGTGATTTAAAAGTGATGAAATAAGGCACTGAATCTACACTTCCTTCAGCTACATGGAATTAAAACCATGCAATTGGAACTTAAATTTATCCAACACTTGAAAAATTTCTTAAAAGAGTTAATTAAGTGGGTTTTCTGCTATTTTGCTCCTTATAGTTTAAGCGGTGCAGAAACAGGCTTCTACCTTGCAAAAAAATCTGAAACATTAAGCAATTATTCCCAAATATGGAAAATCTTCAAATCTTGAAACTCTTTATAAACTGAAAAATCTCGGAAAAACTATTAGAAATTTTGATGAAATAATTTATCATTTAATTGCTTAATTTTAAATCCAGTCTTTCTAAAACAAAATTGATGAATGATTTTAAAATAAAATTTCAGAAAATGCCAGAATGTGAAATAATTTAGGTGTGAGAATTTCACGTCACATCTACAACATCAAGACTTTTTTCTAAACATTGTCACCAAAACGATTTGTCAAAACTACAGCGTTTTCACTATGTCTTTTCACCAGCCATTTAAATTTAACAGAAAGCCTGTTTCAACAAAGAAATTAACTCTTCTAGATTCTGGGAGTTTCCACAAGAAGTTTTATTTTCGTTTCCTTGCTATTTAAGACATGGTAAAAGCAGACCAAGTATCATTATTTACATACTCTTTCTATCTTTCCTTCTGGTGATATTTAATGAAAGCTTGAGAAATCAGAAACTTTCTGACTAATATTTGCTGTGAGGTGTTACTACTGATACTTGGTAGAAAGAGAACATTCCCCAGCAGTTATCGATGCATTTGCAATCTTCAAAGAGATTGTTGAAGTTTACAGCGGAAAGAATTAAAACTAACATCATTGTGTATCTTTGTTTAACTATTAGCCAGAATGGAGCATTGGACTGGGGATCCTTTAAGAGGATTTGCTCCCTGATGCCATTAGTTACAGTAGCCTTCGCATCGGTAGTATGTTTACTTGAAAGTAGTTTGTTCCCTTTTCAGCGCAGATGTCTTCTCTCTGGTAGGCTTTCTGGAACGAGACATTTTCACAGGCTTCTGACACAAAATCCATGCTCCTGTGACTGGCGGAAAGTTCTTTCTGTGATCGATTCTTTTAATTTCTTATTTTTAATCATGGTTATAGGGCAGTTCAATAATGCATGCTACTCAATATTGGCCCGTGACACTAAAAAATGTAGAATCTATTTCTATAAGCACCGCTAATAGTGACCAAGTAATGAAACAGATAATGGAAAGATCTACGCAGAGAAAGCCATTTTTTGGAAATACCAGTACTGTCATGTCAGCTGTAGAAACCCAGAAACCTACTGCATATTCTTCGGTACCATCTACTGGTACAGTGTCATAATGTGCAGCTTTCTTGTATAAGTTTATGTTAAAAAGCCAAATAGACTTTCAGTTTTGCTTTTTAGCAGTCTTTTTATGAAGAGGAACTTGGGAAAAATTATGGTTTTGAAAGATGCAGGACAAGTTTTCATGTACAAAACTGTGTGTTCATGATTTCTGGTCCTTAATGATATTTTTATTGCCCTGTTCCTATTTTGTATTTACTGTCTTATCACACTTTTAAGGACAGTGAGATTTACAAAGGCATCATTTTTGGTCCAGGCAATTTAAAAAATCATCTTCACATCAGAAAAAAGTAAGCAAAATATGGATTTAGCAAATATCACTTGCCTTCCTCTTGTTTTACTTGCCCTAGAAGCAGAGCTCTTTGAAAGGCTGTTTTGACTATATATAATTGCTTTGTGAATCCCATATCGCTCCCTCAAGGGCTAAGGGAGAAGAAAAAGATTTCATATTAAAGGTCATCCAAACCCAGAAATACTCCACAACAACATAGACTGACGGGTTTTCATATTTTAACACAAAATCTGTATCATTGGTGGCAAAAGCAAAAGTGTGTAAAGTACATCAGTATGTAAAAAAAAACCCCTAAAATATACTAGCAACTGATCAGCTAACATTGTTTTTACTGATGTTTTAATGTGACAAACTCCCATCAGAACAAATTTTAAAGTTGGTCAGGGGAAATTCCCTCTAGATATGACATAAAAGATGACTAATTTCCTCACAGTATGGGCCAGAAATATACAGCTAGAAATATTATAAAGAAACAAAATTAGAGAGTGATGGTTAAGCCTTCAAGATTTTGAAAATGCCAAAATTAGAAATGGCTTTGCAGTTTCAGCTTTGAGCATTGCACCAGGTGACGTTGCTGTTAAGCCCCAAGGTTCTATTTCTCTTCCACAACTCTGTGTCCTGGTTTCAGCTGGGAGAGAGTTAATTTTTTTCCTAGTAGCTGCTGTGTTTTGGATTTAGTATGAGAAAAATGTTGATAACACATACTGTTTTTAGTTGATGCTAAGTAACGTTTACATTAGTCAAGGACTTTTTCAGCTTCCCATAGAAGCTAAGAGAGAGCATAGACAGGACAAGCTGGCCAAAGAAATATTCCATACCATCGACATCATGCTCAGTACATAAATGGGAGTTGGCTGGGGGCAAGAATCTGTGATCACTGCTCAGGAATGGGCTGGGCAAACAATCATCAGGTGGTAAGAGCAACTTCTGTTGTATCACTTTATTTCGTATATTCTATTATTTTATTTTTATTTTATTTTTTTTTATTTCTTCTTCCATTACTGTTCTATTATACTGTCTTTAGCTGAACTCACGGGTTTTTTCCCCCTCTTCTTCCTACCCTATTTGGGGAGGAGGAGGATGTGAGCAAACAGCTGTGTGGTCCTAGTTGCTGGCTGAGGTTAAATCCTGACACCCAGATTCTGGCGTCCTTTCATGGGAAGGAGAAAAGGCACATATTGGAAACATATCAGTATTGTAATCCAGGCAACAAAGCTAGGAGACGGTGGAAAGCTATTAGTTTTTCTCAACTCAGGCAAAATAACAGAGTAAGATGCTTTTTGGAGATGGCTGGCCCTGCGTAATGGACAGCTTGTCATGGTGTGCTGGGTCCACAAGAAGAAGACACTCTGTGTAGGACATGCAGCTGTTTTGTCTAAGCACACTCAGGAGCTTTGCATGTACCTGCCAGACCATGAAGGAATACCTCTTGGAATACCTCTTCTGGATGATGGAAGAGTTTAAGGTAAGTCAGAGAGAAAAAAGAAAGAAAAGGGAGGATTTTCATGGAAATGTGCCTGATTTTTTTACTTGGAAGGCATTGGACAGAGCCATTTCAGACTGGGAAGACAAAATGGTTGTTTTCCCACCTGCATCTGGACTATGGAGCTGGGGAACTGGCCCAGCCTCGTGGCATGCCACATTTTGATAGCAGTTGGCTAGCCTGGACTGCAGAACTGCCAAGAAAATATTATGTTTATGGAAATGTCTCAGCCCAGTACTCAGTACATGTAAAAATGATGGAGGTCCTGCCTGTGTAGCTGTGAGTTACTAATGATAGCTGGAGATTTCCTATTTGATATGTTACAAGTCCTGAGCTCACCAGCAGCAGTTGTCAACAAGAAGCTTGAGCGCAGAGGTAATAGATATTTATGATGGGGTTATAAAAGTACTTTTCGGCTTGTTGCCATAAGGAACATACATACCTGAACAAAACCTGTTCTAATCAGAGCATAGGGTGTCCAGCCTGCTTTGGGGCTCCTAAAGGAGAACGTGCACCCACACTTCAACCCTCTGAATCCATTGGTGTCTCTTCCAGGGCATAGATGATGCCCTACAAATGCAAGTGTGCTTATTTCCCTGATGATGAGATGTGTTCCTGGAAAGTGCTGTGAGCTGATTTTAATACTGGCAAACGCCATCTGCAGATGAGGCCCCAGAATTCAACAGTAGAGGCTCTGCTTTGTACTGAAGGGTATTCCCGTGACTGGTGGGTTACATGTTCCCCTACATTTAAAGCTCAATAGGCATTATCCTGCCTTCCCGCTGCCACCTGTAGATTGGCAGAACAGGAGTATACTGGAAGTCTGGGGTTACTTGAAGGGAAAATTGAGGATTAAACACTGAATGGGGAGTTACAAAGTACCAACCAGCCTCCCCATGGTGAGGGGAAGAGCGAGGATCTGCCAACAAGGCGTATTTCAGATGGCTGCAGAGGGTGGCTTCCCTGCAGCCAAACTGAAAATCTGCTCATGGCCAAAGGTAGGTAACAACAACTGCCTCCAGCATGGATTCAGAAGCTGCCCAAAGCCTTTGCACCACAGCTACTGATCCTGAGCAGGATGTGAGTGACCATGGGCTTGCATGGCCAACCAGGTGTGTGGGCACACTGCACATGGAGCTGTTGGTGGGTACCTCCCAGAGAGGGAAAGTCTGTGGCCTTGCAGCAGCTCAGCAGTCAGGGAAGGGGCAGAAAACGCTGTGGCCAAACACAAACTAGTCTCTACTGGCACTTTAGACCTCTTTCCAGGCTATAATATGGACAAAGCCAGCAATGGACCTCAGGATTATTCATCTGGCAAGCTTCAAATCCCTGCCAAAAGGGTGAGTGATGACAGAGATTCTTAACTAAAAGACTTTGCATCATCTATCTCCTTTAACCTCATTTTTGGGAGTGAATAGGTTGACCTGAAACTGTCTAAGTTCACAGTCACAAAGCTACTGTATGCCTACAAAATGCCAGCCAGAGAACAGCTACTTAGTGCAATTCAAGGCAACTGTAAAGAAAACCCAACAGAGGAGAGTTCCTGGCAGCTTTTAACATGCAGTGCTGCTGTTTCCAGCTGGAGTGCACATTTCTCGTGCCAGGACAGCCCTGTCCCTCAGAGCACAAGCAATTCCTTTCTCCCAGGTTACCCACCGCCGGCTGTAACAACCAGTCTCTGCATAACTACTGCTGCTAGAAACGAGAAAGGCAGAGAGGGATGAGAAAAGCTTTTCTCAGGAGTGTGGGTACACAAGCACGTTGGCCATCAGGGGACATAAACGTGGGAAGCAGATAATGGTCACGATTGCCATCTAATGGCCAGAAATCAGAAAACAGAGAGTCGGGAGAGATGATACCGGCTGCAGGGCAGTGATGAGGAAGGGTAAAGAGGCAAGGGACTCACTTTAGGAGTCCGGGCTTGGGGCCGAGCCTTACTGACTGCTCCTATTTCTAACTGGAAAATCACTTTGTGGGATTAGCATCAGGAAACGGCAGAGAGCATTTCGATTTGACGTGGAACTTTCTATTGAGCCCTGCAAATTACATGACAAGCCAACCCGCAATTATCGTATAGTTACATAATCCTTACTGAAGTAATTGTTATCTATGTATCTATATTATCTATCTATCTATCTATATAAATTTGGGTATTCTTTAGAAAGTAAGAAGTGGAGAAGGAAAGAAAGACAGAAGGGTTATTCCCATTTGTAAGACTGCTGCAGACAATGCACTTCCTTGGTTAACAGGTACGAAGTGCTCACCACAGAGAATCTGTGTTGCTTTCCCAAGACTCTTCCAGCGTGTTACAAGACGGGGAAAGAGTTTTCACCTGCAGAGTGCAGTGTTTCCCTAAAAATATAGTAGTGTAAATGATCACCACCAACATCAAAAAAGGCACTTTCCCATTCTGTGCAAAAGCCGTTTTTTACTAAAGACAGCCTGTAAAAACCAATTATATTCTCTGAAAGAAGGTGCCCTTTATAATGATCATGCTAATCAGGGAAATTTTGCTGTAAGGTTCATATATGCATTGCTGTAACAATCTAATTACAGTGACACTTTCTGGCAGCATATCTATGTTTAACAAAGTGCATAAGTATTACATTTAGCATGTGAATAGACAGTGAGACTAATCGTGTGCTTAAAGTCAAGCAAATTAGTAAGTTCCTTTGTAGATCACTGTCATAATTAATATCCAAATTACTGCTAGCATTAGTTCCTTTTAAAACAAAAATAAATGCACTCATAAGTTTTTTAAAAAAAAACCAACCTAATGATTTGAAACCCTAATGATTTTGAAACATGTATCTACTTCCCTGGAGGAGTTTATTTTTACTGGTTTACCTGGACCACCAGCACTTTGATGCTGTAGATTTCTCAGATGTGTTATGTTGAGATTAATCCTCTCTGTTTTTAAGTTGGAGGGGGAAAACACTAAACATTTTGGTTTTAAAATAAGTATTACCCCAAAAATTATGATGTCTATTCAACAAATACAGCATATAGTTCAAACATGCAGCCTAAAAACATTGAGAGCAATCCTTTAGGCAAATGGAATGAGTAAATACAGTCAAGCAAATGGAAGAAAAACACAATTGGTGTCCACTGTGGCATTGAATTCAACATCCACATAACCTGTCATGATGTAATTTAGTAAGAATTCTTCTTGGACCAGATATATACTTTTGTACCTTGCAAATGCCTATATAACTGCCCTGCTTAAGAAATTAACATACAAAGAACATCAGCCACACTCACCAAAAGATCAAACATTTGATTTTTGCTATCCCTCCATCCACAGGAAAGCGGGACTACGTTTCTCACTGGTGGTATCAAGTTGGGGACGTGCCTCCCTTAATTTCAGTGAGTAGATTGGGCTCTGGTTATAATCAACAGCGAGAAACAGATACTTCCATAGAGGATTTACCTGACCAGCTGTAGGCACTTACCTTGAACTTAGGCCTTTGGAGGTGCATATTTTCCTTTATGCCTGCATAGAGGGAGCTTGAATTGACTAACGTGAGGTGACTAACTAATTAAACAACTGGCAAAAAGAAAAGAAATCCTAACCTTATCTTTAAGAGCATTTATTTCAGGAACTATTTGGCTTAGTATGCATAACATTCCTAAACGGGCTAAAAAATAATTTTAAAAAAAGCTCTTCTGCACTCTTATATTTCCCTGTTGGTTTTTTTCCCAAAACGGATGGAGGGAGCTGCAAATGGCAGCTCAGCCAGCCTCACTCAGAGCTTCAGCGTGACAAGGTCATGCAGAGGTGGTGAACGAATGTACAGTCAGTTCAGCAGAGCGCTGCTGGCTGCTGCCATTCTGAAGTGGTCACGCAGACAGAGAAAATGAAGAGAAGCGAGATTTTTTGCTTATAAATGGAAAGAAATAAAAGTATTTGGGTTTGGTATTTCATACCTTGGTATTTTTAAGTTTGTCACTATTTTTAAGCATGGCTGTACTTTCAAATCGAGTCTGGTATTATTGTTAGAAAACTGAGAAGCAAGTGAGAACAGTTGTGCTGGCAACTATATAAACAGAGTGACAGACGTGCCAGAAATTTTTCTGTGGGCAGAGAAGAATCTGGCAGGTATGCAAAGAAAACGAAAATGGGACAGTTAGGAATGTGTGAGAAGGCTTGGAGAAGAAAGGGGATTGAGAAGGCTTGGAGAAGAAAGGGGATCAGGCAGAGTGGCATCCATGAGAAAAAATAAACTGTATTTTATTTTATTTTGCACTAAAACACAGAAGTATATGTACAGGAACATGCGCACATACACTCATAAAACTGCATGGCATGGTGATAGTTTGCTGTATTGAAACTTTCGGCTTTTGATGGGCTGAAAAAAGTATATTGTGACCTCTAAAGTAAACTCAGGATTCACTTTTTTTCTCATGGAACTACAATATGTAAAGAAGTTCCTTTCAGGAGAGTAGATATCCATTGATCCTGCAATAATTGTACAACCTGGGAACGAACACAACAATATACTATTTTTTTTTTTAAAAATGAAGTTCTAAAGTTCACAATGCCTTACAAAGCATCACCTAATACTCAGATAGGTGTGAGTGGACTAGGGTAAGATGATGTACTCCATATCCTGCCCTGAGAATCGCTTACTGCCTTCACAAGATGAAATTTCCCCTGTAAGAACTGAACAGTTTTCCAACATATTAATCTGTTTTTTTTTATTGCAGCAGGAACTGCCTGGATGACGCCACAGGGCAGGTGGGGCTAATTTTAACTGCAACATCCATCAGGATGTGGAGCCTTTCAAGGATCTCAGTAGCAGCAGACTGTCTGCCTGAGAGAACGATTTCTCCCTGGAGCTGGACAGAGAAAATACAGGGATATGTTTAGGCATTTGCCTTCATATTCTACCAGCACAGAGAGTTTAAGTATTTTGTAACGGAACAATGCATTTCCTCTTTCTTTCAAACACCTCATTCCCTACGCTGCCAAATACACAGGAGAAAATGTATTGTCCTGTGAGAGGCTGTGAGTAAGCTTCAAAATATGGATTAGGGAAGAAAATATGGATGAGGCAAGCAAGTATCTGTTGCTTCATCTGCCTTACTTACTGGCATCTGTTAACAAGATCCTTATTCAGACTGCGTATATTTCTGATCATTCCCTTATCCATATGATCATTACAATAAGAAGTAAACAGGTTTGTGTGCTGGAGCATTTCAGTCTTTCTCAACAGCAGCTGCTCCTGTGGTTACTCAGCCCCCCGTGGTTGCTGCATGGTGGCAGCAGCCCCCCACGCTGCCTCAGCCAGGAGGGTCAGTGCCTTGGCTGAGGAGCAGAGCCACAACAGGCACCACAGAGAGCCTTCACTCGCAAAAAGAGGGCTGAAATTTGGGCCTCAGTGGTGCAATCCCCCTTCTGGTCTCAGTGGTCCTTGACATACACTGCAATTTCAGTCTCCATCCAAACAGAGAGGAGAAACCAAGCCAGGCAATAGGACCAGAGGAAATGGCCTCAAGTTGTGCCAGGGGAGGTTTAGACTGGACATAAGGAAAAATTTCTTCACTGAAAGTGTTATCGAGCATTGGAACGGGCTGCCCAGGAAAGTGGTTGAGTCACCATCCCTGAAGGTATTTAAAAGATGTGTAGATGTGGTGCTGAAGGACATGGTTTAGTGATAACTCAGCAGCTCTAAGCTAACAGTTGGACTTGATGATCTTAAAGGTCTCTTCCAACCAAAACGATTCTATCATTCTTTGACCCAACTCAGAGAGCTTCTTGTACCTAAAAATCATGGTCATTGCATCAGCCCTAAGGCTTGTCCTTTGTCTTTGCTCTGGTGTCAGGGTGACAGTGCAGAGGGACACAAGCCCCTCTTTGTGGCCAGCTGCCATGAGCAGAGCGAGGAGTGACCAGTGGCTGCGGTCACAGAGGTGCAAGGGCTGGCAGAGGCGAGGGCAGGTGGGAGGTGGGGGCTCTGGCTGTGCTGCGGGCTCAGCTGTGCTGCCAACCAGCAGGAAAGACTTTATTTATTCCAGACCTTACCGACTGAGCCACAGAAAATGAGTACACGATCGTACTCCACTCCTGTGAGTGCTGTGGGTTTAGGCTACTTTGGGCTCAGAGATGAGATATGACAGAAATTTAAAAAAAAAAACAAAAAACAAAACAAAACAAAAAAAAACAACAACAAAAACCAAAAAAACCAAACCAAACCAAACCAAACAAACAAGCAAAAAAAAAAAACAAAAAAAAACCAAAAACCAAAAAACCCCAACTTAAATAATGGAACAGAGCTTGCAGTGAAAGGCCGCATGGAAAATCCTGTGGGGTAGCAGAGCTCTCTCCTGGCTCTTAATGCAGAAAGGTCTGCTCTTCCTCCCTCTGGTTTTCACATTGAAAGGAGAATTTTCTTTATAGTTCTTCAACAGCAGAATTGTCAATATTGGTGGAGCCACTACCCCTCCAGAACATCTGCAAAGGACCAGGTATAAGCCATAAAGAACTATTTCCATTCAAGGATTGTTTCTGTTAAGAAATAATTTGTGGTTCCTTATTTCAAGGAGGTTGTAGAGAGGTGGGTGTTGGCCTCTTCTCCCAAGGGAATAATGACAGGACCAGAGGAAATGGTCTAAAGTTGCGGCAGGGGAGGTTTAGATTAGATCTTAGGAAGAATTACTTTACTGAGAGAGTGGTCAGGCACTGGAACAGCCTGCCCAGGGAGGTGGTGGAGTCGCCATCCCCGGAGGTATTTAAGAAACGTGTAGACGTGGCTCTTCAGGGCATGCTCTAGTGCCCGAGATAATTGGTTTGTAGGTGGGTGTGATGTGGTGGGGTGTTGTGTTTTTTGTTTTGTTGTTGGGGGTTTTTTGTTTGTTTGGGTTTTGTTGTTGTTGTTTGTTTGTTTTTTTGAGGTTGGACTCCATGATCTCAGAGGTCCCTTCCAACCATAGTGATTCAGTGATTCTGTGATTCACAGGAAAGGCCTCCATTAACATGACGGTGGCCTGCTTGGGAAGAGGACGTGCAAGGCAGGGGATCAGCATTAGCTCCATCCATTTATTTGTGCAAATTGCACTCCTTTACACTCAGTGATACTGTGCAGATTGTGAGTCAGGCTTACACTCGAAGTTTCATACTTCCTTCTGAGCGGCTGTTAACTTAAACTATCAGACGATAACACGATCCTGCCTCACTACTGTACCCAGAGCCCTTAGGGAGCCCAGTGATTTAACTGGAAAATGCAGGAACAGTCTTAAGATCCCCCTATAATCTATTTGATGTGGGACATTTGTCACTTAGTCAACGTATCCCAGGTGAAGTTATCAGATCTGCTTAGTGTCTACTTCAAAGGAAACTAAGTGCCCAAATGTCTCTCAGAATCTGGGTAACTAAGTGGCTACTAAAGATGGGATTCATCTCACCTAATGTTAGCGATTTAAAAGTTAAGCAGCTACTGTAAGATAGTCTTTTTATACTCTTCTACAGTCGATGGGATGGTGGGGAGAGGAAACTCTGGGGAGTGATTCATTTCCCCTAACCTCAACCTCTGTCCTTGGATGGGATGAATCACCCAAGAGATGCTGTTGCATTGATTGTGGGAAGAGCCTGAGCCACAGCTGCAGATTGACTTTAGGTACGATGACTCGCACCCTCTGCAATGCTTTCAACAGCAGTTAGGGCAATCAGAGAGGGTCCATTATTTCCGCAAGCAAGACTAAGCTTTCCAAGCCACTTCTGTTTTTTTTGAGAAGACTATCTCCTCCAAGCTGCTAATAAAAATTCCCCCTCTCAAAACACCGCTCACCTTGGTAGGGAAGCGATTGCTGATTCTTCCTCTTAGTGGACATGTTTCGTATGGGTTTCTCATCCTGGCTGTATTTCCTCAGTTTGCTTATGAGAACATGACACAGGAGGGGTCTCAGGGGCCCTAATGGAGTCAGGATATTTTACTCCTATTGCTTTTCTCTTGTCCAAAGAAAGAAATTGGAATGGCTTGAATCTCTGTTGGTAGTTTTTTATCATGGTATTATCTTCTAGCTATTTAATTTTTTTCCTGAGGTTTGAAGTTAGGCTGTCAAGTTGATAATCCAGTGTTTTTCTGTATTTCATGAGTATGGTCTTTGACCTTTACTGCTTTTCAGAGACCTCTCCTGTCTTTTCACATTCTTTGAAGAACCCCTTATGCCTAAGTTACAACTTTGATTTGGTCCATAAATATTTTAAGTCAAATTTCATCAGAATGACTCAGCTTGAAATACATTTCCTTAGCCACACTGCCTAACCCAATCTTCTCTTAGCTTGAACTCCATTCCTGTCTTCATCTGTCTAAATTAACGTGATTAAGTCCTTGGCACAGTTTGCCTTTTGGCACCCAAAGGCATAAAGTGCTTTCTCATTTAGCTTAAAATTTCTTAGGGGGGCTTACGTTTAGCCACTCATATTTGCTCAGAATTTTTGTTTCATGAAGGTGGGTACTTAGTGCTCTGTCACACACACCTCATGTTAAGGCCTAGATGAGGGAGTGGTAGGGAATATGATCAACAACCTCATGAGAAAAATCCTCAAGCAATTACCTAGGAAATGGGAGATCCTGCGGTTTCAAGCCGGGCCATTTCTTGCCCCTTGTCCTAACCCTTGCACTGATGCTTGTGCGATGTTTCCATCCCACCATGGTCTGGGTGAGGGGTGCACATCAGGTTTAAGATGGTCTCCTGGACGTTAGCGAGGTTTTAACCCCACATGGGCTGAACACCTCAAACTACCCAAAGGCTGCCACATCTTTTTGGAAACCACAGTGCAAAGAGCAGGCACTGGCACATGCTGCACCTCTGCTCTGCAAAGGGCCAGGGGACATCCTGAGTGGGTCTGATCAATGCCTATAAATACTTAAAGGGTGGGTGTCAAGAAGAAGGGACGAGTCTTTTTTCAGTGGTACCCAGTGCCAGGACAAGAGGAAATGGGCACACGCTTGAACATAAGAAGTTCCATCTAAACATGAGGAAGAACTTGTTTACTTTTTAGGGTGGCAGAGCACTGGCACAGGCTGCCCAGAGAGGTGGTGGAGTCTCCGTCTCTGGAGACATTCAAAACCCACCTGGACACATTTGTGTACAACCTGCTCTAGGTGGACTTGCTCTGGCAGGAGGGTTGGACTAGATGATCTCCAGAGGTCCCTTCCAACCCCGTATCATTCTGTGATTCTGTGGGACAGGGGTGCTCAGCATCCCCCTGAGCACCAGTAGAAGGGGTGGGGGAATGGACCACCTGTGGAAAATGCCTCAAGTCCCTCCATAGTCAAAACCAGGAAACACAATTACAAGCAGATTGCATCTTCCCTTATAGGCTTCCCAAGCCCACCGCAGGCTTCAGGACAAGCATGGCAGAGACATTAAGGCAGACTTGTATTTTTTCCCCTGCTCTCCAGGCTGCGTGCTCAAATGTTCAGTGAAGCATTGCCTATGTTGGGCATCTGAATTACAGCAGACTGGATTTCATCCATCTAATGCTGCCGATGTATTTGTAAAATCTCAGAGAAATATTGATATTAAGCAACCACAGGAGTACTTTAATACATCATTTGAAAGTGGCAGATTTATATAAACTATTTAAGATGCTGAGAGAAAAATTATCCCAAATTCCCATTTATACCAAGTCATTTTACAGTGTCTCTTGAATTCTTGCCCAAAAAAAGGCTTGGGCCAAAAATTTGTGTCAGAAAATAATTAATCCGTTCTCTGAGGGAGGCTGATCAGTTTCACTTTATGCTTCATTCTTTCTCCGTTACCAGCACCTCCTTTATCTTTCATTTCTTTCCTTTGCCCACTAATTGAAAACACACAGTAGCTTTCTCTCCCCAAGACAGTTTTGACTAGAAGTATCAAACGTAGTCTCTGATCCCCCCCATCCCAGCTGATGTCAAACCCCCTCAGCCCCCCTTATAGTCTGGTTGTAATAGGGGGATGACCACAAAATTGACCTATTCCGGCAGCAAACTACAGGACAAAGGCAAATGCTGATGGAATACTAATTTAGATTTTATCCATAGCATATCATGGCTTGTGCAAAGAAATAACAGATGCTTTTAAGGTTTTAAATTCAAGGTGAGTTACTCTGGATGCTGGGTGCAGATGGGCAACTACCCAGATTAATAAGCATAAATGACTTCTTATGCTGACTGACTTTTCATGTTATCTTTCCCTGATTTCAAAAGGGGCTTTGGCTGTCAGGAAGACTCCCAGATTCAATAGCTGAAATAAAAAGAGCAGTCCCATATGTGACTTCTTTGTCTGTGGCTAGTTCCAGGTATAAAAGGAAAAGGATAATCAAACTGGTGAGCTCCAAAAAAATTGCCCAAAAGCATTTCATAATGGCACAGGATAGCTCATTTTGAGCAATCCATTCATAAGTGCATTAATACAACTCATGCACAACTCCACTTGTCCTTACCTCAGCAAAATAGTATCCCCTGCAAATACCCACTTGCCCAGTCTATGTTTCATGGTGTTATTTCTTTTCTCCCTAATGGTGTTTTGCTTGTTAGTCATTACCATTAAAAGCATGATTTTAGGGCAGATAAAAAGGAAATGCAGATGCTTGCAAGGTGAGAGGACTGGTTTGATCTGCTTCTTCAGGAGAGGAGAGGAGAGGAGAGGAGAGG
>VXAK01006919.1:0-10176 GCA_013399435.1 Arenaria interpres | reverse complement strand
GAGGAGAGGAGAGGAGAGGAGAGGAGAGGAGAGGAGAGGAGAGGAGAGACATGGGGGTCCTGGTAGCCTGCAGCAAGGAAGACAATCTCATTCAGGAGCTCTGCTCCGTTACACTCAGAAAGGGGAAAGAGTACACAGAAGCACATGAGCAATACAACAGCAAGCAATAAATCTGAAAACCTCAGTATGCCATTAAATGAATGACCAATTTACACTCACCTGGGACAACTGCCTAACCATTCAATAGTAATAATACCACTCTGACTAGACAAGTAAGTCCTGGGTGACACCGGAGCTGTGACTGAAGGGTGGTCACCATGCTTCCCTCCGGCACCACGCAGAAAGAGGCAGTCTCGAAACTCATGACAAATGTCTGTCTGAAGGGAACCTGATTGCACCACATGCGGTTACTCTCAAAAGAGGATAAGAAAAAGCATCCTGGTGAAGATTTAATAAAGGAAATGGATGATACATAAAGGAAAAAGAATAACTGGGGATATCTGTTTATCACTTTGCCCTCGTGTAACAAAAGTGGATCTCCAGTGAGAGTGGAATGCCGTGCACCTGCAGTTGGTAAAAAGATTTCTTACACAAGTAAAAATTAACTTTGGGAGTTCATGTCACAAGATATTGAGGAGAAGAACTTGGTAAGACTCACAAAAAAGGTTATGAAGCAAATGTACAGTTATGTTCCTCTGTTCTCCTGAAGGAATATAAACCTTCATGCTTCACTCCAAAGGACAGTGGAGTTCTCACATCAATAATGGATGTGGAAGCATCCATACAGCAGTCTTCGTATGGATCCTTGCAATTCTCCCATGTTAATCAATTACCGTACTTAGACCTGAATATTTACCTCCAACCTGTCTTCCCTGCTGTTTCTAATCTATGGCACTATTTTTGCCTCACTATCTGAGTTCTGAGGCCCCATAAGAGTTCTCTCCCATAAGCTTTTTTTTAAACATAAAGTAGTTACTGATTCGTTTTTATCCTCTACTCTACTCTACTCGTTCTCTTATTCTAATGTGTGAGGAAGCAACATCTTAATCCTTTCCAGAAGCAATATTAACACATCATAGAATATTTTCTGAGCATATATTAAAAGTCTAATTGTAATTCAACTAATGAACCCATAAAAACCTTCAATTAAATAAACATATGCAGTGCTGTCTACACACCAAAGTACAGCCCAGCAGTTGACTGTAATGAGATTATGTGGATTCCTAGAAGATCTGCTTCTTCGAAACTTTTGGGGTAACTTACTGACTTACAATACTGCAAATTAAATTGATAACGAGTTCCCCTCTCCCTGACTGCAGGTTCCCCATCATTGGGTCCCTGATTCTCACCGAGAACAGGAAACTGAAAAGCCTCAGAGTTTCTTCTTGACTGATTCCCTTCACACTCCTTGCTCTTCTTTCTCCCATTAGGAAAAAAAAATCCCCAAATGGTAGGTTTTCGTCTTCGGCTTTGTTGCTTTCTATTTTTTTTTTAAATGGAAAAAAATAGTCTTCAAAATCTTTGTTTTTCCTTCAAAATAAATTATCTTATTTTCCAAGTATTGCATAAACAGCAGCTGTCTGCAAAGTCAGCAAATCCAAAGAAAGTTATTTATGGAACACATAACTGTGGAGTTGGAAGCCCATATACTGTAGATGGTTAGAGGATGCTGAAGCAATTATGTCCAGTAGTATGGGCTGAAGAAAGATGTTTGCCCAAACACCAACAAAATCTTTTGTTTCTTGTTGAAGTACTCTGTGGATTCATTCAGATGGCCAACAGAATATCCTCCTGCTGCTAGTAATAAAGTTGCATTCTTATTTTTCTGACAACCCTATGTTATTCTGGGAGAGGATATATAATTTTAGTTTCCTCATATTAGGGGATTTTAGAAAAGGAACATACTACCTAATTATTAGCAGTATTCCCTTAATGCTCAGAGCCTTCCTCATGGAAGTGTGTTGGAGTTGCAAATAACAAAACAAAATGATGGGTTTAGATTCACTGCAGGAATTGAAGCAGCTGGTTTGCTCACAATCAAGTGATAAATGAAGCTCTTGCTCGGAGTCCGCCCAAGCATCAGCAGGAGAGAGTCTCTTTGGACCAATGTAAAGCATTACTCACTCAACAAGAAAACCGTCCCACATCTACAGCATTCTAGTCCTTTATTGTCTTGAAGAATTTGAAGCAAATTGAAGATTATTTAACTTTGTAGAAAAGATGGTAATAGTAGTAAACTGTATTTGAACATTAAGTTTTTGCTTGAACACACTGTCTGGTCTACGTTTCAACTCAGTGAACTTCTAGCAGGTGAGAATTTGTGGCAGGATGGATGTTCCTGGGATGCAGATGGGAGAGTTGAGCAGATGCTGGGCTGTACTTTTGTTCTGCAAATGGCAGCGGATACTATAGCCCTCAGCGCTCAGGAAGGATGGGATGCTACCGGATGATGCATCTTTTCAAGAAATCCGTTTTGGCTGAGGAGCCTGAATATGTGCTCTTAAGCAATTTTGTCTCTGTCAGTAATCCATCCAAATAGGAATGATTCTTCATTGCCCTGCTGCTTTGTTTTCATTTTAGTGGAGTGTAAACTGGACACACTACATGAACTATTACTGCCTGGGGAGGATATTTTTCAGCAAGGTAAAAGTTGTTAATCTGAATTACCCTCAAGCTAAGAAATCTACCTAAAGCCATGGAGCCAATATACCATAATGTAGTAGAATATTATACATATATGATAATATTGTATTACATTATATAATGCAATGTTATATTATACTGCATGTTATATGTTGTATATCATATACCATGTATCAAATATCATATTTTATGTTACATGCTATGTATTATATAAATGTGTGCATGTTGTAAGTATACATATACATGTAATTAAGGATTCTCATCACCACAATCTCTGGCCACATTTTCAGAGAAATGGTGGAAACACATTTTTGAGGAGTCAGGCTTTCTAGTGTGCAGTTCCTCTCACTAAGGGATTCTCAAGAGATTTCATTTCCAAATCTTTGACAAACTGAGTGAAGAATGAGACACTGGGTACTTGAAGGTGTGGTGGCTCCTGTGTCTGCTTCAGGACACGTATGTGTCTTTTCTGCTGAAGCTGTTCTTCAATACCCAAATCTTGTGTTTCCTTGAAGACTGATGTCCAATCTGTGCAAAACCAAGGAAAGTACCAGTAAAAACTTGATCCCTACATATACAATTGTATTTCTGCCAAGTGTACCAGTGTGGGAGGACTATCAGTAGCAGATGTGTGAAGTTTATCAGGAGAAAATTACCCCTTATGGAATTTACGACGGTGTCTCAACCAAGAGTACTGTTTATGCTCAGTGTGTACTGCAGAGACAGACATGAAATTTTTTATCTAATATATGGCTCCCTACAACTGTCTTGTGCAAGTGTGGCTTCATTCTAGACCCGGAGTCTTGGAATATTTTGGCTATTATTACAGGTATCGCAGATGTGGAGCATTAAAAGTGTGTGTCGATACAAACCGCAGCCCACTGGTGGCAGCAGTTCATTACCAGTGGACAAAACCCTGCTTGAACAGCTCGGGGTCTGCACACATAGTGCTTTATGGGGAGAGACAACCAACTTTCCCATCTAGTTCAATCTACAGAGCTGCTCCTCTTTCTTATCCCATGACTTTCATTTTTATCAAGACTGCAACTGTGAAATAAAACTTACCCTACAAACATAGGAGACTAATCAGCAGAAGATAAAGAGGCTATGCATGTAAGTTGAGAAGTGTTCCCTTTGGGAAGTTTGATACCATCCCCGGTTTCACATCCATTCTGTTTAAGGCATGTTGAATAACTGCAATAAATGGAAGTTGAACCCAATCCCATCCTTATTACTATCAGTAGCAAAACACCCATGGATCGAAAAATTGGAACCCAGGTATTTTTGCTTTTTCTTCTCCTGTGTGATGGTTTGCATTCAGGTGCAAAGTTGCTGTACATCTCTGCAGAAATAAGCTCTACCTGCCTGCAGTGACATGTTTTGGCAACAACCCCACTACATCAATACGCATTAGTGTTACCATTGTTGTTCTTCCTGTGCATGTGTGCAGTAACTTCCTACCAACCTTAAAACATGCCAGGGAATGCTTTTGTTTCTGTTAGACATAAACAAACTTGTACCTAGTGATAATGAGCAACAGAGGTGACACTCGAGTGAGCAAATGCCACAGACCCTGCTATGACCAGCAACTGTGAGGAATTCTGAGGGCTCCTCTTCCTGCAAGGAAAGTGGACTCTGCTCCATCCGTCCCCTCCACTATTTTTTCCTGCCATTGACCGTGTCCTTGGGTGCATTTTTCTAAGCCTGCTACTTTAAATGAAAAAATCACAAGCTTTATCAATCTTTAACTTCTACAACTGGTCCAGACCCTTCCGTGTGGAACAACTCCTGTGGGCAAAGTGGAACTTTCTTGAGCCCCCTGCCCGCCTGCCGTAATTTCCCCAACAGTAATGCTAATCAAGGTGAGATTGTTTGAAAAAGTGAGACATTGAGAAGCCTGGGAAAATCCTAAATGCCCACCAAGCACAGGCTCCTTTTCAACACACATGTCCTGTTCATGTGACTTTGCTTCAACAGATGTCCCTCCCGGTCCCCACCTCTGTTTACACTCAGACACTGAAACTCCCCTCCGCCTTGGAAGAGAAATTCGAGGGCAAAAGACTTGAAAGTTCCAGGAGCTGTGTGGGTGCCAAGAAAACCTTTTCTGTCACACACGTTGGTGGGGTGATGAAGCCTTCATGCTGCGAGAGCTGTGCCTGTCATCCTCCAGAAGGTAACCTCCCCAACACACACGCACTCCTAGTCCCTGCCACCTGTGGAGGACACCAGAGGCAACTAAATCCATGGCTGTGGCAGTCACAAGAAGCACTTCTTCTCCCTTGCTTTTTATGAACTGGCACTGTGAAGAAAGCACCTTGTCAATAAAGCTTAAACGACTGGATGTGCTTTACCCCAACGGCTCCATCTTTCACCCCTTACCCCGGTGAAAGCTCAAATGTCAAGGAGGCGAGTCAGGTTTTGAGCAGACCTCCTAGCCATTCCTACATCTGGTTGGGTGGCAAGCTTAGTTTCTTCTTTTGTTTTTTTTTTCCCAAAATAAATGAAATTAAGAAGGGAGTAGTGGAGAAAAATAAATAGATTAGATTGATAAACCCACACATAAAGTTTGAAAAGCCTTGTCTGCCTACAGTCTTACAAAAGTTTGTTGCCCTTTTATAGGTTTGGGGAGCCGAAAACACAAAGAAGCTTAGTAGCTGAATATGCTTAAGATGGTGTTAAAGCGAATGCCTCAGATACGGCCAGCAGCATTCAGTACCAATGGTAAAACCCACCCAAGAATATCAACACAAAGCAATAAACCTGGGGTGAGTTCCAAGTTGCCACTAGTTTAAAGCCAGCTCAGAGATAACTATGTACGGAGCACAGAGCACAGGCGTAGTCTCAAGGGTAGTGCTATTTTACAAGCTAAATAAATTATGCTCTTCCGTGTTACGTCAAGTTATGTCGTGAGAATGTCAGCTTTGGAGGGAGGGGACCCTGCTGTTGGAACAACGTAATTCACCAAATCAATCAGGTACATTTTGTTGCTCTGCAACTCATCCACGAGCACAGTAAGTAGCATGGACATCCTGGGGATGTTCACTGATGGGTATTTCCCTATCTCTGTGCTCTTTTGTATGAGCAAGTGGACTGGCAACCCCCAAAGGGACTGCCAAGGCCCATACAATAGCCTAAGTGGTTTGACGTTATTAGTCATTGTTTCATTCTGCGTGTTTACTTTGGTCATCCCTTTTTCAATGGAATTCTGATAAGAGTGGCCGCCTTGTCTTTTGCACATATGGACTTGTTTGTATGTTGAATAGAGACCACAGTATTTTGAATGTATATCTAGCTTTATCTTTGCATTGAAAGAAACTCATATTCAACGGTAACATAAAAATCCGGTCCCTCCATTTGCCTGAGATTTCTGTTTGTAATCCCCGTTGACACTCATGCACAGGCCGTATAATTAGCATTTTTACTTAGGAGAAGCCTAATGTTGGAGGATCAAGGGGTTGCTGAGTTGCACTAGGAGAAATGATTCATCGTGCTTTTGTGATGCACTATGCTGATGTTGTCACTTACACACTTTCAAAATTATTGTTTTTACTCATAGAAGCAAGAAAGAAGAAAAGCTGCTGCAAAATTCAGAAAGTGATGACAAGCACCTGTGAAAATTTGGCACAGAGATGCCTTCTTCAGGCAGGAGATGTGCTAGGGTATTGTTTTCGGTTTTCTCACTTTGCCGATCACCCACGGTTTCTAGACAGAGCTTTTAAACCTAGTGTTTGCACATGCATCTGGCAGAAAGGAACTCCAGCCAAAAGATGTAGTTTGGACGCTTTTAGTTCATAGACCTTTGCAAAACATCCTCTGCCTGAAAGATGTAAGACAAATAACTGAAGCTTGCTGATTCCCTGCAAACTTCAAGAAATCTCTCTCAAAGTTGGAAATACACTTCTCTTGCTTCCTCTCCATTTATTAAAATTTCAGAACGTGATGACTAAAGTCTTAGCAACCCTCAAAAGCTAGAAGCCACAGCAGAAGGCCTCCTCATCTTCTTTGCTTTGTTATTGACTGTACGCAGGCAGAGTGTCCAATAGCCTGTCTTCCAAACTGTCGATTCCTGCATGCATTAAAAGAAAGGCTCAACGCTCTTCCTTTATTGTTTACGGGTACAAGGCAGGCAGGGAAAGCAGAGTCAGGCAGATTGGTGTGGGAGAGGAGCATCTGCTACTCCAGGGTATTGAGCTTCCCCTGCAGCAATCTGAGCTTCCCAGCCTGGTTTCTCCTCTCCCACAAGCACTACTTACTTAAAGTCACGACCTGTTGCAAAGTTCCCTTTGTAAGAAAGGAACGTTCCCTAAGTAAAAAAGGAAATTCCTCTACTTGTAAAGCCACTTAGTTCCAGAATCTGTCCAGCTGGGACAGACATTTTGCAATTCTTCTTCTGAAATTAAGCTGAGGGGCGGGTGGGAAGGCTCTTGTTTTAAACAGGTTGCTCCATAAATCAATTAACTTTTTTTTTTTTTTTAATTGTTGATAGTATTTGCTGGAACGTGACATACCACAAATATTGCACCCTGACGTTTGAACAACTGAACACCCAAACCCTGATGTCACTGCCAACACCCTTCTGCTGCTGGTAGGGAGGTAGTACAGCAAGAAACTACCCAAAGGGATTGATTGTCTCTTCACTTAGGACCACTGCCAGCCCCCGTTTCCTCTAGCGGTATATGGAGTGAGTGAAAGCATTCTCTCTCAGAGGGTCAAGCGTGTGAAAAGAAGATTTCACATGTGAAACTGAGACCTGGAAAACAATCACTTGGCTTCTCTTCCTTTAATTTATTTTCCATATGATCAAGAAATTTACATACAGAGTTTATTTTTATCTTACTAGTCATCTGATGCGCCTGGGATCCCATTACGAATAATAAGCTGAAATGGGAATTAATCTTGGGTGCTTCATCACATAGACATTTCATGTTCCCCTTATTTCTTTTTCTTTTTCTTTTGATAAATGCATGGACTCAAAGGCAGAATTAGCACAGGGTTAGAAGGTTTGTGCTCCTGATCATGTTTCAAAACATTCTTCAAACAGAGCTCAAGGAAAAGCCCACTGAAGTCAATTTGAGATACAGACACTTTCACTGACATCTGCTAATATCTGATTAAGCCCCTGCTGCATGACCTTCAGCAAGTTTTTTGTTACCACTTTTTCACAAATAAGAGCAGTACACACTGACCTGGAAAAGGAGTGCTCTTGTTTTTTTACAAGGCTTCAAACATGGACATACAAATGAGAAGCAAGAACCATGGTTTATCACTTACTACCTTTCCTGCTATGTGAATTTCCTAGAAGGCAAGAAAGAACTTGCAGCCTTGCTCTAGTTCAGACTCTCAGAGGTGTTAGCTGAAAACTATATTAGCAAGGGTCCAATTTCCTTCTTGTAAACAGGATCAGCAATGTGCTGAAAAGTGCTCTCCTTTAACATGCAAATGACTGAGAGAGTGCATATCTATCAGGGTACTACCCCATCAAACAGCTGTTGACCGATTTATTTTTTTTTAAATAATCACGATAAGAAACAGCTGACACAAAACCCAATAAAGCAATAAAACAAAAAAAAAATGAGCAGCTCATCAATATCCGAAATAAGAATTCCCAAGCTAGCTATCCTTTACATCATGTGGCCTAGGACATTTATTGAGCATGTTAGCTCTGCCCCATCCAAGGGTGCTTGGGAGTTTGTTATCCCCAGAAGTTACGTGACATGGGGCAGTCCTGTATGAATACATACCTTCCTCGCATTCTCCAAATAGCGACAAAAAGAAGCAAACATAAAAGGACACGATGATGGGCAATTTCTATACTTATAGCACTAATACAAAATGCTATAAAGAGGATTTACTTTTAGAGAAATTAGCTTATGTCCTACCACCAAAAAGCAACATTTTGCTTCAGCAGAACAATACAGTCTTCATGTACATGGTAAAGTATATATGACATTTCTAAGACACTGTGGCTATCTCAGTATTAATCCACCAGAAAGGAGACAGAGGAAGGCAGAGAAGCGGCAGGAGCGTAAATCGTTTATTTGTCTCCGTCTCTCAGAACTATAATTGAATCTAAACTCATCAGAGGGGCCTGGTTTGCAGATAGCAGCAAAACTTCATCTAAGGCTGTGGGTTAGCACTGATTTAAGGGATCTGGGGCTCTGTCCCAAAACAAGCAGAAACAAAAGCAGGGAGTACTGCTACTGGACGAGAGGCTTCTGAAAAATCAGACCCAAGTCCCACAAACATTCACTGTCTTTAATTTCAGGAGCGCATTTCCCACACTCAGGTCAGGGGAATACCAATTTCACTCAGACACATGCGTGAGAGACTGCAGTAGCCACTGGGGAGAAAAATTCTAAAAAATATTTATATTAAAGGTAACCTCACTTAAGAGGCCAAACGATCTTTGGTGACACTGAAAAGTCTGAGGCTGTAACATCATTGGGGATGCCGATGAACTGATCGTTGGAGAAATTTCACAATTCCTAGTCATGAGGTTCAACGCTGAAAAGCGCTGAAGCAGTAAAAGGCCATAAACTCATTTTACAGAACTTGCTCAAAAGCTAGCCCAGTTAGCCAGTATCCAACGCAGAAGATCCCTCGGGAATACTTTTACTGCCGTTATTATGAAAATCTGTAAATATTCCCGAATGATATGCTATATTCCTTGCCATTTCTTTCCTAAGCAATTCCTTCGGCCTTCAGTCTCGCACAGTCCCTGGCTCGTAGGAATAATTTCAGTTCACGCTATAGTCCTCAGCGGTATACCCTATTCATCTCAATTTTGGAGGTTCTTGTGAACTAAAGAAATAAACCAGGCTTTATACACCACACCTCCAAATGTGCAGGAGCTTGGCTTTACTCCCAGCTCACTAGAAATCCTGGTTCACTACAGTGAGTCTTATTGGGATTGTGGTGGGGACAACATTTTACCCTCTTGAAATTACAGCTCTGGAAAAGTTACGAAAAACGGACAGCCAAGGGGAAGAGGACAGCCATGAAACAGAGGAAGCAGCATCCAGAGGGAATTTATTGAAATGTATTTACACGTATTAATACTGTTTGTGACTCGGGGGTTTTAATTCATCAGCAACCACCCTCGCATCAGACACCCTGATGGAGGGCAGGGAGCGATACGCTAGGCGGTTTCCATACGGATGTCCCAGAAGCGGCAGAAATGAAGTAAATTCCCACACGCCCGGCCCTGGAAGCAAGCGTGCCTCCTCTCCCTTGCCGAGCTGCTGCCAGACAAAGGCGCAGAGATTTCCCCGACTCCTTGTCATTCAGCCACACGCACAGACACACACACACCCCTCCCCTCCTCTTTCAGGGCTTTCACGTGAGTAATTCAGTTTATTACCCGAGGCTGCAAACGCAGAAACAAGAGTCACCCCCTGCCACACGCCCCCTTTTGCCCCCTCCCCGAGGGCAGCTGCCCCTCCGGCTAGATCACGCCGGGGGTTCTGGGACCGGTTGCCGGATGGGGGTTTGCTTGTTTGAATTCCCGGGGGGTGGGGAGCCCGGCACCGAGTC
>VXAK01006917.1:19027-43997 GCA_013399435.1 Arenaria interpres | reverse complement strand
AATAGTGACACCAAAAGACAAATGTTTTATTTTATATAATTTGGTGGATAGCATTAGAAGAACACTCCAACTGATATAAAAAACAGGTAAACAGGTTTATTTCAAAGCAGGGGAAACTGATGTTTTGACTATATTCTTTCTTGATCATTTTATTTCTACTATATACGACTTATGTTGATCTTCCCATTTCTTTAATGAACAACTGCTGGAGCAGTAAAGTGACAGTTGCTCACTGCTGTCTTGTGTCCTGAATGATGTACAGAACACAAACATAATGTTTGTTTCAGTCTTTCATATTCTACTTGGTTAAGAAAATTACTTTTTAAATTCCTTCTGTACTGTTGTAATGTGCTTGCTCTGCCTAGGTGAAGTTGAGGTTGAAGGTGGGGAGTGGAGGTGGCTTTCTTTAAGTCTTTACCCCAAATACAGAACAGCTCTCCAAAAGTTTGGTGGATTAAATAAATGTCTTTCAGTGAACTAAAGCGATCATCTTCAAGCAGTAACCCTATGATTTCTTTAGAAAAGAAATGAGAAGGAGAAAATGTAGATGACTTTAGGTCAAAAATGCTGATATCTGCAAAGTAATTCCTACTTTTAGTTCTTCCATCTGTGGTGCAGATATTTTATAAACTTGGGGATATATCTTTAGAAAATCTCCACAACTAACCAAATAAATAGTATATAGATGAAATAATGAACCCCAATTATGGCAACATGCTACTTTTCCAAACAAGAGACTCCTGAATGATGGACAATGTGAGAAAGATTGGTCAATAAGAGTTCTGTGTGTCACTGCAGAAAAAACCAACCAACCAATCAACCAAACAAAAAAACCCCACAAAACCAAAAAAATAGAAAGGATATGTGAAAGGTTATTAGCTTAGTATGGAGCTAATCAAGAACTGAGGTGGGGCAGGGGATTTACTAAACAGAATTTTCTTTCATGATTTTTTAATTATGAGTTCTCTTCGATAGCTTTTCCTGTCAATTACACAGGGAGTGAAAAGGTCCAAGATAAATTCCTAGCAAGCAGGCTCACTGGCTCTCTCATGCACCAGAATCACCTGGGAGGTGATGAGGACATCACCTTTGCATTCTAACATCAATTTCTGAGAATGTCACGCAACCACCTGACTCCAGACAGTAATATCCCATTCCCTAGAATTTCTATTCAACTCTTAAGCAAATTTCTAGTTAGAATAACAAAATCAGCTTTGCTTTTCTGTGATTCCAACTTCAGTCTAACAGGAAGTCTAAATAAGCACCTCACTTACATAAAATGCTTCATAAAATGTAACAAAATCCAGGACAGTTTACTATGACTGGCCCACTGATTTATATAACTTGAATATTTGGAATTAAAGAGGCTCATTTACAAAAATTATTTTAAAATGTATCACTGATTCCAGTGGCAGTGTCACAATATTCTTAAATAAACAAAAAACAATGCACACGTATATAAACACATGGCTAGATATAACACAACATATTGGGCAATATACTTGTCAGAAATATTGTATCATAAGCTGACACATTTGGCCTTGTCACTCTGCTGGTTATGACCCTAAATTACTTGCTATTTCAGGGCATTTAACAGCTCATATTCCTTATCGACATCATCATTCCTCTAAAAGGAATAAAGCTGTGATTGTAAAAGGTGCTTCGAGTCAGGAGACCACTGACACCAGTAACATAAGTGAGCCCTCAGGAAGAGGGAAAAATAAGGTATGCATCTTTCATATTTCTACATATTTCACTTTTTGCTAAAATGTTCTTTCTCTTGGAGACCACACAAATCCAAGGAAATTTATAATCAGCCTAAAATATGTTAATTCACAATCAGAACATAACAACAATGTCTGTTTGTGTTTGCAACAAAATGAGTTAGTTCCATACCTTGACATATTAGCCCCAGGAAAGAACGAATACTCTTCAGCTTGATTGTCAGATTTGCCTGCAATAAAGCTCGCTGTCAGGTAAGCAATGAGCTCACAGGGACATGTGTTCCCTTGTGTCCTCCAGCAGGATTATCTGAGGTCATGCTAATTGGACAAGCAGAAAGTTCTGAACATCTGCATGCACTCACACCATATGACTGTTACCAAGAATGACTGAAAACTAACTGATTTTAACTGGCAAGTGGCTCCCAAGTGTTGTGGGTTTTTTCTGAAAAAAAAGAAACTGAAAGCACGTGAAGGAAAATTTTCCTTTGTGATTTCAGGTTATTTGTAGGATTGAAGAATTTGTGGGCTAGCTAAAGCAATAAGGAATTTTTGCCTCTTTATAGCTATGTCTTTGTAGCTTTTGGTTGGTAATATGGAGGTATTCATTCCTTTTTCTTAGGCTAAAATAAGCATTTTAAAAAACAACAACACACAACAACAACAAAAAAGAACCAAGACATTTGGGAGAGCTACTATTCAAAGGACAGTGACGTAAACCACAGCATGACATAGCCCAGCTGAGAAACAGAAAAATTACCAATAATTATGGGGGCAGGTAAGAAAACAAAAAACTGGGAATAAAGAATAATGCTACAAGGATTAGTCATAGGAAGTACTGAGGTAATGAACTAAAAATGTATTTGCTGTTCTTAGACACAAAAATTGTGTCTGAAGGTGATAGAAAAGCTGTGTTTGTTCTAGATCTCATTTAGCAATCATCAAGCAAAAGGAATGATCTCATCTTAAAATGTCACAGAGTTCAGGACACTCCATGGTTTAAAGAAGCTTTCAGCCGGATACAGATGAACGAGTCTAAGCAGATAAAAAATACTCCTCCTTTGTGGAACACCCACTTCCCCATGTCTTTACCATACTTTTCTATGTAAATACCTTTACAATGTGCTTTAGGATAGGCTGCAATTAAAACAAACCAAGCAGAGTCAAAACAGTTACAATCTTGCGAGCATACAACATAATTAAGTAAAAGAAGAGCATAAGGCTAGTAACTTGTATTTATGGAATAACAGCACTGCACAGGAGATACGATAAAACAAGCAGTAACAGAATAATAGAATATTGTTTCAGAGTATTAAAATATTCAGTTAGAGGTGATGTCTTGGGACGTCTGTATTAGAAATATACAGAGGTCAAACAACCACCAGGTTTTGAATTTTATCACTGTATCCATATATATGTACTTGTTTCATGGGAAGTCCTTGGATCCAGGCAGAGCTTTTGCTAGCTCTAAAACATATACTAGAACAGTTTCTATTATTATTATTCATATAGGGTGTAGAGCAGCTGTTCTATAAGGAAACAGGAGGTTGATTTAGATGCCAACAGACCGGCCATGAAATCATAGTTCCTTAGATGCTCAGAAAGCCACTCACCAGCAAGTTAAAGCCCCCATATAGTCGAAAACTTCAGTAATGTAAGACACAAAGTAGTACAAGCCCACAGAAAGTAAAAATGAAATGCTTCATACTTTAATGAAATCGTGAAATGTAGGAAACATGCAGGAAGAGAAGACAAAATGGCCATTCTTTCTCATGACCTAATGAACAAGAAAGTCCAGAATTCATATTACAATGAGAATTTAGCAGGACCCAGGAACCCTGATGGCCCAAGCTTTCTCTTTTGCACTCCCCAGTCAGCTCAGCTGAACAGCCTCTGATTAACAGGGGGTAGAAAGGAGGGAAAATATTTTTGCTTTCAGGAGCAAAGCTCTTTCTCTGCTTGAACACAGGGAATCCATGCAGGCCTCCAATGATATGTTCCCCTAATTATTACAGAATATCCTTTGGCAATCTGCTTTTCCCAGACACTGACATGAATTGAGTATGTACCATTTTTTAAAGGAAAATTACCTAAAAATTTTACATTAGGAAAGTTTTGGATGCGGGAAAATAAAAGTTTTCTCATGGACTCCATTTGCTAGCTATGAAACTAAATGACGAAAAAGATGTTACAATGCTGTAGCAAGAGCAGACACCTGTTGCACCCACGAAATAGAAACATATTAAGCAGGATACAATTAACATTTGCTTTTCTTGAATTCAGGCATAGGTCTTCTAAATTAACCTAAATATACACTGTCACTGTGTATAAGCATTTGTATAAGCATTACACAGCTTAGTGTAATACATAACAACAAAAGGGTAAGGAATATAAAAACACCAACAGTGTGAGAGAAAAAAATAGGGAAGACTGGCTTTAGCCACAACGGTCCCATCTTCCCTCAGAGAAGAGCTCTGTAGCCTGATCACCTCAACCTCATTGATTAAGACCAATGACCATATCCGTCTCTGTGGTACTACCATTAATTTAGGATAAGCTTGTTAATAAGAATTGACTGCTTTGAAGTGGCGATAATGATTAATAATGTTTAAGAACATTGGCAATATGTATTTTTACTAAATGTCAGTCTTGTCTAGTTCTGTTTTGAAGCTTCAAACTGGCCTGATTTATCAGATTCTAAATACTTTCATTGCTGCAATCTCTCACTCTCTTATTCTCTAACTTGCATATACTTATATTCACTTGCTGAGCTGAGCAGGTAAGAAAAACATGGATGCAAAATAAACTGTGAAAACATTGAAGTTGCAGGCTTGGAAACAAATTTTTATCTCACCAAAGTTTACAAGTCTGTAAATTTAGACATTAAAATAGACAAAAATAAGTCTGAAATTAGAAGGAAAATACTGAGTTCTGACAAGTCTCAAGCTATCAGTAGGAGAGCTTTACTGAGTTCTGATCTTCTACCTACACTATTGGCATCAGCTGAATCTGAGTGCAGCAGTGTCTCTACCACCTTGGGACTCCATGCAACAGCCACAGCCCAGGGCCACAGCACTGTGATGGATGCACTCAACCGCTTAACCAAACTAGCGGTAGTTTGATACAGGCTCCAAAGGAGGTAAAGGCCCGAGTGGTAGCCAGACCAAGAATTCATCTAGTTTCAATCTGTTCTCTGAAACCCACAAAGGAGTGAAGCGATGTGTATGAGCTTGGAACATCCATTATGCGATTAATGCATGAATAGTGTGTGGCTTTTCTAAGACCCACTTATCAAGGAAAAAAGTAAGTTGTGAGTACAAGGAGTATCATACATACCTTTCCCATCACATGTACGAGCCAACCACTTAATTGCATAAACATGACAGCCTAAGTGAGCCCTTTCTGAGCTCTCCCTGCTAGGCAGCATGGCTGCATGGCAGGAATCTCCCCTTGAGCTGGGCCAACGTTCAAGTTTGCTCCTTGAGGCAGAGAGACCTTTACCAATGGCAGATCTTTGGTAAGCGACTGATAGCACGCTGAATTAATACTAATGAAACATTATTAGTCCATGTAGCTATTAAGTATTAATCATTATAAACTTTGTATAGATGATTCCATTAGACATAAACCATCATCCAAGCCTGAGACTAAGATTGGACCTAGCCACACCTAAGCTCCATCAGGAGTTTAGAAAGCAAGGGGGTTCACTCTGAACCTCATGACTCCATCAGAAGGGTCTTCCTTCCTCTTTGTATTTCTTCTGTTAGACATAAACTGTTGTCCAAGTCTGAGACTAAGATTAGACCTGGCTGCACTTAAGCTCCATCAGGTGTTTAGAAAGCAGAGGTCCATCCTGAACCCTGTGACTCAACACGAGGGTCTTCATTACCTTTTTGCGTCTCCAGTCTCTATGGGAATTCAACTCAGTTCTAATTCAATTTTCCTTTCTAAGTTTCTTCCATGCAGTAACTAATAGGTGAACCTTGTCATCAAACTTATTGAACCCTGGTAAACCATTGTTAAACTTAGTTAAATTCCATCAAATTTATTGAACTCTGTCAAATTATTATTTCTACCTCAATAAAACACATTGCTGCTTCTCTCTTCTGAGTGAGATGCATTCCACTCTTTTGCAACAACATCCCACTAGGGCGTGTACCCAAAAGGGCTTTGCTGGAAAGCACGCCCCTTTCCCATCAAACAACCTTATCTCCTTCCTCAGACATTTTTCTATCACCCCCCAGGGGACCTCTATCTCCCTTCACACCTCCCCCCAAAATGCAGAGTCTAAAGCACTGAATTCACAATATTCAAGCATCTGTGCTGTTATTCCCCACAGGTATTGCCTTATGGCTTGGCATAAAGTGGAAATTTTACATAATAGTCCATCTTGTTTCAGGAAAGTATCAATAACATTGTGGGAACAGATTTTCTTTTTTACCCGGCAGGTCAAGGAATTTAAAAAGAGGAAAAAAGATTAATACTGATATAAATTAATTTAATCTCTAAAGGTCAGGCTAAGACTGTAGGATATAGGAGGATATCTGCTGTCCTACACCAGCTTACTTTGCTGCTGAACTTCTAACAGAGCATTTACTATGAGGTAAAAGGAAAATGCATGTGCAACTGTGGCAACATCGAGGAGTTTCCTCGGAGAATGAAGTTCGACTCCAGACTTTTTCTGTGCTACACCACCAGTACACACTTGCTGTAAAATGCTGGAAATAATTAGCAATTATTGCCCCTCCCCACTGTGACCCTCACCCCACCATTTCATGAGCACGTTTCTTCAACGTATAGGAGGCATAATCCTTTCCATAGCAAACACTAACTTTGCTTCAGTAGTAGCAAAAAAGAGAAGGGGTGAGCTGACTTACTACTCCTGTCTTGGGCTACACGGTACGGCTATTTGTCGCTCAGACCCAGTGTCCTGACCACTGTGGCCTCTGGATACCTCCAGTATAGTGAAGGAGGAACATCTGAAGTAGTAAAGAGTTCAAGGACATCTGGCTTTAAAACGTTAGTACTAAAGCATATGCCATTTTCTGTGCAGCCTGTATTTAATCATGATACTGTTTACCCTGCTGTGCAAATGATATTTGAATGGCAATGTTATGAATAGTACGAGTCATTAGAAGCAGAGAGAATAAATTAATAAAATAAATGAATGAAAAAGCAAAGGCGAGAGAAAATTTCATTGGAGAAAGCAGAGCTTTGCATAGTGATGCTTTTCTCTTCTAGGTGAAGGGAGTTGCTACATCACTTGATTCATTTTTAATTGGCCCCAAAACGCTGAAGAAAAAAATGCAGAAAAGCCTTATACTGGAAGTGTAGTGGACTAGCTGAACAGATTATATTTATTTCTTGCACCTGCTCTTCTCTAAAATGTCTCTTGCATGTAAGGTACTCAATCAATGCTGTTTACAGAATGCTATCATTTTGTTTTTGATAAATCTGCAAAGAAATTCTGTTTATCCTAGTGCCAATAAGAAGTTCAGCAGTTTCTGCATTCCATATTCCTTTAGACTTTGAAGCAGAGGAAACTGTTAAAGAGAATGCATGTTTCCTGATTTTAGAGATATGCCTTGCCCCATGCAAGCAATGTAACAGCAAAACCCAAACTCAAACAGGCATAAGGAACTGCAGTTCCAATTAAAATTGTATCAGAGTGACATTGAGAGAGAGTGAGATAGCATTGAGAGCCCAAGGATATAGGAGGTCAGGTTATACATAATTAATTTGCTAATCTTCCATGGCATTTCATTGAAATGTATTATTTTCTCAAATACATCCAGAAGGATGACAAGCTATCTTTTCAAGTGGTTTTATGTGCATGTGCTCTGTTTTCCATATTTTAATAATAAATACAACAGGACGACGATGTTTTAACCAGTTATAAACATCTCTCCTAGCATTCGAGGATTTGCTTACTTTGCTATATGCTATTTAGTGGCACTTTTATGATCAGAATGTTCAATCACAAGAATCTAAAAATACCAAATGGCAATTTTTTTTCTTCATACAGAAATCACAGGAAACTGACTCTTCAGAAGTCATTCAGTGTGATACTTTATCTTTGATGTTACAGATATTTTCAGTGATTGGGGTTTAATTCAAAGTGTGGGGGTTAAAATGCAAGCCTTTTGATTCATTTAACAGATCTGCATTTTTTGTTTTACTAATTATGAACTAAAATTTTTTCAAGGTGTACCTCAAAATGTATAATTAGATAATTCCTTAGTACAGTGGAGTGTTAAAACTATTTTATTTTTTTTCCTGCCATAAAGGAATCATCACTTATAGCGAGACAGATTTTGTGAGGAACAGTTCAATAAACGTACACACTCCTGGACTGCTTTGCTATTTTGTGTGACACTTTGCTGCCTTCTGTTTCCCAAACACTCTCCAAGAAAATAAATATCAAGATTTTTTTTAAAGACATCTGTGAGGAAGAGCTATATTATAAAGTGGTTTTATTGAGGCTGCAAATGGTAAAAATGTATTTAACTGAAATGATATTCAGGCTCTTGGTCTGCATGTGCTATCAAAAGAAAAATGCTGCTACAAATGCAAGGTGCCAAGCCAGTGCCTCACTGAACGCTGTGAACAATATTAGTAGGAAGAACTTGATGCTGACCTTGAACATATGAAAATTTCCAGTACTGTATGTCAGTGCTGACTAGTGAGATGATGTTGACCTGCATTAACATTTGATTACCTTTTGGCACTGCTTTTAAGCTGAGCCAAGGTAACATTCAGTCACTACTGTGCCTGTTTAAAATAGAGCCATCCAGGTGAAAATCAGACAAAGCAAGAAGAAACTAAATAAACAAAAAAATCTACGTAAATTTAGTTTGAAGAGATATCTTAAATATTCATCATGGAGTATTTATTTATGATAATTGCACATTTTTCTATTCTCAGATGCTGTGATCTTTTGTTATGCAAAATGTGAAGTTACATAAGGTTTTTATTAAAATTCTTACCAAGTAGCTATTTTCAATACTCCCTATAGCTAATACTACAAGGTGGAGGTAGTGTAAATTATTATAAAGATACATCCAGAAATATACAGTTTCAGGATCACTTAGTAAATTACCTCCTTCTACCTCCTAACATTTTGGATTCTGAACCATCTTTAACTGGTTTAGTAAATTACCAAATGACTTCACAGCTAGCATGACAACTGCATTACTGCCAAACTGTCAAGAAAGCAAAGGTCTTCAGGAAGGCAGAAGACAATGTCCTCAGAAGCACACAGGCATTTAAGCCAAAGGGGGAATCTAGCGGGTATAATCTGGCCATCGTTATACTGTGAGCCTTACGGTTTCCTCAGCCCTCACTCCAACGTCAACAGCGCTCGACTTTAACAGTCAATTATCAGCTCCCCCATCCTTTTAATACAGCTTTAGTCCCTTTGGTGTTGAAATCATTTTTGTCCTGCGACATTTATGCCTACTTATTTAGGAGATATATAGCTCCAATGCGAGAGTGAATATCATCTATAAATGATACTTTATAAACTTTTTAAAGCCTGTGTACAGGAAAAAAAGAAACAAATGCTTACAGTGAGAAACTATGTTTTGCAAATGGAAGGGACATTTTGAAATTAATGTTATTACATCCATAACTACACAAGGAATTTTCAATGCTAAAGCTTTATAAATCTGTGATTGATGAAGAAAACTACTATTATACTACTATAAACATACAAACATAATTGGAAGGGAATTTGTCTCTTTTGCCCTTTTTTTATGTAAAATTAATTTCACACTACAAATGGAACATATTTAGAATGGAAATGTAGGAAATGTAAAACTACCTCTGAGTACCAAAGATGTTCAGTCTTTGTTAATAAAAGAAGAAAGGCGGCAGGAGGCAAGAAAAAGAGACAAGGAGAGAAGAAGAAAAGAATGGTTTTATGGTATAATAAATAAACTTTCAGACCAAATAATTTAAGCTGATAGCCGTTGAATTTAAATATAGGCAGACACATTGCTTGGAGCCCTGTGATTAGCTTTCAAATGATACGGTAGAATGCTAGGGTGAAACAGATATCAAAAGCAATCCTCAAATAGAGAAAAATCATTTTCCCTATAAGGACAAACTTGTTACTTAGAAAACTTTCTTTAAAAGCCCTAGAAAGAATAAAACAATAGTTCTTAAATGACTGGATAATAAAAATCAACATTTCAGAACACAGAATACAGCACCTTACAAAATCTAAGTATCTCAAAGCTCATTACTTGATTTAGTCTAGTCTTGAAATTTGTAATCAAGCTGTTCCTTTTCTCTTTTCATGGCTACAAAAATATTTTATTTGTGAGCCATGGTTTATGTTATTGTAAAGGTGCTAAGAAGCTTTTTCAGTTGGCCTTTTCTACTGATGATACCACATGAAAAGTAAATTTCCACAGTTCCCTAATTACACTTGAACTAGGTTGTGGAAGATTAAACAACTCTAATAAAGCAGTTTTACCTCTTATCAGACTGAAGACCCTTTCTGCCAAATAGATTTTAGGGGAAATCACCTTGTCTTTCCTAGGTATTCCCTTCTCTCAAATTTACCACAGCTACTGTGCTTGTTCAGCAACATCAGCAGAGCTGAAACAGAGATAAAAATGGTAAGTAATGGAAAGGGGGAAAGATTGACTATGCTAAAGAGCTCTCAACTACTCGCACAACTACAGTTGTACAAGACTTTTCTCTTTTATGAAAAATGAGAAGTCTCTAACAGAAAAAATCTCTCCAATTCCTCTTGAGTATTTCAACTGATAACCATTTGAAGAGTAGTAATATTAGCTTCTAGAGATAATTTCTTTGGAACCATAAGAAAAAGCAAGAGTTGCTAAATGTATCTATTTTAGCACAACTTTAAATGTTGTACACTATTCATCCCAAGTTCCTTCAACTCCTTCATTCCTCAACAAAGTAAAAGGATAAGAGTGGAAGAAAGTACATGTTCAAAATACCGTGGGGCATATGGTTAAAATGACATCCATATAATAAAGGCTAGGAAACAGTGGCAGTATAGAACTTCCAAATCTGGGCAAAAGCTGGCAGGAAACTGTAGTCAGAGCTGTCAAAATTAAGGAATGTGCCAAGTATCTGCTTACCCTAGGTCTGAACTGGTGTGTTGTGCCTTATTTTGACCAGAACACTTTAAGATACGTATCTTGGATCCAAAATAAAATGCAAAATCATCACTGGGAAAGCTGCACCATGACACAATCATTAAGAAAACGGAAAATAACAAAGACACGGGTTAATCAATATGAAATCATTTGCATGACAAACAAAAGGCCCTACATCTAGAAATGACAGAATAAATGCCACGTGATGAGAGGAACTACTTATTCTGGAAAGCAGTGATTTTGAAAAGAATTTGGGATTCGTAATGAATAACTGGCTGTACAAACATCATGTCCTGTGCCAAATGGACTAACACAGTTCGAATATCTGCAAAAAAGAGACTCTCACCTGCAACTAGGCAAGTCTTATTCCTCTACTACAAGAACCAGGAGCATGTATGTACATCAGGAGATATGTGAGAGAAAAGAGGTGTGGAGATGAGAATTTATCATATGACTTTTGTCTCTAAAAAGGGATAGTTCAAAAGTGCACTTTCCCTCTAATTTTCCTTTATTTTATAGATGGTAACAAGAGAGTATGTAGAAAGATCTGTATTCAGAGTTGGTTCTAGTCCAATTAACAATAAATTGATATTGTACAGCAAATTATAGTCTTGCTGTATGTAAAACCCTACTGTACATTCTTCAAAAAGACACACAAGGGAAAGAATAAAATTGTTTCATCAAGCAGAAAGATTCAAAAGCTTAACAACTAGCTAGTGACAATCATTCCTGGATTTTCAAATACAAGGTCAAATCCAAATTTAGCTTTTCGTCTCCTTCATAAACTCTACTTTCTATGAATTCCAACCCTCCTTTAGTAAAACACAAAACTTAAAAGCTCTGGATTAATGTCAGTACCATGACACTCCAATTTGCTAGAAATGTAGGAAATTTATAAATTATAACAATGGTCCACAGAACATTGGCACTAGTTCTCTAGGGAGGCAAAACTAGTTCTTCTAGGGAGGCAAAACAGAGTGCCCTTTTTCCTGCTTTCATTAATGTCCTTCAGGAGCCCCATTTGCATGCTAGTGCCAACTTCAGAATCAGAGAAATTTGGATTTCCTCTCCACCTCAGATTAGCAATTTTTCCTCACCATCTCACACACAGTGAAGCACACATCTAGCAGATTTTAATAAATTTACTGTATTTTGAGATACCTGCAAGGCTTGTTTACTACCCACAATCTCTTCCTGTAGCACACTACAGTTACAATCTTTGATCTTTATTACACTATCAGAGTTGTTACAAGGAGTTGGTTCAGAGCATGCAGCATATCCTTCGAGTCTTTTTAAACTGGTCCTCAAACTGTGCCTATGTCCACAATTTTGACCACTGGACTAAGGGACGCTCCCTTCCAACATGCTCACTTCTAGTCCTGTGCTCCTGTCAAGCACAAAGAAATGACAGAATACAATAAAAATAGTGATATATCATTTTATTCCATCCATCTTGTATTGTTTTATCCCTGTTACATCTATGATTTTAATTCTTCCTTTCAAAGTTCAAAAATTATTTTACTAATTGTAAATTATGATGGGAGAAAAGTTGGAATTTGAAACAATTTGCACCCCAGAAATTTTTCCGAGTTGAGATAATCAGTGATCAATATTTAAATTCTAGAAGAGATGTATTGCATTTACAAACTAATTAAACAATCAAACAATTAAGTTCACAATGAAATCATGGGAAACATAGATGTACAAAAACCAAAATAAGAGGAACAGTACATCATTTAACAAAAAGAACATTCTTAGTAGTTATACAATGATTTTTCAAGCTGTTCTTGAGTTGTCAAGAGACAACTGTTCTTACATCTACGTTGTAGTTTGGTAAATCAGAGGCCAAATAGAAGGAAGACACTGAAGCACTGACACCACAGTCAGTTGCTGTGACTGAAAACTGCCAGAGACAGAAACTTGGAAATACTTGGACAAAGCAAATGAGGCAAGGAGATATAGCAGGGGAATGGACTGAGAAATGCAAGGATGACTGATAGGCTTTATACACTATAGCACCGATTGGAATTGCTGGAGGTGACCTCAGGTATTCCTGAACCTCAGAATATTGTTCCTACAGCCAAATAAGCTGCATGGTGGTATGCATCTTGTGGAGGTCACTGTAAAGCACACAGTGTCCCAGAATAAGCTGGGAATGGACCTTCTTTTCTCTAACAGCTGAGTTGCTCCAGAGCTAGTACAGAGAATACTTCTCAAGCAAATAGCCCTGGCCTCAGGCCTGGCTTTGTTTCTATACAAGCTGCCATTGTAAATGACTCAACAAGGACCCGGGGAGATGGTGGGATGGGAAATCAGAGCACACAGGGAACCTGAGGCTGAAGAAAAACTAGAATTCAGGCACTAGCAAGCAGAAGACGACTGAGATCAGAAATGGACACAGCTTAGGCAGCAGTCTAGGAAGGAGAATAAATCTAGAGGATGACTTATTCTGGAACAATGGATTACACCTGTGGATAGTGCTTATACGTGAGAACGTGCAAGTCACTTAAAACAGGCTATCACATGGCTAACAATTGCATACTTTGTATATTCTGGGTATCTAAATGCTCTGTCTTGAGATCTGCAGAAGTGCTGAATTCCCATTGCTGCAACTGAATTGTGGAAGTTGTGCTTTAAGCATACTAAGCAATCGCATAAGAAGTCTGAAAAAAAAGCTCTAGAGATTCAAATTAGGCACTTACAGTGAGTGCAAATTTTTTACTTTCAATTTTCTGTATTCTCTCTTTTTATTTCTACAAAAATGAGGTTATCAGTGCTACCCCACTCTACAAGCACTCTCCAAGCATTGTGGAAATGTATGTATTTTTTAAAGCACTCATATTTTAGTTATGAACATCATTTAGAAGTTCGTAAATAAATTACTAATTAAAAAATGCCACATTTAAGTCGTGTGCATGTATCTGCTTGGGTGAAAAAGAGATGCAAGAAATATTAGAGAAAACATTTACAGTACTCACTGAGCATCTGTGTAATCTTGCACCTTGAACAAGGAATGTGCTCTGCACCTGGGTAAAGAACCACTGGTATGGTTAAGTTGGTCAGGTAGCAATACTGACCTTTCCCAAATTCTGAATACTAAATAGTTGCAGTCTTAGTCTTCCATTAATGTAGTTTCTGGGGTGTATCTGCACAAAACATTCATATTACACAATGCTTCTTCCTTACCAGTCACTCCAAGAAAGGATCTCTTCGCATCCATCTCTGCTACACAGAGATATACCTCTCAAAAGCTCTAACCTCCATCACTTCACAGAATAGGTTAAAGTTTTTAAAAAATAATGTATTCAAGGAGATGCTGCCAACAGAAATAATGATTCAGAACACTGAATAATAAAAAACACAAAACTTTCCTGGAAGGGAAAATCAGGCACACTGCTATGCATGATACCATACTTCTGGAAGGACTAGGAGTTGTTTTTAATCTATTAAACTGTAGGAATAAAAATCTAATTAATTATGCATTTCTGAATGGGTCATAACAGGCAATGAATCAAATGCCTTGTTGCTTTTTATGTCTTCAATTGTTATGAATCAGTGGGGTTAGATATTCAGTTAGAAAGACAGAACCTCTTTTGCATCAACCGTCTGCAGAATAAAAAAGCATACAAAGGACTATGTATTTCAGTTTACAAGCTGTCCTAAAGAAAACAAACTGAAAATACCAACACACCACACGTTTATCACATAAGGATATTAAGGTAATTTCCCACAGGATAAATTTTCTACCACCATCTACCCCTACATACAATAATATGCAAACACCCCTTATGAAGAAAGTGGTATAAGACTGCACAAAAGCAGAATTGAGAAGCAAAAAAATGCACAACATATATATATATTGATATGGCATTGTTTTTTCCATATAAGACTGAATTAGCACAGCTCTAAAGAAGTCTTAAAGACTCTACTACACCGTGCATCAGAAATGTCAAAGAATACCAATGACAGAAGTAAAAAGAAGCAGGGTAATTTCTGTTAGCAGGTACAACCTTAGAAGTGAGCGTGTGATCAGTAGTCAGAATCAGGAGTAGTATTATACGGCAGTATTTTTAGCAGCAGTACTATCAGTAGCATATTAGCAGACAATCTGTCAGACCACTAGTATTTCACCACGGGTGGATTTCAACTTAACTATCACATGGCAACCGAGCTAAAGAACTGTATTGAACTCAGAATCTGCAACATAGTATTTGTAGAGTAAATGGTTTTCAGCACTTGCTCATACCTACTTAAATCAATGTACAGGATGCTATTTGCTTCTTGGCACCCTTCAGTTGACCTCTTAGGCATAATTGTGATCACTCTAATCAACAAACATAAAAAGCACTTTCAACACCTTAATATGCACTTGCAAACATTAGGCACGGCGTTTAGCTAACAAGCACACAGTATGGTCCTCGAGGAACGAAGCCTTAACATTGAAACGCAGAAACGATAAATCAGTTTTAAATTTAAAAAATTAATACTAAATGATAAAAAAAAAAACCCTATCAGAAATAACACAGATTACTTCGTTACTTACTTCATTAAATCTTTTCTCTAATTGTATTCAGCGTAGCAACCATATATTGGGAACTGAATTTCTTCTACAAGATCGATTCAGAACAACTGAATATTTGACTGGAGAAGATCCAAGTGCTTAGTCTTGCATTGTACACCAGATAATTTCTTAAGGCATTTTCTTAAGAATTACATAAAAGTTCATTAATCAAAAGTAAAAGTGTACTTAATAGTACTAGATAAAATAGACATTCATTCATATGAGATCTCAGGAACGAATGGTGTATTTGGCCAATTGAAACTGAGGGAAGGAAGGGCAGTTGCACCACTTAATTTTACATATCAAAATTAGGTACACAGTTTAGCATGTTAGCCTTCAAAGTTCATGTATATATTTACCCAAAACAAAAAGGGGCCCACAGAGTACTATGCAAGAAAAGAAATAGATCAGCACAGATTGTTATTCCTTATGCTGATTTCTACAAGTCTGCCTTTACTAAAGGCCAGCTTATGATTAGCAACTATAGAGGCTCTAGATCTTTCATGCAGATATCTGGATTCCTCAAAGTGATGTTATCCAACATGTCCACTGAAGTCCTCTGCAGGTTCCTCTTTCCATCAGTAGTTTTTTTTCTGATCTATCAGCTGCTGTATAGCTAGTCTGCTTGCAGTGTGACTAGAAACTGATATTGCCTTCACTGCCTCGAGCATGGTTCATGAAAATAAAGCACAAAATAATGCTATGAAGTCTACTATTTGAGCTACTGTTAGGTAGAAAATATAAAAATCAACTATAGTGGTAGCTTGGGTATCTTTTATAGCTAGATTGTTTAATGTACTGCAAGACACTGATGTCTAAGTTTTGAACAAGGGGACACACTTTGAATATGTATGTCGAGTAATGTGAATACCTTTTTCTCACCCTTGGCAAAAATAAGGATATTGTACAAGGACTTGTAAAATATAAAATTTTCATTACAGAGGGCTTTCAAAGATTTCTTCTCTGTGGTTTCATTCTTCTGTCTGTCACGAACGTCAGGCATTTCAGAGTCATTATGAGAATCAACAATATCCTGTAGAAAAGGCGGATAGTGTGTTAATCACACCACCTCCCTCAGTGCGCCTCTTGAGACTTTCAGAAATACCATCAATTACTTTTTTCTTTTTTTTTTTTATTTTTCAGGAGAGGCATTGTTGTGACTGTTGTTGGAATAATTAAGTGTTGAGAGAAGAGCACCTGAACTCAAAAACCATTCTTTCACTTGAAATGGAGGCAGTTGGTACACGGTAACTAGGTAACTAAGAATGCATGAATGTTAATTTCAGTGATTCCATAATTTTGGGTTATATAAAACATGTTGCTTTAAAGCAAACTGACACTGTAATCTCTTCTTTATTTCAATCTAAAAATGTTACTATCTGAATCACTTCTGTTATTATTTTTGCATTCTCATTGTATGTGTACTTATGATATGCTTCAAATACAACATTTCCTTGCAGACAAGCAGAACTGTGTAATTTTTTTCACTAATGTATACTGAAATCACTTTTGAGCTTCTCAAAAATTTATCTTAGAGCTGTCTTATATCTGGACCTATGATTAAAATTTATCTTGCACTTTGGGGAATAATTTTAATGATGATAAGCTTCTTTAATTTTTCCAGTATGTTCCTTCATTGCTCAGGAACTTTATTTTCCTGCACAAGAAGAGAGATGGGGATGAAGGGACCAACATGAATATATTTAAATAACTGTTTGTATAAAATACTGTTAATGTTTATGGAAGTATGACAAAGGGGATTTTCTGAATAATGAAGTTACTCAATTAAAAATAAGTCCATGTGCTGGATTAGCAGGGTGTTGGGAAAAGACTGAAACAGTTACCTGGCAATTGATCAAGGAGCCTTGTCTTATAGAACAATACTAGCATAAAAATAGCTCATAAATCTGAAAGGCTGATTACTAAAACTGCTGTGGGAGCTTTATTTTTTAGAATAATATTGAATTAATGAGAAACAATACAAAGGGGGAGTTTAATTATTCTGAATAGAATAATTTTCTACCCTAGCCTCTCAGGATAGGTATGATTATGTAGGTCACATATCTCAAATGACTTTTATGCATATTTCATTAAAAGCCACATCTTTTCATAAAGGATAGCAAGCAATAAGCTCTCTTCTGATCGTACTGTCTCTATAATGCCTTAAATGAAAGCTATTTCCTTTGTGGTTATGAAGCTGTTAAGATGAGCAGTCAATAAATACAAAACCAGGCATATCTTATTTTTAGGTTATTGTTTTCACATAATTGTAAGGAAGTTGTTTTCTTTCTCACTCTAACACCCACCATCATTTTGAATGTATAATAATTAGACATTGGCCAGGATTCCTAGTCTGCTTGTACTTCTGGAGGGTTACTATCAAACTGATGAGAATACCAGACAAGCATTTTAATGTTTATCCAAACAATGAGATTTTGATTTTCAGTTGATTTGTAAGATTTTCAATGAAATTTTACAAATGTGAATGTCTTATTAAGGCTCCAGATGCCTTCTGACCAAACTATGTCAGCCATCTATTACCCGATGAACTGTGGCATTCTGAACTATCTGTTCACTAAACAAGATAGTTTGGTTGGTGTGAAGTTGCCAACCTGCACTAAACTAGGCATGAGGAGAAAAGCTTCCCATTCCCAAGAGAGGCTAACACACTTGCAGCTGACAAAAAACCAGACACATACTAAATTAAAAGGAGGCAAGGTGGAAGCTACACTCTTAGTGTGGGAAAGATCTCAAGCTTGAATGTGTACAGGTTTTGTACACACCACATCTTGTGTGCAGAGACTTACTGCCTCTACCATCAAAGTTATTCTGTTTCCCCATGCTACCAAATCCTTCCAACTCAGAGAAAAAAGGCAGAGAAAATCTTTTAACTACTCCTAACATCAATGGCCTTTATATTCTCTTTCCCACAGGTGCATGCTAAAATCTTTATATGTCTGAAAGTATAAAAGCCTCTGGGACTGGTTCCCAAGCAGGAGGTGACATCTTCCAAAGGACTCTGCCATCCTCCCAGAAGAATACACAGGACAAGGATAGGCAGGGTCTACAGTTGGGTCTAATACAAACAAGTGACACTGGATTCACCACTTCTCCCGACTCATTTTTCCCACTGGAATTCATGTTACTTAGCAGATCTCATACTAGCATAGCCCTTCAGTGATTCATATACAATACGGTTGGAACAGGTGAGAAATATGAACTGCTTCAGAGTTGCAAATGATTCACGAGCTAAGGCTTGGCTCCCCTAGGGCCATTAAACATTTACAAGAGAGTGAAACATTATATGGATTTTCACACATCTGCTAACACAAAGATCCTAATGCTACATGCTTAAGCTTATGCATACCTTTTGTGCTTAACTTTCCGTTTTGCTTGTGACGCTTTTTTTTTTGCTTAGTTTTCACATGCTGTCCGTATTTAGGGTTTTAATCTGGCACAAAAATTACTCCTACTCTGCACAAGACCATATGCCCCACTTAGAGAGCAGAGCAAATACAAATAAGGAGCTTTCATTTAATCTCTTATTTAATTTGCAATGATCTACACCACTGTGATCTGAAGGAGTACCGTACCAAAACACCAACACATAAAATCAGGAAAACAGTGCAGAGAGCACACTGGCTACATCAACTAGATTGTGCCTGACCTCACCCACATATAAATTGTGACTGGTCACAATATGGGCAACTTATCACAGGGCTGGAAATTAACATTTTTCCAGGAATTACTCCTCTGAAATGAATAAAAGAAACAACATGATACCTAGGATCTGCACAACCTCCTGTTTTTAACTGGCAAAAACTATGCTCAAGTTATTAGCAGCTAGACTCGGTCTCAATCTTCCCAAAATAATACTACAGATTAACAATGGGTAACTATCAAAAGATTCCTAAATGTAAATTCAGCTCACTGTCCGTAATTATTAAATGCCTTATCTGTAAAAAAGAACTATGTCTGTGAAACAGGATTATACCATAATACAGCAAGTCCTTGCTGATTAAGAGTCAATTAGAAATATTATAAATACAATGTTATGAGAGCATTTTTACATTTTCAGGTTAAATTAGTTGAAACTCAAAATGTAGAAAACAATCCAAAATAATACAAATTTAGTCAATAATGTGTTTTTAGGATGTGCTTAAGGTTGGGGCTTTTTAGCCTAAGCAGGTAATGCAAAAGTATAAAGTAATTGTTTCAGATTTGTTTTGTTTTCTTTATTGTTTTGTCACTCAACATTTTTGTTTTAGTCACTTTCCCTCTTTTTATACCTCTGTTCACAGGCCCTCCCCTTATCTTACCTTCATTCCCCTTCCACTGCTATGTGTAAAATTAATAAATATCTGCAGTGTAAACACTTTCTAAGCTACCACTCCAAACTTTTAAAAAAAATCTATAACTGACCAGGTCAGAAAATATCAAAACCAACAGGGAAGATTTCCTTTTAAGTGATGTTCTGTTAATTACCAAACAAACACCATTTTTCCTCACAAAGATTAAAAAATGTTTACCAAAAACTTGAAAACTGTTCCATTTAGACTTCTCTGTGTGTACATAAGTTCTATACATACAAAAATAAATTAATATAAATTAATATAAATGCAACTTTTCAACCAACCTGTGTATTATTATGAAAAATACAGTCTGAAGCTCTGAAATACAAATAGCAAAATTTTACCTAAGCACTTCTAATATCTTCCTTTACTAGCCTGGATAGCTGTGCCATCTTTACAAATTTTTGTTGTCTTATGCAAAGCTTCTTGAGAAAGTACCTACTGCTTATATCTGGTTTTTGTCTTATCTGAGTGCCTTTGATCCCACTTTGATCTTCTTGTTTCAGTCAGTCTCACAGAATGAGAGACTCAAGTCACATTAAAATCCTTACTGTGTATCTAAAAGCTATCATTTAATACTTTGGGAAAAGCGAGACTGTTAAAAATCTTTTTGCAAGATTTCTGTAAAGCTTTAATTGAAAGAGGTAGTTTTAAATTTTTAGAGTTAATTAGAAAATAATTAGAATTAATTTTCTAAATCTATTTAGGCAAAACATCTTCTCAGTTGAGAAGGCTGAATAGTAAACAAGAGCTTCTAGTACAGTGTTTTCAAATAACCGAAAGACGCAGAATGTCAGTTAATTTCATTTAGGTGAAGACAATTAATTGTGAAACTGCATTTTTAACATAGCTAACCCCATTCCTATTGAACCTAACGGACTAAGAGAAAAAAACATGCTAGCCCAGTCAAACCACTGTTTCAAAGGTAATATTACTCTTCTACCTGAAGCATAAACCAAAAGTGTTTGAACATAAACCATAGCTACACATCTATAAGGATACAATTTAGTCCCATATTCTAAATATTTTGTCACAGACCTACATAGTATACATACAGACATCTATGTATTTGAAAACTGATAAATTCCAGATTCTCTTTTTCCAACCATCCATACACAGAAACTGGATTATTTAAAAAGCAACCATCAGACTGATGTCATCCACTCCAACCGAAGATTTTCCTATCTGGAGACAGACAGGAAACCAGAGGCACCAGAGGCAGTCTGGTGAAGCTCCCGCTGACTGGAAAAGGGGAAACATAACCCTCCATTTTCAAAAAGGGAAAAAAGGAAGACACAGGGAACTACAGGCCTGTCAGTCTCACCTGTGTGCCTGGCAAGATCATGGAGCAGATCCTCCTGGAATCACTGCTAAGGCAGATGGAAAATAAGGAGGTGACTGGTGACAACCAACATGGCTTCACCAAAGGCAAGTCATGCCTGACAAATTTGGTGGCCTTCTATGAATGCGCTACAGCAGTGGTAGATAAGGGGAGAGCAACAGATGTCATCTACCTGGACCTACGCAAAGCGTTTGACGCTGTCCAGAGGTCCCTTCCAACTCCATATCATTCTGTGACTCTGTGACATCCTGGTCTCTAAACTGGAGAGACATGGAATTGATGAATGGAACACTTGGTGGATCAGGAACTGGCTGTATGGCCGCACTGAAAGGGTTGTGGTCAACAGCTCAATGTCCAAATGGAAGCCAGTGACAAGTGGCATTTCTCGGGGTTCAGTACTGGGACCAGTGCTGTTGTTCAACATCTTTGTCGGAGACATGGACAGTGGGATTGAGTGCACCCTCAGCAAGTTTGCTGACGACACCAAGACTTTCTCTTTCTAAGTATGCTCACCCTGTCCAAGGACTTCTCAATATCAGATGTGTAAGAGATTCCATGACTGGTTTAGAAGTAAAGATATGCTGATCACCCAGTTAGCAAGGCAAACAGAACAGTGAAATATAAGACCTTTTCTCTGAAAGCAGTGCTAATGTAGGTCTGTCCTCTGTACAACCACTAATATGTTTTTCCCCAAAGCAAGTATGAAAATAAATTTATTTGACACCTCTATACCTCTTTTAAATTTGGATGAAATTAGCCAACATCTAATTACAAAAAAATAGAATCATAGAATCGTCTAGGTTGGAAGGGACCTTAAAGGTCATCTAGTCCAACCATTAACCTAACTGACAAAAAAATAAATAAGAAATAGGAAACAAAAATTACTAAACCATATTCCTGAGGACCATGTCTACCTGTCTTCTGAACACCTCCAGGGATGGTGCCTCAACCACTTCCCTGGGCAGCCTGTTCCCAATGCTTGATAACCCTTTCGGTGAAGAAATTTTTCCTAATAGCCCATCTAAACCTCCCCTGGCACAACTTGAGGCCATTTCCCCTTGTCTTATCTCCTGTGACCTGGGAGACAAGACCAACCCCCGCCTCCCTACACCCCCTCTTCAGGTAGTTATAGAGCACGATAAGATCTCCCCTCAGCCTCCTCTTCTCCAGACTGAACAACCCCAGCTCCCTCAGCCTCTCATAAGCCTTACTCTCCAGACCCCTCACCAGCTTTGTTGCCCTTCTCTGGATGCGAAGATGAAGGAGGGAGCAAAGAAACAATGTGATTGCTGTTTTTCCCTTGTAGGAAACAGGATCAAAACAAACAAGCTAGTCAACCCAAACACTTCTCTTGTCAATCTGTTACTGTAGAAGCAGTTCTCCAAAAAGCCTATTTTTTTTCCTGGACAATTATTTTCAATAATTTAACGTTTTGCTGAATTTAAGCCTCATACCTTAGCAATGGAAGTCCTATACATGTTCCTTGTCAGATGGAAACAGCACCTCCTCAACTGATTCAGGTTCTCTGAACCCCTGTCAGAAGCTTGTCTGGAGCCATTGTACGCCTTCTCTGTGATTTCTAGCATCTAGTTATTACATCAAACCAATGTTTTGGTTATCTAGTTATTACATCAAACCCACAGCAAATATTTTATATTTGGACTTCAGTAACTTTCCGAATAGCTAATCCACATACAGAATTTGTAAGCCATTATAGATTTATAAGCTTTTATCATTCTCTTCCTGTTAATCTCGCAGTTTCGCTTAATCAGAAATTTTCCTTCTTTTTCATACTATGCCTGACTGCATTAAAATATGAAATGTCTATGCACAAAACCCGACGATAATAATTTGGAGAGTTTTGACCATTTCTATAAGGTAAACAGAATTTCCACTGAAATGGGTTTACATGCAAAATATTCAGTACTATGGCCCTAGACAGTGCCAATAACCTATATTTTGATTCTAAGCATCTCAGCACAACTGAGTGACCGCTATAATAGAATCAAATTGCAAGCTTACAGCACTCCAAACTGTTGGTTTTCTTGGCTGAATGAATTGGTCAAAACTAATGTTTAACGTCTGCCTGTGAAAAGACTTTAAGACTTCCTAGACCACAGGTAATTGGTTTTCTTTCTTTAAATTATTCTTCTGTTACATTAATCTTCTGAGCTGTGGTTTTACATTGGTATTTATTTTGTAACAAACTCAAACATGAGAAAGCAAATGTTTGACTTTAAACACAAATAAAAGAAAAATAGAAGTTATTATGTGAATAAAGCTTTCCTTTCTCTCCAGTCTTCTTTAATCAGTTAAGAACTAATACACTTGTAGAAAGACAGGAACATCAATTTATGCACTGTATTACCTAAATCCTGTCAAATTTATCATAATAGTTTGTTCTTGACTTTCACAGAAGATCTACCTGAACTCACACTCCATATTAACTGCAGAAATCAATTAGCTGGGGAAAAAAAAAGCCTTTTATCCTATATTACAAGAGTTAAGTTCTCAAAGAAAAAGTGTAAATAGGAAGCCTCCACATTATGAAACACAGAATGGAAACAATGCAATTCCTTTATGACTGTGCTGGTTTTCCTGGAGGACGGCAAGAGAGTAGAGGCCCTATTATAGGAGTCTGGCAGTAACAATCTCTTTGGATTCAAGCTGAAGACTTAATTATAATTAGCACATACAGCAAGGTATTAAAAAAGAGGATGCCAGAAGCCTTGCCACTGAGCTTTTGAATGTGTTTATCACCTAGACTTAAAAGTTGAATAGTAGAATGCTCCCATTCTTGATGTGTGATTCATCATGTGCGGGTTGGTTTGGTTTTTTCTTCTCTTGGGACTAACAGAATTGAAATTCTATATTTCTATTTCCAAATCATTTAATAAACAATTAGCAACACTTCCTTAACAATGTGGGGAATATGAAGTAATCAGAAATTACATACTAGTGTTGCAAAACAAAGTAGCATCAGAAGCAGAGTTAGCCCTTGTAAAATTTTCATACTAGCCTAAGTGCCCGTTTATTACACCATTCTATCTGACCTACTTAGCTGCTGTGACTTACAGTACTCTTTCTCCTGCGAAAAATTCATTCCACCTCCCCTCCACACGTGCCCTCCTGGTCATTGTCTGGAATGTTTCAAACATGCATTCAAGTCAGATCAAAGATCTGCTTCACAGATCAGCTACGAAGCTCTAGCACATCTACCTTTATGAATCCTCCAGCTAGTTTCAGGATGGAGCTTAATTGTCTTGCAAAAGGCTCACATGCAATATCAGGGCCAGGATTCAATGACCTTTCCACTCCCACATTCATCTTGTAAACAAATACATCACTGAAAATCTGTCATTATCTATTTCATTAATTATTGAACTTTAAATACTACTTTGAAAATTTTTGATCAGACTCCAGTTGTTTAACATAACTTCAGGAAAAAGATACACTCTGGCTTGGGTGTCTTCTTCAGGAAATTAGAATATAAGTAATTTCCAACTGGTTTGGAGCCAAACAAATGATCACACTAAAAGCACTAGTCAAGAGCCATATCTAATTCTAGGCTTAGCTCTAGATATCAACCAGTAAAAAGTAGTGTTTAATGCATTTATATTCAATGTATGTACAGATGGACATCCCCAGTTCTGTATGACACCCCAAGAGCCTTAACTGTAATAAGATACACCCACACAGCATCATTATTGATTTCAAAACCTAGCTGAAAGTTATACACATCCCTTTGAGAAGTTCCAGTCTTCTCTCCATTACAAAAGTTGTAAAACAGTCCCATATTATGCTGACTTTACCAAACTGGAAAATAATAAGACAACAAATAAAGCTTCAGAATAAAAAAA
>VXAK01006917.1:0-14243 GCA_013399435.1 Arenaria interpres | reverse complement strand
CCATTCCCTCTTGTTCTATCACTAATTACCTGTGAGAAGAGACCAGCACCAACCTCTCTACAATGTTCTTTCAAGTAGTTGTAGAGAGTGATGAGGTCACCTCTCAGCCTCCTCTTCCTCAAACTACACAGTCCCAGCTCCCTCAATCATTCTTCACACAATTTATTCTCCAGGCCCTTCACCAGCTTCGTTGTCCTCCTCTGCACCTGCTCCAGCACCTCAATATCTCTCTTGTATTGAGGTGCCCAGAACCGGACACAATACTCTAGGTGTGGCCTCGCCAGTGCTGAGTACAGGGGGACAATCACCTCCCTACTTCTGCTGCTCACACTATTTCTAACACAAGCCAGGATGCCATGGGCTTTCTTGGCCACCTGGGCACACTGCTGGCTCATATTTAGCCACTTGTCAATTAGAACCCCCAAGTCCTTTTCCGCCAGGCAGCTTTCCAGCCACGCTTCCCCAAGTCTGTACCGATGCACGGGGTTGTTATGGCCCAAGTACAGGACCTGGTACTTGGTCTTGTTGAAGCTCATACCATTAATGTTGGCCCGTCAATCCAACCTATCTAAGTCTCTCTGTAGAGCCTCCCTATCCTCATGCAGATCAACACTCCTGCTTAACTTGGTGTTATCTGCAAACTTACTGACAGTACACTCTATGTCATTATCAAGATCGTCAATGAAGATGTTAAACAGAAATGGTCCCTGATATCCTACAGAAAATTTAAGACAATCTTTATAAATTTTCTTCTTTAAGGAAGAGATACTGTGTTTACTTTGACCAAGTATCAGAGCCAAAGCTATGAATGAGTGGAATTAGAATGAATGGAATCATTTCACCTTTCCCTCTGTTGCTGCACAACAGATTCAGAGTAAAATCAAAACAGAACTAGAGCCAACTCTCAAGCATTTGGGGTAACACTGGGTAAATGGAATATGACAAAAAAGGGATAATATGTCCCACTGCAAGTTACAGTCTCCTAAATTTGATATTATTATGAGAAAATAGAAAACAAGTTACACTGTATGTTGTGGAACGCAGAATTTGCTGAGCTGTTAACTCTACCCAGTGGAATTCTTAGTGAAAACATCTAAACTGCTTTGAAACTTGGATGGAGCCTGTTTGCAGGTCTCTTCACTCATGACATTTAGAGTATAACCAAGATAATCTCCTCACAGATTAAGAAGAGCAGATACCATTTGATAATTGCCAAGAGACACACCAACTTACTTTTTAGAAAGACTCACTTTAGAACCTAACAAATGTTGTATGAAGTAAACTAAAATACCTTTTTTTAAATATTTATCTTCCTAACATTTGTATTTTGAAAAGCTGTCTCCCTGCTTAAACTGATCATACATTTCACAGCCACGATCCTGCATCAGTATTCAAAATCTAATCCTACAGAAGCACCAGGGGAATGCCAGTAAGCATCAGCTTAGACGATTGCTTTTTTTCAGATTAGTTATATTCTAGTATCCAGCTGGAATTAAAATATCAAATATGTGTCAACTAACAAAAACTATAATAACAGTGCCTGAGTTTACGTCACCAGCTCTAATAACATCCTTCTTGGCTACATGGGACAGAACCATGGATATTGCAATAGTACCACAAGTAGCACAATACTATGAGGTTCTTTTAAAACCTGAAACTGATTAAAAATCAAAGCAATGAACTACTGTATTACAGAAAACACCCACCTCTTAAGATCATTTGTCTTTGTGGCAAGTTCTTATGTAAACTTTTCTTTCTCTGTTCCAGCAGAAATTTCTGCACAGAAGTCAGACATAAGGTACGAGATACACTGATTCTTCATTTGGCAAAAAAAATCAGATATGAAGGTAACATGCACCACCTTAGAACAGAACAGAACATAAAACCCATCAGAATGTTAGCACCATAATTTATAATCATGACCTAATCGTTCTTCTAAGTACTTGTGCCCTTAAGTGATTATGACAAAGACTGGTATTGCAATTGAACTTTTAGTAGAGATTCCTTGTTATTATTTTTATTATTTTGAGAGCCAGTCCTGTGAATGTCGAGCCCCAAGAACTCCCCAGTGATAAATAGCTGAGGATACTCAGGTCCTTTCAATTGCTCCAAAAATCATGTTGTTACACAGAAATATTGAAATCAGCCTCTTCGCTATAACACTCTGGTCAATAAATGTCCATGCATAAGCTATGAGACGCAAACTAGTTTTGCTTGCATATAAACAAAGTATTAAAATTACTATCAAAATAAATTCATAAATGTGTCATCATACAGTATACTCCTCTGCCTGTTACTTTTGCAGGATGTATTTGCAAAGTACATTATGTTCTAAATTAGAAGAAATATTTAATATTACAACATTCTACAGATTCCTAAGACTTAGTTGGGGAATCATTTTTCTGATCATCAACTACTTTGCTCAACTTTAACTGTGACAGGCTGCAAATTATCTATTTTAAGAGGTACTCATCAATTTTAAATTATGCCAACTGAATATTTTACTGTTTAAAAATTATATTATTCCTATTTGTATTGAGTAATCGTACCTTCTTTATTTTCATAATCTGTCAGCCAAATCAAATATCTATTAAACTGACTAGATTTTACTATCTGCAGTAGAATTCTGAAATAAAACATTTCGAACTTAGTTCTCCAAGTTTCACTTATTGTATGTGATTGTGCAATTTTAAGAACATCAGAGAGTTCATCAAGAATACACTTACTATCCTTGTGATATTTTAAAAGAGAATCTTTATTCTTAAGTTTCATGATATTTAAAATTATAAAAGGCACACATAACCAATATTACACTTAATGGGCACTGATGTGATACATTGTATTGTACTTGTCCATATTGGAAGGGGAAAATATCAGAAAGCTTGTGAGCAGAGTTCCATAATCTTCTAGGAAAAGTAATTTTGGTAGATAAGCATGCTTCATATATGCTGTCATTTTCATGAAGAATGCCATTCCCACATTTCAAACTGATGAAATCTTTAATTACATGTTCTCATTTCTATTTATACAGTAATTCATATTTAAATATAACTTATTTCTAAATCTGAAAAGACTATAGCCATATGGTGCTCTAAAGTACAGAGGATATCAACTCCTAAAAGGCCAGAAAGAGAAAGAGGATTTATTTTACTAATTTTTTTTTTATGCATAAAGTCCTGAATAATTAAAAAAAAGCATAAAATACATCTAAAAAAACCAAAGCAAACTAAATCACTTTATGTAAATATTTATAAATACTGATATTCCGTTTAGCTTTAAACCAACTTATATTTTCAGAGACTTAAGTCTTTGTTGTATTTCATATGAACTCTAAATACATAGTAATACTTTACTAGGGCAGTTCCTTCACCAATTAAAATTAAGGTAAAACTTAAACTTCAACAAAAGTAAATTCTAAATTTACTTTCTAAGCAGATAGTTTTAGAGAAAGAGCTGGAGATCTGAAAGAGGTGCTTAACTGTCTGCCCAATTCATCCAGTACTTAATTTTTTCTGTACACCTGTCATGTGCAACTTTGTATACTTCATAGAAACTGGTAGCAATTATGCTGATTCACAGCTACTTAAATCTACAGTACACTTCACCCTGGCACTGACAGTAAGCTCACTGTAAATTAGTATTGCAGTTCTTCAGAAACTTGAATTTTAACTATTTTTAGTGCACTTGTATAAATATTTACAAAGGAAGGTAATTTTCACAGAAAAATTCCTAAAAAAGTCTGAGTAACAAAAATTCCTTTAAAAGATTCACTTTAAGAGAGCAGGGAGTAGGAGAAACACTAGCTGCTAAGTTTATTTTCAGTAATTATTTATTCACATTTCAATTTTGACCACGTACAGGAAAAACAAAATACATTTTTCAGGTATTATTAGGATTTCAAAAAATACTCAGCATTGATCTAATTACACAATTCTATTTACTAAAGTAATCATCACTAGGACAGTTACACTGATAAAACATGCTTCTAAAATCTCATTTCAGTATTGTAACTAACTAATATAGCAATGTGCATTAGGAAGTGAGGTTGTAGTATTGACAGATTCCCCAAAAAATTGCTCTCCTTACATCACTGATAACTATAAATTATATTTCAATCAGATGGCAAAATCTATCCAAATATAAGCAAATTTAATAATTTACAGTAGTCCTGAATTTTGTCCCATTGATGCAATAATGCTGAATTTTATTTAATATCTACGTACTCTTCACTAGCTAAATTAATCAAATTAGTATTTTACTGATTTCTCTATTCACTTGATTTAACAACACTTCAAGCAATCTGTTTCATGTTCCTTGCAAATGTGAACAAACATAACATCTATCATAAAAGTTTGGCTTCTGTGATAGCTTAATGGCTTCATTGATAGCTTAATTTTGTTTTTACCTTTTTCCCTCTTTAGTCTCACTGAAATACCAAAACCTCTTCTGTAATGAAAGACACATTAATGGAGCTGAGACGTCCTCGGAGAGCATAAAAGTCAACAAGGGTCAGTATCCAACCATTCTTCCCAATTCCTTGAACTTTTCGTTCTTATAATAAATACGGAGAATGCCTAAAATTGTAAATCTGGAATACCTTCCGAACTTAGCGGAAAATTCAACACCCAGGAAATATTCAGTGTAAGTATAAGACTAATTTCATGAAAAGTTTTCTGGTCTAGAAAAAATTTTTTGATAGCACTGCAATTAACAATACAGTTTTCAGATGTGACCCGTTATAGATAATTTAGAGAGTGTCTTTCTACAGATGCGGATGGATGCTGTGTTTTATCATAACTCCTGACAGTACTTTAGAGCTGTCAAACTCAGATTGCAGAACTTGGAACTTAGTTATATATATAATTCAGTACCTACATCCAATTTATCAGCCTCAGTTTCCAGTGCACCCAAGTGAACAAGTATCTGTCTTATTCCAACTGCTAGCAATACGTCTTGCAATATGGTATGAAAAAGTTGTTATAACTTTAGCCACACACTGAGAATATGCTTCACTATCTAGACAGGCTGTAGTCAGCGTGTCTCCATTTGGCTAATAATTGATGCCTGCAGCTAAGCTTTTGATATCTCTTTTCTAAAATACTCACAACTGAGTATTTTACCTTGATTGCAGACATCTCCATGCACAGAATTCAAGAAGAAAGGTAATTCATGTAGAATATCATAGGTCTTAAGGATGATTAAAAGCTTTGTTAAAGAGACATCTTCAGAATCAGGTATTCCCTTGCTACTTTGGAACATACAGCAGAAGTAAAAACTTCTCATACAGACTTGAATTTTGTTTCATCTTTCAGATACTTTTTAACAAACCCAATTATTTTTGGTACTAATTGCTAGTGATTCTCACCACTCTTCAGACAGTCTTTTCTGACAAAAAAGACTTGCCAGGTCGCTGGAGAGTGGAGGAGTAAGGGTATTATGCGTTTTCTTTTTCTTCTTAATGGATTGTTAAAAACAAGCAGAATAGAATTGGGTCACTTGATGTTGTCCTTTTGAAACACATTTTGGTACCTTTTCATCTATCAAACAAAGTATTAGTTTGTAACACATAAAACCATCTGAGGAGTTCAAGAGATCTAAAGTCTCACTTTTTTCAGGTGCCAGGGGAACCATTGGTTTTATTTTTAACTTGTCCTCTTCAATATTTTACTGATTTCAAAGACAGATGTTCCAAGCAGCATCAGGAAGTGGACAAACATATTGCGGCGCTGAAACTCTTCAAAAAGTTTGCATTCTATGATTATTTAATAGTTCACACATTTTGCCAATTTTATCTATGACAGACCAAGAAAAAGAAAGGGGAGAGAAGTCTGGGGAAAATAAAGGTAGGCAAAATAAGAGACGTAGTCACTGAGGTACTGTAGAAAAGACCTAAATACCTTCATACCTGCCTTTGTGACTTCAGAATCTACATTCTTTTTTCATATGAAATTGTTTCTTTTGAAAACACCATTCACTTTGTCCTTTGGAGAACCTCACATTTTCAATGCTTTGGTACCATTACTTTACTTATTATTGAATCCCCATTAATATATGCAGCTGCCCCCTTTCATAATTTTTTATCATTATTTCATAGAAAATAGACCTTTTACCTCTTTTCTACAGGAAAAAAAAAAATTTAACTAAACCAGCCTCCTTTCTGTATCTTTTTATGCTTTCATCATAGAAGGAAATTCAATAGATTCGGTATCAGAGAGGATTCTCTTTCCATTATAGACCATGGAATGTCAATAGAAGCTCATTTGTAAATTCTATAATTTCCTTTTCTTGTCATAAGGAACCACCCTTTGTAGATCTACCATCAACGGAAATGAAAGACTATAAGATAAAGATGTAACAGATCTTGTAAAAGATACTGCTGACCGAAAGGGGGCTTCTCTAAGTTATCTTACCATTTTGATTCACTTGCAAAAGAAAATTCGGTTACTTTAATCTTATAAGAAATTCAGAACTCAAAAGTATAATAAACCACTGTAGCAAAATTAGCACTTTTTATTGGGAACATTATGCCAAGAATACGCAATCTTTTCAGATAGAATGCGGGCAGAACAGTTTCTGCTCCATTTGGCTTTCAGTGGCAGTTTTAACTCTTGAAGACAAAAGACATCAATCTTGTAGACTAGGAGCGAGTAAGTTAGAAAACCGTGCCCTGCCCATACTCATTGTCGTGGTTGGCGCTGGCCACTAAAACGAACAACAGATCCTCTCATTTACTTCTCTTTTTTTTCAGAGAAGGGAGAGCATCTCCCTTCAGGGAGAGAAGGAGAGAAGGGTAAGAGATTTACTAGTTTAAAAGAAAACTAAACTACTTTAATGCAATATTAATAGCAAAATAAAAAGATAGTAAGATTATTTTAAAAAAATAAAATAAATATATATAATATATATAAAACCAGTGTCAAGCTCCCAGGATGATGATCACCTCACCAGCAGGCACTGGGAAAGTCCCAGACTGGACTCAGTGACAAATGGAAATTGGATTCTGGATCTGGATTCAGCAACCCACGGATCAGAATCAAAGGCAGATGAACAGAGTCCTCCTTGGACACTGGCCACTGAAGAAAAAAGGCTGACCTTCTGATCCCTCAGCTTTTACCCTGAGCATGGGGCAGATGGGATGGAATACCCCTGTTGGTCAGGTTTGGGTCACCTGTCCTGTCCCCTCCTCCCTACAGGGGGAGCCCCTTTACACTTTTCCACTTCCAACCCTCCAAAGGGGCAAATAATGAAGTGAGCTGACCTTGGTTGTTATACCAATAAGTATAAACAAGAGCCCCCCTCTGCATACCCTTCCTTGGTACGAATTATAAACATCGCATCTTACCATTCTGGAAGCAGACTACTGTCTAAAAAAATATACCAGTAATTTCAGAGAGTTCAGTTAGTTAGAAGACACCTAACTGAAAAGTAAAATTACTGAACGGAAAATTGATTCTGTTTTACCTCAAACCAGGACACTCATCCTAACAGACTTGCAACCAAAACTACCTCCCCAAGTTGTTATTTTATTTTTTATACTGAAGTTTTGCTTCTTTCAGGATATTTTTATCCCATTTTTCTCTTTGTGAAGATTACATAGCACCTAAAAATCCACAACAGCATTGGCTTTTCTGTGCTAGCTGCTGAAAAAGTACAATGCAGACCCCAGAGAATCTAATCAAGACCAAAAAAATCCCAACTGTAAAGCTAATACATTTTTACCATGTAAAGCTGAAAAACCCATTAATAAAAAACTTAGTTATAATCTTATAACTAAGGTTTCCCTGACCAGAGATCCTGAGCTTGAGCCTTGTAGGAGAAAATAATTGAAACGTTAACATACTTTGGCCACACTAATAGGATGGGGCTGTTCTAAGAGCGATTTACATTTGGGCCATATTCAGCTGCGCTGAAGGTGCAACCCTGAGGAAGCCAAATCACACCCTTGCCTGTACTTCCTCATCTACAGCTGAGGAAGAGTGACCATGAGCTGCTGCATGGGCAGACAGGAGCCCTCCCAGCTGGCAACCAGTGTTGTCTGACCGTGCTGGTTTAAGTTAGAGAAAAGAAACCTCCTGCTTGCATGCTATGCTACACATCCTTGCGAGGGGCCCCCAAAAGTCTCCTCAACCAATGACCTTCACCAACATTCACCTATACAGGCCTTCCCACCACAGCTCACCAGCAAAAGCAAGGAAGCGTGACGGTCCCTTGCTGGCCCGTGGTCCAGCTAGAAAGCAGAGTAGTAGCTTTCCCCTTATCGAGGCTCACCCAAGCCCTCGCTTAACCTTCCAGTTGAGGGAGTGAAAGGGCGGCAACTCTCAGTCGAAACCCTTCTCCTCTGACCACCCGCTCCCCTCTATGACTCCTCACAACAGCCCGCCCTTGCCCCTCTCCCAGTGCCACCGAGCCCCTTTCTGGAGGGCCGCACCTACAGGAGAAAAGAGCCACCGTTGGGGTGGAACAACGCGAAGTTCAGGAGACGGGGAGCCGCCCCGTGAGAGGGGACACCTCGCCCTCCAGCAGCCCGGGTCGCGCCTCTCCTCAGCCCGCGGCTGCCGACGCCCCCTCAGCGCATCCCGCCGCCGCATCCCCGCCAACGGCCGGCGGCTCCCGCACGGCGGCGGTGATGTCACATCCGCCGCCCCGCGCCCGTCNCCGAGGCCGCCCGCGGAATGAGCGGCCCCCGGGCGGCTGCCGCTGCCGCCTCCACTCGGGCTCCGGCGGGCGGGCAGAAAGCGCGGCTGCCGGCGCGGTCGCTGCGGCGGGAGCGGAGTGAATGACCGAGGGGAGCGGCGCGGAGAGGCAGCCCCGGGATCAGAATGCGGGCGCCCGCCGACATCCTCAACCTCCTGCTGCTGTCCTTGCTGGCCGGGCTCGATCCCTCCAAGGTAGGAGCCGGCCGGGCGAGCCCAGCCGACGGCAAGTTCGCCCGGCGCCCGCGGAGCAAGGCGAGGCGGTGCCGGCCCGCGGACGGCGGGCGATGCTGCTCTGCCGGGCGGCCCGCTGGCTCCGGGGAGAGGCGGGTGCGTGTCCTTGGTTGTCCGATGCGCCGGGCCGGGAGAGTTCGCGGCGGAAACGGCTGTCCCCGCTCCCGGGGATTACCGGCTTCAGGGTGCGAGGCGGGGAAGCGCGGATGCAAGCGGTCGAGGGGGGTTGGGGATTACGGGCACGGGCAGGCTGCGGCGGGGCCCACAGCCCCGGCGCGCAGAGCCCGCGTACCTTCCGCGCTCTCCTCGCGCCCCCCCCGCACCACCCCGCGCAGAAGTTGTCCCAGCCGCACCGGGAAGGGATGGGCAGCGGGAGCGTCGGGGCGGCCGGGGCTCATCCGCTCCTCACGGCCGGTAGCTCTCCGGCTGACACCAACAGCCATTTATCCCCCTCAAGGCAAAAGCGGTGTTTGTAGTGCTCGGTGACCGTACCAGCTCTGGGGAAGCAGCTACGCCCGGGAAGCGGGGACCGACAGCCGCCGCCTGGCAATGAATTTGTTTGGAGTGGAAGCGGAGGCATCACGTGAAGGCGCCGGGTTTAGTGCTGTAGCCACGCTCCAGGCTGCTGCAGAGTTTTGCTATTTTCAAATGTCTGCGTGTCACCAAAAGATCACATCTGATATTGAAGTAATGATAAAAAAACAATGTTTTAGCCATGCAACCTTGCTAGTGAAGGTGATTTTAGATTAAAGCACCAAAAAAAAAAATCAGGATTTCACTATACCGCTTAAAAGCAATAATGACTGAACCCTCCCAGGCCTGCAGATGTCCATAGTGCTGCATCTTAGAGAGGCAGAACTTGTCTCATCTGTCTTTTTGTGACATGCAATCTTGTAACTGTGAGCATTATAAAAACGTAACGAGAGAGAAACATTCTTATAGTATTGCAGTCCGTTAACCGGCAGTAGTCCATACCATGCTGCCACAATTTATATTGTATGTTGGTGAATGTCATTTTAATGATACCGTTTAGGTACCAGACAACCTTATGAGGCAATGTTCAGCTCTTCCTTTAAAATAAAGGGGTTTTTCCTCTAAAATAAAGCCATTAATCACATAAATTAATCATATATAAATATGTACTGAATTTCCATCAATATGGAAGCTATATTCCTCTTTAAAAACATAAAGATTGAACTTAAAAAGCAATTCAGTGGAAATTTGATTTACAGCTGCAGTATTGTGACTGCTTTTTAATCAATAAGATACAGTGACAACATAAAAAAGCAGGAGGCGATACAAGATTAACAACATTAGCTAGATAATTAATTATATCAATATTATTAAAAAGGAGCTATTTGAAAGTATCAGCTATTGCTATGTCTGTAAAGAGACTCATCAGGCAGCATAGAGAAGTTCCACATCTGTGTGAATAACAGCACATGGTCACGTCACATTATAATTACAGGTTCCCACACACTCATTTTTCTTTATTTTTCTATCTTGTGTCACACTTAGATTATTGAAGTTAAGAGACTTCAAGAGACTGTGTGAAAGCAAGAAAAGCAAAGTTCCTATCACTATCTATCCACAGAATAGTCAAACCACTAATGGAGCAAATGAGCTTCAGCTGGCAGAATTATTCTTTTCGTTCAGGTGTCAGAGATATGCCCCAGAATAACAGTGGGAAGAAATGCTCCCTCTCACATGCCTGTCACCACCCAGCACTGAAAAGCAGGATGAGCCACTGGAATGAAATGGCATAAATTAACTTTTAAAACTTTGCTTCTAGCCCTTTTTACTGTGGCATACTGTGCAGAGGGCATAAAAATGGCCTTTTATTCATCAATCTGTGTGACATTTTCAGGGATATTAAAATGTTCATTGCAGGCTCTTTTAACTTTGTGAAGGGGTCATGAGCCAGAAAGCTCAAAAGTCCTTAAGATTATGTAAAAATAAGAGCCCTTAATCAAAGTCTGGTGTTTAACAGAGCTAAATTGGGTATTCAGAAATAAAAACATGAGATCAAATTGTTACTCAGATCCTTGGTTACGATGCTGCACCACATGAAGCACAAAAAAGATGCTACATGGCAGATAATCATTTAGGGTTTTTTGACTATAAAAAACAGATTTCATATTTCTGTGAAAAATTATATTTGTAAAAATGTTTACAGGTTTTTTAGCAAATAAGTACAAGTTGTGACTGAAATCTCACTTTAGAAATGGAAGCAGTGCTCAGTTATTTATCTTGCTTTATGCTAAATTGAAATGGAATAGTAATTTTCTGCCCTGTAGGTTGGGAAGCAAATATATGAAATTAATTGTAGGGAACAAGGGGATGATGAATTCTTTTACAAAAAGAATATGTTCATGACTAGATATACAACTTTTCACCTGTCCTTGACACTCACAAACTGTTCAGCTTATAAAAATAAATCACATCAGATACTTCAAAGTATACGCAATACATTCCTATTCCTGTCCTACATAATTAATATTCAAGTAATAGCTTATTTTACTGATCAACTACTTTAAAATAATGCCTGAGAAAAAAAGCTTTGATTTAGTACCAGGCCATCACTGACTCAAGACTGCTGTCCACAGGCAGCCTTATTATGACAGGGCTTTTATGTGAAACTTACTAGGCTATTTACTCATTGTAAAGTGCTTAAGCATTGCCATCTTATGGTAAAATATGTAACAAAATATACATATAGTTTATTCTTAAGTTTCTGGAACATTAAGATTTTGTTTCAACCATAATAATTTATTGCCCATGCTTTTTTATTTCTTCTTATATTTTATGCTAAACACAGTATAGAATGTTGACCAGCTCTAGAAATTGTTCTTTCCTAAATAGAAGACAGCTCACTACTAATTAATTTTAAACACTCTTAGCACTAATTACAAAATATCAATTTTAAGACATACTTAATGTTATATCTGTTAATTTGATTCTAATTTTTCTCTGCATTTACACAGAAAATACAAGAAATGATAATATATTTCAGCAAAGTGTTATTTCCAGCAGGGTCGCTAGATATTCAGCAGGAAGCCAGCTGTAGGGAAAGGACTTGGAATATAAAAATCTTTCCTTTCTCCTACACTTAAGTGCAGTATCTTGAAAGAAGGAACTATTAAATATTAGGAAATTTCTAAGAGTTACTGCTAGATGGCATCTCTGTGCTGCTTTTCTGCAAGCCTGGAGTTTCCTGTAATGACCTTCAAAGTATGTAAAGTGGACTTACTTTATAAGGATTGCTTTTGCTGGACATAATTTGATAATCACACTAGTATAATCAAGTAAGCATTTTATAGTGGTGTAATGCTGCTACACATAGAAATCAAGTTAATCAGGATTCAAAGTCTAGATGACATTTTTAAAGTTTAATTTTGAAAATTTAAGTAGAGATAAAAAATAGATATGAAAAATATGTTCATTTTTCAATGCAGTTAATGAACTTAATGCCTTTAAACTTTTATAATGACTGTATGTCCTACATCTGTTGGGTTTCGGCTTTTTGAATTTCACAAAAAAATGTTTCAGAAGAAGACTACGAAGTACAATCCCAAACAGAAGCTGCTTGGGATAATAGGATATTTGGGAATAATAACATTAAAAAATAAAAGCAAATTTGAAACCAGTCATCCATTTTGGAACGCTTAATCACACTTTGCATTTTGATCTTTGGCATGGCTGTGTTTCTAGATTTTAAAAATCTATAATTTTCACATATAATCAGACTACAAAACTAGCCACTAAAATCTCTCTTTTTACCAGATTTCAAGAAGTGGTGCACTGCTTTAGTGCTGCTTTGCACTACAAATTAATTCATCCTATTGTAAGATTTTGTAACAAGAATACTAAGTACAAACGAGGGTACCATCATACAGTGTTTTTGTTGGAAATAAGACTCACAGTATTACGATACACTGCAAAATTAAATGGGAAACTCATTAGCTACTTGGAAATTAATTTATCCTGTTTCTTACAGGATTAGTAGTAACTCAATAGAGAAATTGTATATGATTATTTAGCCTGCATGATTTAAGAATGCTCGAAATAATTAACTGCTGCATGTGGTCAGCCCTCACCTGGTGTCTGGTCTCCCATTTCTGAGCAACATGATTCAATTGAAGATCATCTTATTGCTGTCAATATATCCTGGGCCCTCTCCCAGGTGTTATTCTAGTTATTTTACTCTCGCTCTAGTAACTTCAGTCAATGGGTAAAGACCAAAGACTGTTGTCAACATTACTGATTCTTGCTGCGATGCTCAATACAATGCCTTCTAACCTTTCAGTCCCAGAAAAAAAAAGAGCTTCATAGATTTCCTATTCGTCCACACTCAATGACACACATTCACCATATGTTATATAAAATCACAGAAAAGTATTCACTACATCATTTTAAGTAACATATATGAAGATACTAGAAGAAAAACACGCATGTAAGTGACATCTGCGTGACTGCTAACTCTCCTGGTGCTATCAGACGTCACATGGTCTTTAAGGGCTTTATAAAACTGTTGATGTTATGTCAAGAGAACTTTTTTCCCCTCTAGCTAAAACCAGATTCCTCTGTTGTTCACTACTAATATCACTGCTACTTCTTTGAATGCACTCATACACCAATTATATACATTATATATAATCTCAAAAAAATATGTATGTATATGTATACATAAACATACACTAAGTAATTCTTTTCTCACAGGAAACAATTATTTTCCCATTAGATGCACACTGCCTTCAGTAACTGGGCTTCCACCTTTCTTCTATGTTTAGTCAAGTCATAAACCAATAAAGGAAGAACAATTCATGAAACAGGCAAAGAAGAAAAAGCTGAAGCACAGAGGGTGACTGTCAGGAACAGGAAATGCAGCGTAACAGTTATTAAAACAACATCCAGCTACAACTCTAAAAATGGTGTTTCTAGTTGGCTACAGTTTTAAGACAGCTATATATTTAAAGTTCAAATCCATAAGTTCATAAGGGGCCTATTAAAAAATGAACAGGGAGTCCTCAGAGAGGGAAATCTCCTTTTCCAATACCGTAGTATGAAAAAAAAAAAAATGCTTCAGGGCATCACTTAGGTACTCTTATGGGATCTTCACTGATAACCACGTAAAATTCAGAAGCCTTGCAGCGGTAGTCTGGGACCAGTCCTCTGAAAGACCATCTTTCACAAGAACAGCAATTTATCCTACTGCTTCACTCCACAAGGCAGTGGATTTCTCGCCTAAGATGAAACCTAGAGAAAGTGAGGACTTTGTGTGCCTGGGTTTGAATACAGAATTCTTTTCATGAGGGA
>VXAK01006916.1:33426-74578 GCA_013399435.1 Arenaria interpres | reverse complement strand
TTATACATGTCATGCTGCAAATCTTGCAGAAAGAGATGAAGACAAATCTTTTATTCTTACCACAAAACAATCCAGCCATAAAACTGTACACTTCAAAATAGAAAAAGATGAAAGTTGTGGACCTTTTTAATTAGTGATCAAAGAAAGGCTTTCTGTAAGCAGAGTAATAAAGTAATTTGAAGCAGCTATTTTGTATGTGTCTACAAATATATGTATATTAGTGTACATGTGTATGTACACACATTTTTGCACATACATGCATATGGTTCAGAACTACTTGCCCATGTGCTAGTTCTGACTGAACTCCTCCAGCTTCTCCAGTGTCACTCCTGAGTTCCTCCATTATGGGGGGAAAACAGAAGTAACGCCTCTTAAATGTTTGGTTGTATAATTTACTGTATTTCCAATAAACTGGATTTTAATGGGGTTCACAATGGTGAGATTATTAAGGCTGTTTTCGAAATAATCTGTTGAGTAAAACATTGAACTATTAAATTGTATCATTTTGTTTATCACTTGACATTTGACCTTAAATACAAGACAAATTAGAGTGCATTGAGGAAGTAAAATATATTACTCCCATAGCACAAGCCTCCTCTTTACTGTCTACTTGTTAAGCACTTTCTCCAGATTAGTAAAAAATGCATGATGTGTAGATTTAAAGAAAGTTCTTTACAGTGTTTGGGGAAAAGTTATGCACCTGCTTGACTTTGCAATTTGCCTGTAATTCAACAATGTAGTTTTATACAATACAATGCTAAAAAGCATATGCTTAAAGTAGCTCCTGAGATGAATAATCAAATTCTTAAGAAGACAAGCAAAGTCCTGCTGTCAGTTTAGTATGTGCAACACCTTTGATTTCACCAGAGTTTGTGCATGGTTATCACTTAGACCCCACTTGAAACTCTACTTTCATTAGTGGTTGTCTTTGTTATTGGATGTATGTGTATGCAACAAACACCTCTATTTAGGAAAAATATAGGATTATCTGTAATGAAAGAGTGTGCTAAACATGTAGAACCAGCATTAATGTATATCAGGAGATACACAGCGGTTTCTGGTTACATTAGGGAAATAGTGATTATTGTTTTTTCAACAACAGGAAGAGTAGGGCAAAATGAGTCCTATGGTCAGTTCCAGGCTGCATAGCATGTTGCTGGGAAAAGCAAGTAAGGATTGAAAAATCAGGAGAGATTATTCAATAGAGAAAGATGGAACAGAGCTGGTTCATAAGCTCAGCCAAGAAGTGACAAAACTGGATTGTAGGAGCCTATAAATATCAGAGTATGCCAATTAAAAAGGCCAGGAAAGTTTTATTCACGGTATTAGGGAAAAAAATCAAAAAGGTAAGTAGGCAGAGCCTGAAGAAAGGCCCAGAAGGAAAATTCTTACTGGATATTTAGACTAGTTTTAATAAGTAGTCAATCATCCGACGGAATGACCCACCATGAATAAATGTCAGGAAAATAATAGGTGCTTGAAACACGTTATTCCTGCTGCCAAATGATATACAATTGTCACCTTTTTTTTTTCCCTTTTTTTTTTTTTTTTTTTCCTAAAAGCCCTTTCTGCCAGGTACTGGACTTAGAGATTCCTTAAACCTAAGGACATTATATGACTCTGTGTTGTGAGATCTTGGACCTTGTTGATGAAAAGCCATTCATCCCCTACTCTCTTCCTTCAAGGAAAAAAGCTTTTTATGCTAAAAAGTGTTTAGGTGCAGCACTGTTTAACACAGACAGATGTGCCAGATTCAAAATGTCCACTGCTTGCAGGCTCTGTCAATCATGTCGGACTACATTATACAACTTAACATATCAGTGTAACTACAGAAAATAGATCACAGTAATGATGAGCCAGCTGTGAAATTTTAAAGCATAAAACTCTCTACATGTTCTGAAAAGAATATTGATAGATGCTTTATAGTGTTTTAATTTCATATATTTCTAACTCAAAAAAAACCAACCCAAAACATCTTGACATTTGTACATTATTTTGGTGCTGAATAATGCAGAAGCGATGGCTGCCATCTCTTTGCATTTCCAATGCAACTTACAACAAGGAGAGGAGAGATATTTCTCATGTAATACATATTTCTTGTGAAAAGATAGACATAGGTATATCAAGGCCCTAAATATAATTCTAAGAGCTGCAAACAAATTGTAAGGTCTAGAGGCTAATTCCGTAAAGTGTTATCATTAAAAGTTCAAGGGGTCTTTTCTTAATGATCATGGTTCAGCTTTTACAAAATTTTAGCATAGATCATCATTGCCAGAAAAAAATACCCTTCTGTCAAAAGGTTCTCTTGTACAAAAGGAATAATGGGGACAAGCTGAATTTTTCAATAAAGCTGAATTGTATTTCATTAAACAGGGTCCTCTGTATAATTAGCACCCATGCTAGGTTCATATTTTGTACCTGGGATCTGAAACTATTTCAGTCTCTGCTTGGAGCACATAACATACGGTAACTGGATCTGATAATGAGATACAAATATATCCTCCATGGGTTGTTGGGAGACTCCACTGCTCATAAGGTTATGTCATACCTTATGATCATATTGGACTTGAGTCTTTTCTTTTTTTTTCTGAAGTCAGGATAATACTTACATACTTCACAGTAATGATATATGACTGAATTTACTTATATTCATGAAATGTTCAGATTTTAGTGAGGCTAAACCCAAGCTGCACAATATTGTAGTAAATACAGAAAGGTTATCCGATGGTATCGATATCATTTAGAGATACATCCTGCTGTTTTCTGAAGTATCTACCACTAAATTGGAATTCTTTAATCAGTGATAAAACTAAGGTAACTATTACAACAAGAGTCTGCATTTAAACAGTTACTCTTGCAGTTCACTGTCATGCAGGGGGGCAAGTTAAGTCATAAGAAGAGTAATTTTTGCAAAAAATGGTATTATGCTTTCACAAAATATCACAATATATAGGTGTTAATAAAAGAGCTGTCATGAATAACATAAGTCAGTCTTAACTGCTGTGGTGATTTATATGGCTGAAGAATCTAAAAATTACATTTTCTTGCACTAAATGGTATTTCTTACAGTTGTTGAAGAGGAGCACTACGTGCAGTAGTAATTAAATAGAAATGTCCCATGGGTTCTGTAACAGAAACTGATAAAGGCATGGCAAATTCGTGAATTCTTCCGCTAATTTCAGTGTTTTGAGGTATGCTTCCTTCATATGGCCTTTATTTAACAGAGTGTGCAAATTGTGAGTTCAACCTCAGCTTTTGCTCAGGGGTATTATCTAGAGAAAGACTAGTTACTCTGACCTAACAATGAGTCTGGTCTAGGCTGTGAGAAGCATGTAAGGAGTGATTAGTGCTTATTGCAAAGAAAGCAGTTTGATCAACAGCAAATAAAGAGACAAGCAAGAAACTAGTGAGCATGCTGCATTCTTGGAGTCTGAAATAATTTGCAAAACTGTCTGCTTCTTTCCCTGGAGTAGTCCACAGGCCAGGGTTAAAGGACATACTCTGTCATTCAAAGAGAGTATCCTGTCAGGTTCCAAAAATTAAGCAAAAAAGAGGAGAAAGAAGAGTTCCATGACAAAAGTAGAGGAGGAGGGGTTAACTGAGAAGGAACCAGTTCTTATGACAACGTGAACAACCAGGATGCTACCGAATGAAGAAATGTTAAATAGTACTAGAGGACAGAATCATTAAAAGCCTGTCCAAATGTTGTTTCAAGATCAGAGGCTTTAGTAGAGATGGGAAAAGTACTTTAAAGTCCTAATTGGTTTTTCTTTGTGTAGAGTTTTTACAGGCAGCAAGTGCCTGTCAGGCCCTGAGGGCATCCTGTGTTGATAGAGCCCTTGCCTGCACTGGTCTTTTAATGCTGGAGCTGCTAGAGACTGGCTGGGAGCTGTGAGAGAAAGTCCTCCTCCTCCTTCTCCCCTGTGCTTTTGAACACAGGAATATATGGAGATCACAGAGTCTGGGTTGGAAATAGGGAAGCACTGTAGAAATATCTCTAGGAATGCAGTCACTTCTTGCCCATGGTCAGAAAATAGCAACACTTTTTCATGTGTTGCTGCACAACTGCCCAGCACCACAAAGTCAATTTTGTAAAGGAACCTTTCACAGCAGCGTAACAGTGTAAAAGGGATCCTGTACTGATTGTGAGTTCAATTTAGGTAGAAAGGATGTATGTTTGCATCCCTGCTAGAGCCTCTCTGCAGTTCTAGAGTTGTAATTAGTCTATAAATACATCAAGCCCTAATTCTGTTTCTCAGTATTTCACATGCGTAGTACTCATATTTGGAAGGTCTCCTTCAACCAGCTAACTTTGAATGGGTGCTTGATAGTAGCAGCATTCTCCTTCTTGAACCTTTGCTTGCATAGGAATAATAATTACCTTACAGACCCTCCAGACCTGTTAATTTTGAACTTGAGTGCTTGTCTTGCCTGCAGAAGAAGCCTGAGTCCCACTGAACAGATGAGACGTGCCCTTGACACCTTCTTAATTTAAAAATTGTCTTTTCTCTCTGTATCTTCTCCTTTTTTATCCTCATTCTTTCCTTGAACAGTCTTGTCTTCTTCTAAGGACTCAGAATCAAGAGAAATTAACCTTTTAAACTCGATGATGGGCCATGAAATAAAGGGAATTAACCTGGTGTAATGGAGGAATGATTAACTATAGTGGTGTGAACAGCTGAATGACAGATGAGGAAATAAAAGAAAAATAAAATTTGGAGTTTGGAGACAAGATGAGAACTCTTGCTGCTCATCTGCTTGATTTCATTTTTGTAAGACTCACATTGCTTTATATATCTAAGAAAGATGGCAGCTCTGTGATTATTGTACTGATGGTTAAGAAGGGGATTTAAAAAATAAAAAACCCCAAAATAAGTGTATGGATTTTAAGCTTTCCAAGTTAGTGATAATGTGCCTACTATCCTACCCATTACTTATAAATAATATTTACACCTGTATAATACTGTCACAGGCCAGGGGAGAACAGTACAGCTGGCTGAGACATAGTCTACCCAGTATGTCGCCTGCTGGGTGGTCTGCCAGTAGCAGCATCTAAAGATGTACAGGGAAACAGAAGCCCAATGCCCTCCGTGCTTCTGTGTTTCCTTTGTCCAAGCGTAAGTGCAGAATCAGAGTTCAAATGATTCTGGTTTTGAGCACTGGTCTCATGACGTTCACAGTTCAGTATTTGGGTTGAGGTTTTCTTTAGTTAGTTGAGTGTTCAGTACTCTCCTATACTGGCCATTTATCTGCCTTATCTTCTGGCTCCAGGAGACAGTTACTTTCCCCCATGCATATGCCAGGAATTCAATACACATACGACACCAGTCTGATCGTATCATTTTCTCTTGCAGCAGTCCAACAGACTGGGAAAAGGGCCAAGGAGATTTAAAAGGGAAAAACAGAAAAAAAGGCAAATAAATGAAAAGGCCAAAAAACATTTAGGAATTCAGTATGCCAAAGCAAGCAGCAGTGCTGGTGGCACAACTGGCACATAGTAGATAACAAGGCACCAGAAGTGGTAAGGTCCTCAGCAGCCAGCGCTCGTCTACATGTCAGCAGGCAGCAGGCACCCTGCCTACAAACGGGTTGGTGGGCTCTGCTCCTCTTACACTCATTCTCCTGAAAATAATGGATGGTCTTCATCCCTGCTAGCAGCACTGTCCCACCAGCCTGGGGACCACGGGCAGCACTGGGAGCCTTGCACACTCACCCCTCCCTGGGCTCAGTTCAAGGCTGGAATGTGTCACTTGACGGACCTTCCAAGTTCAGAGGCTCTTTCATTTTGACATGGTGTTAAGTTTATTACAACCTGGTGAAATGAGTCACTACCAAATCCATAGCTCTACCCTTCTCCTTTCCCACATGTTTTCATGAGGATAGTGAAAAGTTTAACCTTTCAAATAACAGTCTTTTTAAAAAATGTGCAGTGCTAGAGCAATACAATATATCCATGACATGAAAGGACACGGTTCTAGGGTAACTATTGCCTTTAGCTAGCAGTAACAAATCACAAGCCCTTTAAAAGAAAGCCCAATCTATTAAAAGTACTGTTGTGCTAGGGGGCCAGAGACCAAGGTAATAAAAAAGATCTTGGGCTTGCTACTGCAGAAACAGTGAGACCTCTTGAAATCTGAGTATCCCTGAACCCTTTGATTCAAAAGGGAGCTGGAGAAGTTTAAGCCTTCATAGAATCTGTGCAGGAATTTTCTATCTTGGAACCAGCATAAGGCATATATTCTCAAAGACTTTGTAGCTCAGATAAAGTCTCCAGACCAGGATTTTTATTTTTTTAATTTTAAGAATCAAATTGTGTAAATAATTTTGTTTGCAGGTTTGTTCCTTCTAAGACTTTTAGTAAGACTACTGACTATTTTTCAAGTCATTTCAACAATCACTCTCTATAATAAGATACTGCAAGATAATATTTATTCTTTTCTCCCAACTGGGCAGGGAAATATTTTATCCTGACATAGGCATGTGTTTAGGATCCATTATCTCCTGCCCTTGCGGCTAAAAAGTGCAGTCTAAAAGGCAGATACTTTCAGTTTTTCAGGTGAATTGCAGTAATTTGTTTGCAACCTTATCCAGTGAGTTCAAAAATGTCATTTTATGCTTGTTACAAAATCCACAACTGTCCTCAATTTAATGACATCTTTCCATTGATTTCAATGGCTTTTGGATCAGGCTCTTGCAATGCAGGGTATGTGAATTATTATTTCTTTATATTACCCTGAACACTGAAATATGATTTTAATGTTATGTGAGTGCTTTACTGAGGAAAGAGGCAAAATAAAATACTGAATGTGATTAACGTGATTAATTAAAGAAAATGTTTGTCCTGTTTCAATAGGATTCTGAGGCTTATACCTAAAGCATATATAATTATTCAGGTGTTAAGGCTGGAAGAACTCCTGACCTACAGCTGCAGAAATGTAGGACTTTGGCAGTCAATGAGATGTACTGATACTCAGATGAAAGGAGTTGACCTTTTTTCCAGCTGATTGTTAGTTCATATACAGTAGATAAGTATCTAGTGATCCTGATCAGGGGTTGATCTGCTACCTTGAATCATACTATTGCTATCAACTCTAATCCTAAATCTTCCTTAATTCCCATTAAAATGTGTGATTTGTTGTGAATTTGGCTGTAAATGGAGAAATTATTTGTTACCTTCAGAAGTGAATGTTTCCATTCCACCTCATAGGCTTTTGTCAACAATTCTGACATACAAGGAGGCTGAGGCTCATTTTGAGCATATTCCATTTCAAAATTACCTGAAGGATGGAGAAGGGCCAGAGAGAAATGTGTGGTGCTACTGGGAGGACAGGGGATGTTGGCTGAGTTGTACCTAAGGGCTGCTAGAGCAAAGCCTGGGAGCCTAGCGACACTTAGAGCAATCCTCCTGTTTTCCGAATAAACATGTAAATTCCTTGACTATATTGTATCTCACACAGGCTAGCAAGAAAAGAGTTTAAAATTTAGGCTATGCTGAAAAACAAAGGCAGGGAAGGAGCTGGTAAGAGTAGCAAGACTAACCTTGTTTTGCCATTACTTTGCAGCGTACTAAGAAATGACGTTTCACATGCAGCTTTTACAGCCGTCCATGTTAAAGGTTATGTTCTTCCTTCCTCCAGCTGTCTGAGCACACCGTTTGGTAAGAATAACTATCTTGGGGTTTTCCTAATGAAAGTTATATATGACATTCAACAGATATGTGGATAACTAAACTTACATAAGGTTTTAAAAAATGTACTGTTATTTGCATATGAAGCCAGCAGAAATTTCAGGGTTTCCAAGACTTTTCTCAGTCATGCTTTGGAGAGTCCTGCACTGTGATTTAGGAGCATTCTTTTCCCAGACCAGTTAGAGTCTGCCTTTCTGGGTCTACTGACTCCCAGAGGAGTAAAAGATCCTCCACGTGAACGAAACCAGCAGAATCACAATACAAATAAGGCAGGTGAAGGCAATTGATAGGGAAGTGGGAGGATAAAGACTGATGATTAAACAAGGAAAAGCCTTCTGGGTTACCTGACAGAGTGCAGGAGCTTTTAAATTAGAGCAGGAGGGGAGGAAAATAAACTCGTGAGTGGGACATCACTGGAAGGAAGCAAAGAGAAAGAAGCGGCACGTAAGGAGGTAAGGGTGCTTAGGACAGCCTGGGGGATGTTGCAAGCTTTAGTAGAGACTTCATATTATACTCTCTTAGGCAGAACAAAAGTACAACAGCAACGCTTAGTGACAGGATAAGGAAGGACAGTTAAGGGGAAGGGATGGAACAAAACCAAACAAGTCTCAATGCTACTTTGAAGAAAAATAAATTGGGAATTCAGAGTGAAATCTGTGCTCTCTGTGTACTTTTGTATCTTCTGTGTTGGAGACATTGGTCCTATAACCCACTGGGAGACACAGGAAAGTTTGTAAACCACTCAGGACACATACAGAATGACAAACTGAAGACTGGTTAAATTAATCTAGCTATTATGTAATTTTTTTCCTTCAGAAGGAAAAAGGGAATGGAGTTGATAGAACAATACTGTAAACCCAGAAGTGTACAGACCAAACCCATATTGTTTGTGACTGTGCTAAATAGTGTAGGCTGTGTTACATGCAAATGTCAACACATCTTTTTTAGGATTATAGGTATCTGCAATTTCAATAGTTTTTTTTTGCTTTAAGAACACAGCTATGCACACAACTTGAAATTATTTTTCATTTAAGCTATAGAATATCAGCAACACACGGCATTCCAATTTTATACAAAATGTTGTTTTGTGCTCAGATGAAGAAGTGTTTCTGCCAGTCCCCGGTGCTGCTATACGGAATTACACGAGGACAGAAACACTGAAAGACTGTGAGTTTTGTTTCATGGTTGTTTTATGAAAACACTCTCTTATTTATTATTCATTGTTTTCATTCATGTAGTATAGTACCAGTGCGTAATGAATTTCAAACTCATGATAACACACCTGCTAACTGAAGTTGATGGCATAATTTGAGCAAAGGTGGTTATGAGTGATGAAGCTTTGCAGCCAAGATTGTGGGAGAGACCAGGTCTCTCTCCTGCTGCCTGGGCTGCCGTAGAGGCTGTGCTCGGAGCCTGTGCTGCTCCCTTCCTACGTTCACAACTCCCTTTATTCCATACAACGTGTGTATGGTGACCACCAGAGGGACCCTTTGCACTATGGCACCTTAAAACACATGACATTTAAAATTTGATTTACAGCCAGGCCTAAACAGCAGGATATTGCAGTACATCATTTGCTAAGGTTTCACCAAAGGAATCTTACCGGTAAAGCCTGGTTTACAGCTACAGATATAGCCTTCAGCCTTGTCGTAGCTGAAGGCTGGTGGCAGGCCTGGGATGCTCCCGTAGTGGCTGGCCCAGGATCGCTCCACGCAGTCACCCCCGGAGAGGCAGGGGCTGCTGCTGCACTCCCCGATGTCCTCCTCGCAGTGGGAACCCGCATAGCCTGTGGAGAGCCGTGAGGAGAAGGTGTTTAACTGGTGTGCTCTCCATTCATTCCAGACCCAACAATAGCATTGTGAACATTAGATGCACTTGGTTTCAGACTCTGTTATGTGCTAAAAGATTTCCTCTGCTTCTTGAAGCTACAAAGTTTTCCTTGCGGGTCTCTGTCAGGGCTCTGCAGCAGGGTGTTGTTGCAGCTGTTCTGCATCAGTGAGCTGAGCTTTGCCATGCTCTACAGATTTTAGGAAGTAAGATGGAGATCTCTGTGGGTAACAAGGTGCTGCACTGTGCTGTAGATACGCTCTCAGGTTGTGTTTTCCTTTTACATCATCTCCCTATGACACAGGAAAGCAGGGAGTGTAAATTATTTGGTGTTTGCAAAGTGCTTTATCTGAAGTTTGAAGTGCCACAAAACTCCCTGATTTCTGGAAAATGTGAAGGGTTCTGCCTAACTTTTCCCATTTCTAATGCAACCAAGAACTGTGTAGTCCCACAACACTGTGGCATTTACTCCTCATAATGCACTGTGTCCCTGCATCCTCAGTAAGAGCACAGATGTTAAACTTTCTAGAGAGACTTCTTATACTTAGTCCGGATGCCGAGAGGTTCACAAAGTCTCTCAAAAGCACAGGGTCTGTGTCCCCACTGGTGGTGTGGGAGCCTTTTTACAAACAGCTGGACATGCAAGCATTGCTGGTAGAGGAGAACACAGCCCAGCGTGTTTCACCCTATACTGCTAGGCAGAAGAGCTTGCACTGGTGATACAAAGGAGACTGGTTTCCCAATGTAACACTTAGTTTAATTTTTATTCATAGACAGAACATTTTGCATTGAGAAGTAAGTTTTTAGACTGGTTTAAAACTCATACTAATGAAGACTAAAAGAGGGTCAGGAGCAGTAGTGATTCATGTGTCATACGGGTTGAAGAATTAAGCAACTTGGGAGATAGATACCAACTTTGACCTATCTCCTGTCTTGACTCCATAATACTGGTACTTTTGTTTTGCCCACTTCTGCTGTGCAGGGAGATCAATCCTTAACCGGAAAGAAACTTTACCCACAGGGCTGTGACTCATGATAAGTGAAGCTCATCTGAATAAAAGCCCATAGAGTATTTTTAAGGTCATGTAGCTTCAACCTTTTATTGTATCAGCAAACAAATGAGGACATACATACTACCCAAGGAAAGGAAGTGTTTATAGGAGAACTTAGAGCTTACCTGGCCAGCAGTGGCATGTGTAATTGTCACCATTGTCCTCACAAGTGCCATTATTGTAGCATGGTTGTGACCAACATAAGGGAGTTAAGGTCTCACAGTGTAGGCCCATAAATCCAGTACCGGTACAGTTGCAGCTGTACCTGCAACACAGAACGCAATGTTCACTCTAGCTGGAAGTCAGGAGATCTGAGCTTTGTTCCCAAACCTGCACAGGCTTCTTGTGCAGCCTTGGCTAGCAGCTTGCACAGTTGAGTCCGGGCTCAAGACCACCATCTGGTGCTCTAGGAGAAACCGCAGAAATTGGAAGCCAACAATGAGCTTTTTCTTGAAATATGTGGTTTTGTCTGGGGGGAAAAAACCTGCTTGTGAATTCAAATTGGTTTTGGCAGATCATTTCTTCTAAGAATTATTGATCTTTTTTTCTTTTATTTTTATTTTTATTTTTTGGGGAAAGAAGTTTCTGTGATTTCCAATGCAATTTTTGTAGGCTTAACATTAGTCACAAAAAGAAGAAGGGAGAGGCAGTAAGCGTGTTAGTATTCCTTTCTCTTGATCTGGTAGAAATTGAATTGGCTAAAAACATAAGGCAATTTCTGTTCCTTGACTAAGTGATATTTTCTCTTTGATGAAAAACAATATTTTATTGTTAGGTTAGAATAAAAGTGACAATTGCTTGCACAGTTCCAATAATAACAGTAATACAAGATTCCTTTTGATACCAATGTTACTATTCAGGGTTTACAAGTAAACAAATTAGTATTTATAAACAAACAATGCGCAGGTAATTGGTAACGTCTGGGGTTTTTTGTTTGTGTTTTATTCAGGTGAGCTAATTATTGTAAAATATATAACTCCTCTGCTTAGGTCATAAGGTATAATGGTAACTTCTATGTGTCATAAGAAAAGACAGGTCTTTGCAAGATAACTATGCTAAATGTGTATGCTTGGATGATCTTTGTCTAAGAATAATTATCAGAAACAAAAATTTATTCTTATGTTGTTTTATTTTACATTAAAACGATACAGTGGTTATTGTACAACTGAAATCACAGGGAATCTTGCTGAACAAGAGATAAGGATATTTATTTCATAATTTCTGTGCTTAATATCTAAGTCTTAGACTTAGAATAGATACATGGAGAGAAAGCGAAATTGTTGAACCTAAGGAAACATCAGAGAACAACTGGCTCCTGTAGTCTAACAGACCAAAAAGCGTAAACTTTTTACTACACTATTTAAGTATACATAAGCAGAAACTTCTGGCTGGCCAGTTTATTACTAGTGTATGGATTATTCTTAAATCAAAATCAGAGATGATTTAGACCAGGTGGCATTTGAATTTAGGATATAAAAAGTAATGAGGAAGATGTGAATCAGAAACATAATTTTCATTCCAAGGTACATTCTCAAAACAGAAGTCTCTTCTGCTGTATTTTTTGTACATTTCCTCCATGTGCCTTCAGTTTGGTGCTGTTCAGCTTTGTGGTAAAAGATTTTCTTCTGCTTTAGTCCATACTCCCTTTTTTTCCTTAGTGCAGAATCACGGAGCAGTGAGGAATGTTCACGACTCACTGCTTAACGTGAAGCCCCACCTGTGAGTCTTTTTTTCTCAGGCATCTTTAAGTGTTTGACATTGCTGTCGACCTTCAGAGATTCTGGAGGGTGCTCTGCTTGTGGGCAGGCTGTGACTGAGCACGCAGATGGCTTTTTCTTTTAAGAGCAATATTCTTAGACACTCTACCTAACATATTTTTGGGCTCCTTGTTTGATGGTCTCACAATAATCAGAGAGCAATATGTGCAGATGTTCTTTCCTATGCAATCAAAAGATCATTGAAGATCCTGGGGCTATTTCCTATGGAAAAAAAAAAAAGGCTTGGAGCATGCAGAGCTACCCTCTGTGCCTGCACACGCCATGTTTTGTAGGTCCAACTAAGGCGCCTCTGTAAATCATTGAATTTAAATAAGAAATGTGCAATAATGTGGAACTATTTTTTTAAGAGATCGGGTTCTACTTTGTTGCATTCATGAAACCTCACTGGAAGATTCAGTCTGAAGTTTGGGAGATAATTTTGTTTGGCATTTGTATTTATGGCTTTAAATGCTAAATCTCTCGCCTCACACACTTCTGTGAGAGCTGGTGGCACACACAAAAGCCTCAGCCATACTGTAGTGTTAGTCAGAAAAGGAAAACGACTGTTTAAAGACTACAATTCTTCATTTAACCCAAAAAATACACAAAAGGAAGGAAATTGCTAGACACCCTTCTGTTTTGAATTGCTTTGTTGTCCGAACCTTTTCATCATGTAACAAATGTGGAAAAAGCTCCAATCATTCTCCAGATATCCTGCAGTATTACAAGCCAATTAAAATTGCTCTTACATATATCTCTGCTTTAAAAGCTAGAAGAATGAGTAGGATTAAGTCTGGCCTGAATGAGCATCCCGGTTGCTCACCTCATGCGTGTATCCTCAAAAGGCTTGCAGATTCCTAAGTGGCTCTGCTGTGCACTAGTCAGGTACGAGGTGACCTCCCTCTCCCCGCTGTCATGCTTTAGCTACACTGGAAAACAGTAAATTGCTTTGTCCTGTTCAGAGTCCTTCCGCGCTGCTGAAAAGGAGCTCCACAAGGTTGGTGCCATGTCACCACACTGTACAAAAAGCTCATTCCCAGAACATGATCTCTTCCCCCTCTCCTTCGAAGCAAGCAGGCCTTTTGCTGACATGACTTTTGGACTGAATTTTGGGGCACTAAAAATCCTCAAAACTGCTTCATAGAAACTGGAAAACACACAATAGAGGCCAAATCTTCTGCTGGTGAGAAGAGTGCCTGCATGAATAACTTTCAAACTGTGGTTATACATGTATTTTCAGTTTGGGAATCTCATGCTGGGTATGCAGAGCCAGTATCGGTGGATGAATGCCAGAGCTCTGGCTGCCTAGGCTGCCCTTGGACCTCTGTGTAGGGCTATTAACAGTAGGGGCAGAAGCTCACTTTTCTGTTGCCTTGTATTCTTTTTATCATTTTTTTTTTTTTCCTTTTCCATGGACTGCGGGTTGTTTTGAATAAGGAGCTGTTGTCCTATATTCCTGTGAAGTTCCTGACACATTTCCTAATGATATCTATTACTATGGTTACTATTATTACGGTCTTCCTCTGCCTCTCTTTTCTAATATTTCTGTCTGTCAGTGTGGGCAGCTGCTGTTGGCAAATTCAATTTTATATGCTCTCACATCTCTCTTGGAAACTATATTTTGATGACTATTAGAAACAGAATTCATCTCTAAATGACAATCCTCAGGGCAAGACAAATAATATGTTGTAAATATTTAAAGTACAAACACGAAAAATATACTTCTTGGTCAGTCTTTGCCATAAATATTTTTTTGTCCTATTGGCTCTGACACCTGACTTGCACTCTGTAATCCTTTTCAAACTTAAACTGAGGTCAGTGCAGGATCAAGGAGTGAAATCCCCAATTTGAAATCAGCTACCTGGCAGTGCAGGCTCTCATAGCACTCCTGACTGCAAACAAAGGAGCTAATAGCACTACCCAGCTATTAGCTTAATCAAGCTGTAGAAGACATACCCGTTGGCATCATCTGTGCACTGTCCCCCATTGAGGCACGGCTGGCTGATGCACTCGTCGATGTTGGTTTCGCAGAAGTCGCCGAGGAAGCCTGGTGTGCAGGAGCAGGCGAAGCTCCCCAGGGAATCGCGGCAGGTCGCACCGTTCAGGCACGGCTCCGATGAGCACTCATCGATTTCCAGCTCGCAGTTTGTACCTTCAAAAGAAAAGAAAACAAGCAACTCCCAAACTTAGCAGACAGTGAGTTTTGGAGATCTCAGCAAACACTGTTTTAAGTACAATATTCACATAATCAATTTTTAATTTTTTTTTTTTAAGCAATTGCCTATTTTTAAAAGGTATTTCCTCCTCAATGTGCATTGCAAGACTAGTTTTTTCAAGGACTGGGAGAATTTACAAAAGAACAAACGAGCTGTTAGTCACAGGAATAGGTAGAATAGAAACTTTTTGTGTTATCTTGAACATGAAAAGAGAATGAACTAATTTCCAGATTATTCGAACCATGTCACTATCGTATTTGTATATTAAGGAAGTGACTATTAATTAAATGACTTCAGAAGAGTCCGTTTAAAGCTGTGCATTTAATTGAATTCTCTGGGAAGCTGTCTGTTTAGCTGTGGTTTATTGTTTTGGGGTTTTTTTAAGAATTAGCAATGTGTAAATAAATTGGTCTATGATGCTGTGTTTGCAGTAGATCAGAATCTTGAGTTTGCTCTTCAGAGATAATTTATGGAACTAAATAAATTCTAATACTAGTTTACAGCTATTTAGGAGAGTTGGCAGGCTAAATATACACTCCTTATCTCTATCACAATCCAGGAAACACTAAGAAAATGTCATAATCTCGTAATTAGTTTCATAAATAATCAAAGCAGCTCCTGCTTTGATTATTTCAGGCGTTTGTATGCTTATGCACTTATTTAGTCCTTTGAGTAATAGTGATTTATTTTTTTTACAATAATTTTCACTTGCCAAGTCAATTTGTTTTAACAGCTACAGTACCAACCACCAAAAGATGTGAAATGGCAAATTGCAGTGAAGAAGCTGCTTTTAAGCAGACTTATCTATTTTTAATTTGGTTTACTAAAGTAGCAGTAGTATTGTAAATAGCTTTCAGGGGAACTTTTCTACGTGAAAGGGTATCTGCAGCCCTGAGATTGGGGATCCATGTTTTTGGAGAGGGAAAGTTTTCAGTACAAGATCATGGGGCAGGTTTTCAAAAGATGGGAACAGACACGCTTTGATGATGGGTATTTTCTGAGCAAATTATTTAGGAGCTCGTCTCTAATTCTTTCGTTATACTGTGTCCTGCTGTGGAATTTGTACATTTTAACTCAGAACATCTTTCTCAAACCACTAAGATTGCTAATATTTAGCACTGTTACTTGATTATTAATTTATTTCAACCCTTTTGAATGCAGCATCTTTGTTTAAAAAATAAAACAATAATTTAAAAAATCCCTATTATGGATAAATACCTGGAAATATATTAAAATGCCCAAAAATATTTGAGGATATTAGTCATAACTATTTTTTATTGTATTTAAACATTGAAGTCCAAGTTAGTCTTTCCAGTAGTTAAGAAATACTACTGCTGTAATTTTGCAGAATATATTTTTATAGTTCCTGAAGACCACATATAGAACACTGGATGGTTGCAGTTGCCAGTCCCATGCCTCCAGTTTAAGGTTCACTGGTCAGCTAGCCACTACTTTCAGCGGGAGCCTGCCGTGAGACCCTAGCACAGGAACGCTCTCTTATGGCTTTATGGTAATGTACATTACATCCAGATATAGTGAGCAATCCCTCTGTGGTCATTGCCCTGTGAATTCACTGTAATTGTAAACAATGTGTTTGCAGAAGTATGTCTAGTGACCGTAAATCTGCCAGAGCTTGTTAACAGCTTACTGCGAACACTAAAAATCATGTGACAAAACAAGCCCTGTTCAACAGTTCAGCCAAATTTAAAACTACAGGCCTGAAAACAGCCTGACGATTAACATGAGAACACAGCGTTGTTGTTTTGGTTCATGTCTTTAATCTATCAAGCCCAGTAACCTGCCTTCGGCAATGTTGCCTCAAAAGAAAACTTCTCTCTGTATAATGCATCCAGCCAACGCGATATGCCACGCAAATGGGGGGAATTCCTTCCTAGCCTCCTCTGAATCTGCTGTCAGGCTTTCTTATATGTGAAGAGGAGAGATGAAAAGATTAGATCTGCATTGCACCTCAGCCTAACATTCTGTCATAAATATGCTGTATGCCAAATATCATATGCCAGAAAGGAGAAAAAAAAAAAAAACCAAGCACCAACAAGCCCTGCCACGGTTATTGCACGGGGCTACAGCAAGAGCAAAGGCATCCTGTCCTAGAGAAGGCAGACTGTTTCGGCAGATACCAAACTGCACAAGTGGTTTGAATTGAAAGACTGGGAAGGTGGGTATAAGTGATATTTATAACTTTTGCGGTTTCTTTGAAGAACTAAGATTATTTTTTATACTGCTTGCTTTTCAAACAAGTCCTACTGTGCACTCCTTTGTACAGCCCCAGTCAATAAAAAGTAAATGCAGGAAAAGATGAAAGAGAAACAGCCAACATTTTCAGACTTGCCTGCCTATGGATACGTTGCAAAGTCACTTTCTGGTCAAAGATGCTAGAGGTTTGAAGGCTCAGTGTAATTCCAGGTGGACCTGCATGCTCTTACTATGGCTGGAAACTGGTATCCAGGTCACCCCTTCCACTCTCCTATTGCACAGTGCTGTGCTCAGGCACAGCAGGTACAGAGGGCTGTCCCCAAATTCCTCAATCTGTATATAGTAATCTTAAATGACATTATCTCGATTGGATAGTGCCAGATAGCTATTTTCTAGGCATCGGATTTGAAATGGCAGGGAGTGAGCTCATAAAAAAAAGAGGGAAGGAAGAGTTCAGTTTCTTGGAACGAGGCTTTTCCTTTTTGTGCACAGGTCTGTGCTAACCCCCAGTGACCTGTGTGCATGCACAGACGTAAGCTGTTATGGGTCTTGCAACACTGCACCGACTGGGCACAATCAGAGAACAGTGGGGCTAAATCCCATCAAAAGTTTTGGTGCCAGCCATTTATGAACTGAGACAAGCACTCTTTGGAGGTATATACCCTCTGCTAGTCTCTGTTTTGAAAACCATTTGAAACGTGGCCAGTACTGCTGGGCTCCTTTCACATCGCAGACTTGCAGTTTGGAGTCCCTGCCTCACCTGGGCACGAGGCAGGGACCCTTGTTTGAAGCTTTGAAGCTGGAGAAGGAAACAGACTTTCCACTTTGGCAATTATTGCTGGAGGGACAATGCTGTTTGCTGTTGATATCCACAATGATACTGCCATGAGCTTGTTGGGAAGTGAGGTCCGTACTTGAGGTACTTCATCCCATGGTAGAGGCTGCAGTGCTTCTGCGTGCCTTTGAGTGCTTAAAACTTACAATGCATCTACCCTAAATATTTGCATGGTGTACATATTCTTGAGAAGAATATTGCATGAGAACTTAAAGATCCATCAAGAATAATTTCCTCAGATTACACAGAGTTCATCCCAGCTGTGATTATACCACAGTAAAAGGTATCGCACCAGAAATTTATCTAGCCCAGTGTACCTATTGCATCTGTCACTGAAACACTTTCTCCTGCTCTTGTCTTGGGCTAAGACTGAGGTTTGGAACTTTCATGTGCCCCTGACAGTTCACACTAAAATGTTCACTGGCAATGGAGGACTGGCTTCGGTTGGGTCCAGCAAGGCAATTAACGTACCTAGCTGTGGGTAATAACAGGCTCTTACACCACGCTCTGTTGGGGTGAATTAAAAGCAAGTGCAATTAGTGCAATGGAGGGAAAAAATGCATTTGATTAAGGTAGCCAGCAAAACTTCAACAAACCAATTGAGCTTCATTATTTAACAGCTGTGTGACACATGTCTTGTAAATAATTTCACACATGCAGAGCATTATCATAGAAACTGCAGATTTCATGCTAAATTTTGCAGTCTTTGGCTCTTGGTGCGTTCTAACCTCTTCCATTTGTGTAAGAATTATGTGTGACATTTCTCAGCTATTTTAAGAAGTGCTGCAGCATACCAATCATACAAAATAGCAGTCATAGTCCATGAAACAAGTAGCAACCACAGCCAGTAACTCAAGCATTTGGTTAACATTACTGCTGTAGATTTACTGTACATTCTCTACCTACATATCAAGAGATATAACCTTTTAAACATCTTAGGGAAATGAGATGAGGCTGGATGACTTCCCACAGTAATTCATAGTGTCAGGCCAGGATAATAATGGTTGGCAAGATTCCCTGACAGAATAAATGAGGGTTTTTATTACCAGTGGGGACACCTCGGGGCTTTCATCCAGTAATCCCTCTGGCTTGTGCATTTAGAGCAACTCACAGCAAGGTGTAGAAAACAACAACAAAGAATGCTTCTGATAAATTATTTTGTTAAGTAGCCTTTAAAAGCTGGTATTTTACTGCTGGAGAAGCAGTCTGCTACTCCTCTATAGAATTATTATGATTAGTCTCTCTGCTGCTGGAAACAGTGTCGGAGTTGTATGTCAAAACACCACAGCCTCTTCTGCATTGTATTTTAGACCTCTTCTCTTTCCTTGGTTTTCTCCTCATTTGTTAACTCTGCTTGTGCTGAGTGTGGAGCACTTGTCATTGCTTGATTTTTGGTGAGAGCAAAGAGCATCAGTCTGGGAAACAGCAGAATTTCATGATGAAAGTGAGCAACTCTAGCAGAGCGAGTTTCCTCTGGCAGTTTGTGTTGATCTAAATTTTCATTTCTTTTTGTTTGGGCTTTACTATTTTATTATGTTTTCTCTCTCTTTGTCTCTAAGGTGTATATTCTGTCTCTTTCAAACCAAGTTCCTGGGCTATGGATCCAGGCCTGGACCCCACTAACAGTGCCAGTTAAACAAATACAGTTTCCTGAATACAACAGGAGGTCTGGGCTGAGTCTGATCATTGCAGAGTAACCATGCTGGTTGTTAATAGGTTTTTCCTTCCTTCTGCTCTTCGGCTTTCCCCCAGTTGTGTAGTTTTCTCCTTGGCTGGCCTGGGCTCAGACACCCGCTGGCAGCAGCAGGGTGGCAGGAAGGTAACAAGCTTCCTTCAAATAACATTCTCTGTGCTCATGAGGGATATTAACCGAGGGCTGGCTTCCAATGAGTGCTGTGTCAGACACGGGAAAGCTGCTTTTTACCTCTGACTTCCCCTCCTGCATGGGGATTTGGGGATGGAGCTGTAAATCACATCGCTTATTTCTTATTCATTTGAATCACTTGAAGCAATAGCTATTTTTTCCCTCTTTTGCAGCAGGACTCTTTTTTCATTTCTTTTTTTTCTTTTCTTTTCTGTGCTTACCTGGCTGGCAGTCTATCACTAAAATGCCTCCCCTTTTCTCCTTTTAATGATTCAGTGTGCTACCTCTTGCAGTCCTACCCCTGAACACAGCTTTGAAGTTTGAAGGGACCTGTCTCCCACAAGGATTATATGCTCTCCTGTACAGGAAGTAGGCAAGAAAAATCATACCCATACCTTAAAAATGGAGCTATATAAAATCAGATTATCAAAAAATGGGCAGTTTGGGAACCTGATAATACTTTTCTATTTAACTTACATAGTGTTCTAGTTGCAAATGAGTCCTCTGTTTCTGTGAAGGGCAGAGGAGAGGAGGTTCACGTGAAACATAAAGGTTTAAGCGTACAGTTTGCCATGATTAGCAAGCCAAGCAAGACTAATTAGATCCAATTTTTAACCTGTCAAACATAGGTTTTGTCTGAGGACGAAAAATTATGTATAGTGCTCTGAGGACAAGCATTTTCAGAATGGTTCTTTTAAAAGGAAATTTAACCTAGCCCTGTGACATATCTCGATGTTCACAAAACTGCTCTGTAGTTTTTGGTAAATGTGATATTTCTTTAATCCTTTTCCATCTGGTATCAGTAGTTCACAGCGATAAGGTAAACCATAATGCACCAACTGTCATTGGTGCTGAAGCTGAAGGCAAGGTGGTAATACAGCTATGACTAAATAAGTGGGTGGGTGAGTGAGGGAGTTGAACTTGGAACACAAATTATGATGGCTCTCCAGGATGCAAAGAAAAAGCTGTTTTAATAGCGCTTACCTGTGTACCCAAGCAGACAGATGCAGTCGTAACGTCCTATCTGGTTGAGACAGGTTGCCCCATTCAGGCATGGATCTGACACACATTCATTCACTTCCAGGTCACAGTGCTTGCCTTGGTATCCTGGGACACAGTAGCAGGAGTATTCATCAACCCCATCCCTGCACACTGCTCCGTTGTGACATGGTTCAGAAATGCATTCATCGAAATCCATTTCACAGAGTGTACCTGTATATCCTGCGCTACAAAGGCAGGTAGGCCCAGCCAGGCCATTTTGGCAGGTTCCTCCATGCTCACAAGGGTTTGTGTCACACACACTGATGGCTATTTCACAGATAGGTCCATTGTATCCAGTAGGGCACTCACAAGTAAAGCTGAGGTTTCCAGCAGAGCTTAAACAGGTAGCATTTTGAAGGCAAGGGTTTGAGGAGCAAGGATCGGTGGTTTTATTGCAGAGTTCCTCTTCACTGTCTACTGATGCATCTGCACAACAGCAAGTATCGTTTTTACAACCAGCAACGCATGTAGAGTTCTTTTGGCAAGAGTTTGACAGGCACCTGGAATCATTCCTCGTGCAAAGTGACTCTAGAAAGGAAACACAAAAAATCCTGAGGACTTCCACTGCACTGGCAGTAACCAAGAACAAAAGAAGTGCAGCTCTTAACACAACTCTGCTTCAAAGCCAACAGCTCCAATTGTTGGCTGTTGAGAACAAAACAGGGCTGGTAATTGTGTGACATGTATTAGTAGACTAATAAATGTAAAATGAAAACAATTATAAAAATATAAGTAGATTGTAATTTCCTGTTTTCACCTCTCCTAACAACCATGGCCTGGAGTGTCAGGATTACTTAACCATATTAAGAGTGCAGTTGCAACAGTATTGGTGGTTGTCAACAGATATCCAACAATATGGAATGCATTTAGGTATGTTTAAGACTTCTTTTTTTTTTTTAACTAGAAAAAGGAGTTGAACCACATTTTTCAGTTCAATACCACTTTGTATTCTTTTTTCTTTTGTGGTGGAAGTTTTTTGTATTATAGTTCAACAAAGCTAACTGACTTGGGTGCAGTTATAGCTCAAGTAAGTGGTTCAAACCATCATGCACTTTGATTTTGACTTCCTGATTATAAATAGTAATTTGACAGCTGTCCAGCATTTCCACCACAAAGAATCTCCCAGACACCTGAGATTCAAAATAGCTTTCCAAGAGTCTTCCAGCCTCTGAGGCTGGAAAGACGTGGTGAACACGGTGTAAAAATGTTCCTTACCCTCCAGGAACTCAGCTCCTGGCAGTAATTAAAGGCTACTTGGAGTTGCCTTGCTGCTGTAAAGACTGGCTGACAATGACAACAGTTACTTCTCACCTCCCAAGCAAGGAGAAGCAAACTGTTACCGGCACTGTTCATAACCTACAACTGAGAAACACTGATAGTGTTAAAGCAGTGAAAGCAGAGAAGGATTGTGTTTCTAGTAAAAGAAAACAAGAATTTTGCCATGAAAATGTATATATTTCTCTTTTTTTTAAAATCATGACTAATTGCCTCCACAAAAAAACCAGCTGTATTCAGATAAGCATAGCATACTTATGTAGGTAGTATGTCTTAAATTCAGTGTTAGGCATACTAAGCAATAGCAGGAAGGTGCCAAATGCTGAGCACCTGATGAGGTAGGTGTGTTGACCTGGGCTGAATCCTCTGCAATCACAGCTTCACTGCCAACAATACCAAGGGAGCTAGACTGAAGTTTGTGTACTTTTGTCTGTGCTATAATCAGGTCTCTCACATGCAACACAGACATAGGTGAAGACTGTAATGGGGTTCTGCTGATCACTAAGTTAATCTCATAATATCATGTTGCTTCTGTCATGACTTGCCATTGTTTTGGTATGGGTCAGTGGAAACAGTGTTAAAAATCAGCACACATCCTGTGACTGGGAATTTTGTTACTCACCTATGAACTAACTCAAGGCTGTTGAGATGGTAAGACCCAGAGGGATGATTGCAAATGGGGTGTTTGCTCTAGACCTCTATCTTGGTCTAAAGGTCAAGCTTTTGAGTGCTGAGGAGAGGCTAGTGGAAGAAATCCTGGAGTTGCCCCCAAATACTGTGCTACTAAAATGAAACAATGGCAGATCAAACCTCATAGACAGTGATTAATGAAGAGAAGAAAGGCAAGTTGTTACTTACTGACATAAACCACCTAGAAGACAAGGATCATATAAATACTAACCTAAAAAGCCAAATGCATGTATAGTATTTTGATTCTTACTGATCCAACTGGAAAATCTGATCTGGAGTATAGTAAGAGCTCTATCAGCTGTACCAGCAAATTGTTTTTATTTTACAACTGATTTGCAGCATGTTATAAGAAATTCTCTGCTGTATAGTAAACATCTAATACCATCAGACTTCTAATGTGATTACAATGTGATGTTTCTCAAAATTCAAGGATAAAACTGTGAAGAAATATTTTGCATATTGCTAGAGAAAAAAACCTACTTGTGTCACAAGGGCATGGGGAGGAGGGAAGTAGTCATATTTTGGGCAAGAATCTATGAAATAAAGCTGAATGTTTCTTTTGGAGAGAAGGTAGTGATTCAGAAAGGAAAGACTACTAGGCTGGAGAATGAAAGCTGGATTAAGTGATCTCTATGAGAGTCCTGTAAACATTCTATTTTCTTCTTTCAATTTCTGTATTTATTCTGGAGTCTTATTTGGAAATATGAAGGGTGTGTGTTTTCTAGAGCAGTTGCTTGAAAATGAATGGCAGAACAGCATATGTTTTTGCAAACAGGGTGTAGTGGATGAGCTGAACTTCTTAGAGAAATTCAGACCATCTACTACCAGACCCTAATTGATACTTGTCTGAACAAGTGGAATAGAGATTTATGTATTAACATTGATAGTAACAGTGGCATCATGATTTAAAACAAACTAACAGTGGTCTTCAGGATTACGTAGAAATAGTTTATTGAGTGTTGCATGTGTAAGTAAAACCTGAGAAATGTTTTTTTTTAACTATTTTTAGTTGTTGTCATGTTCATATATACCAGAGATGCATCAGAGGAGCAGTATCTACAAAAGGTATGGTCTTTTCTTGGCAAAGATTATTTAATGCAGGCTGAGATAGACCTTTGTGTCTTGTTCTTTGTTGGAAAACAAGACAAAAATAGCACTTCTGATTTAGCCTCCTTTCAAAATGATCATCCCCAAACCTGTTAGTTCTCAGTTTTGCACTGGGAGCAGATCTTTCCTCCTAATGTGGTGTCAGCTGTATTTCCCCCAGCTCACACTGAATGCAAAATTCAAGACATTGGCCATGGTGTAATGACTTGCTCCACAGTCAGCAGCATCACAGACCTTTCTCCTCAACATACTCTCATGTATGTTCTCATGTCCCAGTTTACATAATTTTGTATATTACCCATGTATTTAATTTCTTTTCTTTAGCCTGGATAATAAAGAGATTACTGCAATCTATTAAATACAGTTAAAATAAGCAAAATTGTGTTCCTTAGGAAATTTTGCATCCCACATTTTTCTTGGGATTGCACAACTTTAAAGAGCTTTCCCTTCAGTCTGTCTGCCTACTTAAAAGCGACTAAAAGTGCATGTTTGAAGAAACATTGCAAATGTGAAGAATTTAGCTGTGATTAATTAATAACGTTCTCTAAATACTGTACTGTATAAACTGCAAGAGGTGAGGTCAATCATTCAAGTGCTTCTTAAGTAGGACCACTGTGACATGAGAAGCAATTTAGTTAATTATTGCTGATTACTAATTACTAGTTTGCATGCAACAACTCAATTTGCTGTAATAACCGTGTGTAAGAGAACCTGAAGCATTTGCCAGTCTGCAGTTTTGATAGCAACATACTAGCTTTGAGCACTGCTTAAAAAGCTTCATGGCTCTCAGAGGCAGTAATAGTGGATGGAAAATGAGGGAATAGGAAAGAAAGCCCGAAAAGCACAGTTTGTAGTGAAGGCAACCAATTTGTTTCCAAGGTGACACCACAATGGGAAAAACATGAAACGGTACTGGACTTTTTCAGCTAGTATCTTAATTTCAACTCCTCTGGCGTTTATAAAACAAATTTTTAATGCAAAAATAGCCAACAGATAATTCAATAAATCCAATGCTCCCTGCAGGAAGTTTTTGTCTGATTTGTCCTACAAGTTTACAGCAAAGTGTTATAGTTTTTTGAGTTTTTTCTTCACTCTAATGTGCTGTGCCATGTTTTTTATTATCTGTACAGTTCTTGAGGAACACAAGAGTTCTGAAGTTCTTAGCAGAGATGTATTCACTGTTGAGTTTTAGCTTACTTGTAATTTAAAAGCCAGGACCAAGAGTTTTTGTTAGGGATGCTATGTAGTAGTTTTGTCCCAGAAGCAAAACTGCATCTCAAAAAGGTGATCATCACGAGGTATGCTATTATCACACTGTGGTTATCAAATGGTATGCAGTTCACCAGGACATTCCCATGACTTTTTTGAGAAAAGCCACATTCCTAAATGACATGAATGCTTCAGAAAATCCTTGGATCCTGGACTACTAGTTAGAGCACCAATTTCCACATATTTGAAACAAGTTATTTACACTACCTTCCTTCCTTCCCCATGGAAACTCAGTTTCCTTGCTGCTCTGGAGTGATGTGGAAGGATGGATTTTGGAACCTATTGAGCTATTGAGAGCTATATGGAAATGAGAGAAGAAGATGATCACAGCATGTGGAAGCTGAACTCCCCCACGCTTTGCATTGTGATGTGGCAGAGTATGGTGGTGTCTGATGCGAAGGGTGGCTCAGTTTGAGCTCATGGTTGAAGAATATTCTTGATTACATTTGCAGAAAGAGGGTGGAAATGTTCCAGTGTTTTAGGGGGCTTGATATTTGGTAAGGTTGCAGAGGGATAACCTGAAAAGGCCTCATGTTCTAGCTTAGATGCACAGAGGAGTCATTTTCATTCTTAAGAAATTACGGTCACTTCAGCACTGACTTGTTCTGACAGAGCTTCTTAAAACTTGTATGTAACATTAGGGAAGTGGAAACAAAATGTCGATCACTTTGGATTTATACTGACTGACACTTGAGGTAATTATCAGTCTCTTTATAAACATTGGTACATTAATCGAATTACAAGAGGAATAAGTGCCAAGTATTTTACCCCATGGTTAAGTCCTTTTGATGCAGATGAGATGTTTGGCAGTAAAATTCTTTGCAGTAAAGCTTGCCATCTACTGGCAAATCATCAGTACTACCGGAAACATGTCAATCCTGCATCTTCTAAAGTTGTCACAAACTATTAACAAATAAAAAAAAACAAGAAGTAATAAGAAACATAAAAATGCTGAGAACGAGCCAATTTTTTCTTCTTGGATAAGCTTACTTAAATTCATTAAGTGATGTTGTTTGCATATGAATAATTGAGCTTATATAATTAATCAGCCCCAAATAAGCATTATTTTAGTCTGGTAAAGACTTCTTACTAATCAGAAGCCACTGAAGTGATACAAAACAATTTGGGTGTTGGAATTGCATGAAAATTAGCATAGGAGGGCAAAATTAGATTAGCCAGAAAGTTGAGATAAACAGGGCAGGAGTCTTGAAAGGCTAAAGCAATTCAGCAAAAATCTGATAAGGAAACTAGTGTTTCTCAGTAAAGCAGGTAATTTTGAAGAGCTCGTCTTTATATCTTTGAAGACTATTTGGCTGGGTTCTTTTGTTTAAATCAGAGGGCTAGAGAGTTCATGTGTGCTTTTCAAAATATTCTGTTATCTTAAGTTGATAAAAACAAAAGTAAAGTAAATTGATCCCCAATTCTGAGAACCTGATCAGCAATCTCAGCCATTCAAAGCCCACAGACAAAACCCAGCAAACTGCGCCAGGTTGCTTTTGGCAGAACTTTCTTTCAGCAAAGGCTTGTTCTTTCCAGACACGACTCTCCCTACAAGTTGGTGAAATATCATAATCAGCAGCAGAATTTAAAAACAAATTTCAATCACTGCTAATTGCATTGTTATGAACTGGGGTTCACTTGACTGTGGTCAGGCTTGCACTTTGCTAATCATCTCATCATGCCTGCAGGCTGCTTGTAATTTGCAATGTTATTCTTTAAATGTGCCTTCTTCCCCTGAAGGAGGACTCTAAGCTTCACAGAAGCTCTCAACGCTAACAGCTTCAGGGTCTTTTACATACACTGCGGAGATTTTCTGACCTTCTTAACAGAAGGAAAAAAAAATAGTCTATGAGACGATAAAGAAATTCTTGATACCTATATAGTCATCAACATGATGAGTTTACTGTGCTTTGAAGAGGACTTTTTTTTTTTTTTTAAACAAAGAGTTAGTACTTCACATGTTTGACTTAAAACTAGGAAGCTACACCAGCTAAAGCAGATAAAGCAAAATCTGACTTTTTATTAACTCATACATTTTGGAAAGAAATGGATAGCAAAAAAACAATATTCTTGTCTATGAGCTGAGAAATGAAACTTGAAAAACATTCCTAAGGAAAAAGTGATCAAATTACAATAGCAAAAGAGAATGTGTTCTTTTTTTTTAAGAAAACAACCCAGAAAATGTATGTTGGATGGGGGCTTTTGTTGGTTTTAATTTGGTGAAATGGCTTATATAATTGACATCTTGGTTGTGGTCAGTCACTAGAAGGATGAAATTTCATTTGGCTAAATGATGCTTCTCTTAGTGCTATTACTTCAATCCATCTTCTGTTGCCTCAACAAAAGCACACAGCACTTGTTCACAACTGAAGGGCCTACCTTATGATCAAATAAGCTCACTAAAGAAGTCATGGGATAACGTAATGGTAGCAAGGGCTTAGACAGCCCAGCGTCTGGAGTTAGAAATAAGAACCTTCAATGCTTGTGTTCATTTTTTGTTTAAAACTTTCCCCTGGGATTTTAAAACAAGTGTGTCAACCCATTTCACTAAAATATCAAGCTTTGTGACTTTAGTGAGATCTTGAAATAATTAGCATTTACCTGGAAATATATAAAATATTGCCGAAGGCATTTAGGGCTGCATTGTGCTTGGCTTTGGTATATCTAGGCATATCTCAGTTTGTCTGCAGTGCACCATGACACGGAAAATACAGTTCATCACTATGACAATAACTTCCTTGCAAAGACAGCCTTAGCAAGTTGTGGGAGTGCATATATATTCAGTCTTGATGTATCTTGAAGAACTAGGGAAGAGATGAGCACAGATACATAATCAACAGTGACAGAGATTGGGATCAGATACCTTCACCATGGACTGAAAGGCAGATATGCAGTGTGTGGATCAGCATTTGGCAGATGTGGAAGAAAGGACATGAAACTGTGCTATTCTGGATAAAACAGGACCAGATAAGGGGCTATCTTAGCCTCCAAAATAGCTTTTTCCATCACGATTCTCTGTGAACAGATAACTTCCATTTTTTCGCACAATTCTGATTGCCAGACTAAAGTTTCAAACTTTATACAGATTTCACTAATGCTATTTCACCCCTTCCCTGCCCATCTCCCAAAATACTTGTCTACTGTCTTAATTATTTAATGCAATGAGCAGCTTGGAGTTACTCTGATGCCATTTCTCCTTTGCAAGCTTCACCTGTGATGGAAGCGCCAGCCTCAGGATCTGACCTGCTCTATCCACAGCTGGAATTATTACTCAGTCTGCTCAATGAAAATGTGTACCTTGGGAAGTTGTGAACAAACTTTTTCCAAGCAAGCACTTGTCATTGTGCCTACCAGTATTGTGGTCACAAACGGGTTAATCCTGAATCTTTAACTTCAATTGTGTGTCCAAAACATCCCAGCATGTTGTTATAGAAACCACTTTCAGGCATTAAATCTTGGATCACGATTATTACCATAGTAACCACCACTGCACATAGCCAGGAAAGAAAGCAGGCAGTTACCCAAATATTACATTTCTATTAAAAAGCCAATTTTGTTTCCAAGTACATTTGTATCAGGAAAACCAAGGAAAGTAAATTAACAACTTTTCTGAAGTAGAAGTATATACATTAGCATAAGAGTAACAACTGAATAGCATTAATATTTAAAAATATTGTTTAGGAAACACATTAAGATTTAAGCTATGTGTGATTCAAATTACAGAATTGGTTACTAAATCAGTGTCTCCATTTCACTATTCTCCAAAAATTTCTACAAGCTCAGACTAACTTTGTGTTGTCCCCCAAGAATGAAGGACATTACTGTTAGCTGTCATTTTCCTTCTCTCTTTTCGCCTTTGTGCCATCCCAGAGTTCCTTACCCGCTTTAGCAGAAGCAGTCCTTACAGCTGTACCGCCTGATTATACTAAACACAGTATAGGCTTTCCTACCAAGCAGCCACACAATGACTGCTTTAACACACCGCAGTGAGGTGTGCTAGTTCAAAGGCACTCACTTGGTGTGCGCTCACACACGGCTGTTTTCCAGCGCGGGCAACAGTGCAGGAGAAAAAGGCAGGGAGTTAGCTTGCGAGTTGTGTTGTCAGCAGTGGACAAAAAACCCAAACATTTCAAAAATTACATAAATTCTTTCTTCTAAAAGTAAATTTTCTGGTTTGGCTCTCACTTCATTTTGCATCGTACCCTGGTGTCTGTGCTGGGAAGAGGAGAGTCAGGCCTAGGAGCTCAACAGGCTTCCTATAGATTGAATTTGGAGAATTTTTAGTCCAATTGGACTTCAAAGCATGGTACTGCTAGCAATACAAACAGACTGGTTTCTAATGTGAATAAAAGAGTTTATCTGCTGTTTCTTTACCTTTACGTCTAGCACTACAGCACTGAATTTTGATAGTGCATTGTGATCATTGTGCTTTTACTATGCACAGCTATATTTGTTTCTAGAAGATGCAGGACAGTGGCTGGTCAGGCCCAGAATGTAGTTGATATGCATTACAGTACATGATGCATACAGTGATGTAGAAACTGAACTGACTCATGCTGTGCAGTCCCTGCTACTGTATACGCTCTATCTGAACATAACTTTCCTCTGTAGTAGTTTCACAATATGTCTCCACATTCTTATCTTCTAGGTCTGCAGAAGAGTAAAGACAGGAGTGTAAAGAGGTGTTCCTTCTCCTTTTAGAAGTGATGAGATTTCTTTTTAGTTGAATTCACACAGGAGCATTTATTGTTAATACTCCAGAACAGAATTCCTCCACACAGGGACATGGGAGATAAATATGCAGGTGAGCAACAACCATGATACGCAGTGGTGGTACCATCTTCAAGTCTGCCTTTCTGTCAGCTCTTCAGAGGCAAAGAACATGAAAAAATTATTGTCCTCAAAATCTGAAACAATTTTTTTAAGGTAATATACCTGATTGCTTATAGGAAAGATTTGGTGATTCTGCATGTAAAATGTCTTTGTCCTACTGATTCAATCAATGCCCTTCCTGCCTGCACTGCTCTTAGTGCTTCATTCTCAGTGCATAACTCAGGATACAGAGGGCTGTGTGTGTAAAAATCTCTCTAGTGAGATGAAAGGTTTTGCAGAAGTAAAGCGAGAAAACCTAGGTGGTTTAGTTAGGGGTGTGAATTATGTCTTATACTGTAAAATGTTATGCTGTATTGCTTGACCTTAGTGAGGTTTCTCAGTATGCCTAGATGAACTTGTATGGATGGGTGGATTTGTAATGCTTTTGTGAAAGGGGTTGCTACTGCCTTGCTCCCAAGAGATACAAAGACGGCAGCATCAAGCCTTTTAAAATTAATGGAAGCATAACCTGGCATTTCCAAAACTGATATCAGAACTCAGGGAGGGGTGCAAGTGATGCTGGGGAAGGGGAAAAATAGAAAGCAATGCTTGCAGTTGAGCAGACACCACCTGTATTCACAGCTATGCTAAGGAGGAAGGCTAAAACATACACCGTAGGAGCAGATGCATAACGAAATAATAAGTGAAATGGTGCCAGAGCCAAAAAGGGTTGCAGAAAGACCAAAGCATGGTCTCACTTCTTTTCTGTATCAGTGGAGGGATTTTCAGGAACACAGAGGGAGTAACACAGCATAAAACTGTCAGTTTGTGAATTTGGGTGAAATCCAGTTGCTCCTGGTTCAGTCTGAATTCCAAATAGTGGAAAACACGGAGCAAAGGAGCTGTTGCCTCTTGAAGAGGCCAAATCTCACCTTGAGCAACACAAGGTCTCACAGCTTCTCTGGAGTCTGGAAAGAGCTTATGGCACTTTGCCTTTGTGTAAGATAGAAGCTCCTGCTGAATTCGGCCTCAGCAAGGACCTAGGGGCTTGCTGAGCTGGGAGGCACTGCTCCTCAAGCAGACCAGCTACCACTGACTCACAGCACTGAGATTTAGAACAGAATATGCAAGCAGCCATGCTACCACTGTGCTCAGCTACTAACATTGGAAAGAAAAAGCAGTCAGAAATGCTGCCAATTGCTGCTACATCTTTGATCTGCTGAGTTTGGAGTAGAGGGACTAAAAATTGAGTACAAAATTGACTTCAGGCCCAAATTCTGTGCCCAGGTGTTGTTTCATTTTGAAAGCCATTAGAAGGCATCCCCTTCAGTCTCCTTTATCTGTGGTTCTGCCCTTCAGTTGATTACCTCTTTCCTTTTCTTAATGTGAAAAGAGCATCTAGCAGTGATTCCAATGTACAGTAGCGCATAAAGGTGCTGTGATTTTAAAACATAGCCTCAAATGTCTCTAACACTGACACAAGTGTGATTTCTTTCTGAGTCAAAATTGGATAGGATTAAAGCCCTTATTGTTAGAAAGGCATTATACCAACTTGTAACATAGGGCAAGAATTTCTCTTCTGGTGAGGGATATTTTCACCTACACTTTACAAGTCACAGATTTCAGAAAATTAGATTTTCCCCTCTGTAAGTCATGCTTAATTTTTGTTTCAAGAAAATATATATATGCTCATTGCTCAAATGTACTACACTAGTAAATAACAGGGAAAATGTTACTGTCAGGTGTATCACACAGGCATATGTTCACAGCCAAGTTTTGATGACTCCCGGTTCAACATAGTCTCCACAAGCACTTGTTTTTATGGCATTCCAATCACATCAAGGCACATCACATGAGATGCACCATATCCCTTCTTCACAGCCAAATCTCTAACAACAAAATACATACTCAGAAAATGATGTTTTTTAACATAGTAGAAGAAGGGCAAAAAACCAAGACAAAACACATAAGGGTTTTTATAGATCTATTCCTTTTCCCAGGTGGGTTACTATGCTCTGCTTTGAAGTCTGTAAGGAAATTAATGTTTTAAAGTTTCTAGGTGCAAAGCTGTGTATGGATATGTGCAGATGTTGGGACTGCCTCAAGTAGGTTCTCAGCAATACAGCTGAGAACTAAATGTTGCTGAAGCCAACAAAATACAGCAGAACAGCAAGATCATCTCCAGCTTTAGGCTAGCATCACACTGATATCCATAGCCACCGGAGTGCATGCTGTCCCTCCAGGCTTGCTGAACGTATAGTCCTTTTCTCACACAATTTCCGTTTCATACTATGTAACAGTACTCTCATATCAAAATCACGATGCTGCTTCTCCTGTCTCCCCAGACTTTAAAAAAGCAATCAGCCCTGTGGCAGATCAGCATTATATTGCTGGAAATACAGTGCACTGTGATTTAAATGCCACAGGAAACAGAAGCAAGCTTCAGTGAGGCTACGATGCACAGTGAGTTCATAGAAAGCAAGGTCATTCTTTTCCAGCATGAACTTTGTAGAGGAGTTCACATTCCAGACCTTTCTGTTATTTACTAAATTCTTTTCCATTGAAATCACCTACAATTAGCTCTGCATGAGCTAATTACCAACTGGGATTTAGAAACTGCTTGGGAAATGTCACAGCTCCTGTATTTTGGGATAGGCTAGAGTCTAACAGGGGGAATCAGTGCAATCAGACCTTCTGTCTGCTCTCCTGTTGAGCTCCCATGCTTCCAACAGGGCCAACGTCATAACATTGAGATTGGTGAAGAACAGTGACGTGATCATGATCTGCATGAGTTGCCCTCGCTGACCTCATCCAAATAAAAATCCGTCACAGGCCTAAAAAAAAGGATGCTATAATGTGAACTTTTGCAGAGGGCTAGTCTTCTGAATGCTAGTTTGATGTAACAGTGTAATTTTGCCATGGTCATGGCTCTGGTATGTCTGTGGTTGCTTTCCTGACCTGCAAACAGACTGTATTGTAGCATCCTAAAAAATCTACTGACTTGTAATGGAGGAAGAATGAATTTGTTTCATGGTTTTACAACAATTTATTTCCAGAGTAAACTCAGAAGCAGATCCTAATATGACTCTAAGCTACATGATATGAAATTACTAGTCTCAGTCCACAGACCTCTTCCCTGATTTCAAGTACTGTTTGCTGTCAGTGTCCACACAGTGTCCACACCCAACACACTTTATAACCTGCAGAGATATTGTTCTACCAGCTCCACCTTTCCCTAAGAGCCAACAGTCTCCCCTTTTTCATTCTGCAATCCCAGGGAGGACTGGCCAAGCCTTTATTTCATGACACCACAGAGCTCCATTGCACCTGATAGCAACGCAGTATAATAAAAGGAAAGTTAAATAAAAGCCAGCTGCAGGTCACATTTTCTTCTCCATCATATGAGAACTTGGATTGAACTATTTCTACGAGGGTATTCATGAATTTTTGGAGGTTGCTAGGAAAATCAGAATTCTTTATTGGTATAGATAAAGCAAGTCCTTAGTTTGACATTTACAGTTCTGTTTAGATAAGGAGCTGGCTCTATCACGTGGTTATTTATGCAGCTCATTTGGCTGCCTTTCACTTTGCAGCAGAACATGATGATAAGTCTGTGTAGTGGTGATCACAGCAAAGTACACTGAGCTTGTGACACTACCAGGCCAGACAGGGCTGGTAGGTCTCCTGCTCTCATCAGCCATGGCATATTTTTATGTCTTAGTATTTGTCTGGCTGAGTCACTTGATGACTTTCTCGGAGGGTTCAAGGCTGTATGTCACACTAGTCCAGATACTCTATTTACATGACAATTTTCCTTCCTTCTCTCCTACATGCCAATAACAGTAAAAAACCTTTAAGCCATAACTTGTTCATAACCCCCTTTTTATGCGTGATTTTTGGAAATTTTGACAAATACTCAGTTCGGTAATGTAATACAACATCCTTAGAAGTGCCAGATCATTTAGCAGTATAGCCATAGCCCAAGTTGCTTCTAAGGCAGCTTATGTCTCTAAAACACTAAAGTCTCTGTTCCAACTCAAAGTATCAGGAGCCTTTCCTCACAGAAAAGCAGGATATCAGACTGGCCTTTTATCCCAAAGTTCACTTGAGGTGACAGATCTCAAGCTCATCTTTTTTATGGTTATCCACAACTCAGGTACAGGATTTTATTGAAATAAATTATAATTAGGGCTTTCTCTGTAACCTTTGTAAAATGTTCCATTGTATAAGCAAAGCAAAACCAGAATATTCACCAGCATCAGGATATGCCCAGGAGCCTTCCTTGGGGAACATGCTAAGTAGTAAGCCTCTCGTATTAGAGGAATATCACTAAAAGGCAAATTGTTTCTAAAAGCCTAATGTGGTGGTGTGATTTATAATAAAAACACTTGCCACTAGGGCATTAAATATCTGCTATAAATGAAGAGCTATCCAGTAAGACTTCAATAAAATTAGAGCTGTAAGATTTTTGACAGTAAAATGATACAAAATTTAAAACCATGAATAAATAAATACTATTCAGAAGCAATCAGTATAGAGGTGTCATTTCTTGGAGGGTTTTTTATTATTATTTTATTTCCCTGTTAATATTCTCCTTTTTTTTCTCTGTTTATTTAATTTATGTAAGAGGTAGGTCTGACTTACTGTCTCTCCTCCCTATCCTAGTTTTTACTTTTCTGCATTAGATTTTTTCCATGCGTACTTCTTTTCTTCCTCTGAGACCTGATCGAAAGCAGACCTAGATTTACAGAGCAGCAATGGGAAGTTACAGTAACTTTATGTGGCTGGTAAGTGAGCCTGCAGTAATTGTAGCCTCAGGACACAAGTTCATTCATGGCACCAGCTCCACTGTGTAACACAGATGCCTCCGGAGCTGTGTTGAAGTGCTCATGTTCCTCAAAATGACCCAGAGGTCAATGAAGGTGGTCTGGCCTGCTCTTCCCCTGGATATAAGGTTTAGCCATCCCTGTTGCAGTGGCAGTGGAGTTTTGTGTCACACAGGGAGAGCTCGAGATGTAGGTGGTGTAGTGGCTGGGCCGTGGAAGATAAGCTTAGCAAGCAGGAGGAGAGAACTAAAGCCTGCACAGCTTGACACCAAGAAGCTTTCCCTATCTGAAGAAACTTTGGTGCCATATAATGACGAACAAACAGAAAGAATACCCTATCTGGGGGAAGGGACCTTCCTCATAATGGTACCAGTCCAGACTTAGTACATTACAGGGTCAGTACATCAGAGTACCGACCCTGCTTTTTGTTAAATTATGCTACATAAATAAATGAGATCTGTGTAAAGGTCTGGCCAGCAAAAATTAAAGAAAGATGTGATGGCAATAATGAATACGTGGTAAATATCTAGTGACTATCTTGCTGGGAGCATTTTTTGCAGAGAGTTCTACAATGGGGCTTGTTTTATGATCCCAAAGGACATCATACAACATACTGTGCTGAGAGATGGCAGAACAGATTGGGACGTAATTCTCAGTACTTAATACCTGGGGATTCTCAAAAGCAATTTTCTCTTAGGATCACATTGCCTTTGATCATTGGGATTATTAATTATAGATAGCCTTGGACAGAACAAGGCACTGTTTCTGTACTCCTCAAACAGTGTCTCATTTAAAAGGAACAAAATATCTTACTTAATTAGAGGTTCAGCCCTGGTGTCTTTTCAAGACACTTTGGTATTGATTTGACTGTGGTAACCTACTGTAACAAATATTATTCAATTAATAATCAAGGGAGCTTGTAGGCACAATAGAGCAGGAAGGAAGCACCAAAATGTTTGTCGTTCAGCTTTCCAGGGCAGTTGGAGTATCACTGTCCAATATAGAATTTAGACTATGGATTTTAGTCTATAGTTCAAAAGTGGTCGCACTTATGTGAAGTCCTCCCCTTTGTGCCATTTTTCTTAATTGGATCCAGCCCATGCTTCATCAAGCCATCTCAGGCAGGTGCACTAAAAGCTTAATTTTTCTCTCTGGATAAATGGAAGCATATAGTTTCTGCTAGTAATTCTTTAGGTTAATTTTGCCTCTGTTCTGTTCTTGTCTTACCTCTGCTTTAGTCATCATAACTGAACGTATGCAATTAGCTACAAAATTAACCAGATGAGCATCAGTTTGTATATGTACATGCTCAGTTTACTCTTAGCATCATGTGTTTGTTATTAGATGTGTTGGCTTATTCTTGTCATCAACAAATTACATTCGTTGACTGAGAGGTTTATTCCTGTAAGTTCTGATGTCACAGAACTAACATTTTCTTCACCCCGCAATCTTAAATATATCTGCTAGAGATACATGCAGGAATTATTGTATTTACCATGTATTGCATTCATGGATTACATCTGAGAAAACAGAAATTTTAGTTCCCCAGAAATAATGGGTCAGATTCCTATTGGGGTAGATATGCAGAGCTAGATATAGGTCTGTCAGCAGATCACAAGTTAGCACCTCCAGCCCCTTGCCCCTCCTTGGCTCGTTAATGGGCTAATGGGGGTGGAGAGGGGATGGCTGAGGTTTCTTATAGGTCTGGAGCCAAAATCTCTGCTTACATAATCTGGGTTTCTATTGCCAGGCTAGCCCTGCAGTTTGGGAGGTGATGGTGAGGAGCCTATGCTCTGTGTGGAGAGGTTCACCAGCCTAGCTGTTCCTAGGGTTGGGGTGGTCAGCCCTACCAGGGAGATTTGTTGCTCTGTTCTAGCGAGGGCTGCAATTTCTTTGATTGGGCCATTAGATACAGGAGTTATTTGAAAAGTCCTGGGGCTCTGCAGCAAAGGGAACAAGCTTCAGACTGTCTTCCTTCCCTAATTAACTTAGGGAGAAGAAAGCAAGCTGCAGTAATGGAGCAGGAGACACACAACTATGCTTCTTCTGGAGAACTGGTGCTTGTTGGATCTGCAAGGAAAGCTTCATGTCCCCTACAGAGCAATGTAGTCTGCCTTGCTGATGAGCTCTGTTTTGCTTTGCAATGGGTGCATTTTTATGACGTTCTTCAGGTAAGACATAGATTGTATGCATGCAGACGTAATATAAAGTAGTTTTAAAAAGTAATTTTTGTATTACCTAGATATTCTTATAAGTACCAACAATTTTTATTAGAATCAAAATTGCATATATACAGGGATGTTTTTTTTGTTTGTTTGTTTGTTTTCTTTTTGGGGGGGGACACAACAACCAAACCAAAACCCACAACAAACTAAAAAACATCAGACCCTCCCAAACTCCTAAATGGTTCCTGATGATCAGAATTCCTACTCAAATCATTAGTAATTCTGTCAAATTGTTGAATCACAAATATTAAATTATCGAGTACATGCATGGTCTTTAAACATTTCAGTGTGTCCTTACTATCTCAAAATAGTTAAGAGGTTGCTTGGAAGTTTAATTCAACCAGAGGACTACTTAACAGTTACTAAACTTATCCCACTCATGCTGGGTTTTTTGCCTGTTACCACAATACTTGACATTTGTTAGATTGATTGCTGGAGGGGTGATGCTCTCTTTCTAGGCTACTGTCTTCTAAGTCGGGAACCAACAAAACAAAATTCTATTTTATTATTAGCAAAGGGAAGTAACCTGCCAGTTAAGCTGTTGTGATATTCTTTCTCCTCTGTTATCTTTCTTTCCTGGATGCCCCCAAAAAGGATCCCAGTTTGAATGGAACCCTTAGAAAAAGGTGTAGCTGAAGAGTTCCTGGAGTCAGCATTTCACAGTAATGCAGCATGGTCTCCTCCTTGGGAGGTTGGCTGAATTAGCTCTCCTAAAGGACATGAACTAAGAGGGGTTGCCACTTAGGAACATCAGAATTTCAGGTATAAAATCCATAACTGACTTAGTTGAGATGGATTTTGCTAGACTTGGTTGAAGTTCTTATAAAGCAGTTTTTATTGAATCCTCACAAGGAATGTGGTTTTGAAAAAGCAAGAACTTGTTTTCACTAGCCTGTAATTCTTCACAGTTCCTTAACAATTTTCCAGACACTTTTCCTTTTTTCTTTTCCACATTGTCAGGGCTGTTTGCTGCAGTGATTGAGTTTTCATAACTGTCAGAAGAATGTCAGGACAATGTGAAGACAGTGTCAAGGCAAATACAGAGGGGTGACGGTGTGAAGGAGGGAAAGAGAAAAGAGCTGTCAGTCCTCAGAGTGCTCTGTAGAGAAAATATTTCAATGATAAAACCATTGTCACCATGTGCTGAGCCATAAAGAGAGAATAAAGTATAGATATTTAAGTTACTATGAACATGTCTGGATGACAACTTGGAGTTAAAGAAGGACTTAAAAAAGCAATTTGTAAGGTTGCCTTTCCTCCCTAACTCTTGTCCCATATTATCTTTTAGACCGTGTTCCATTCCCTAGTACCCTAACATCAGTGCACCATTCTGATTTAAGCTTCTGTTATGTTAATTTGTAAAAAGCACACTTTTGAGAAAGTTGAAGAACAGGTATGCAAAAATATGGGTTTTTTCATCTTTCTAAACAGTATACTTCAGCATGGAAAGATATGCCACTGTCCACCTACAAGAAGGTAGAGGGTTTCCTCACTTGGTGTAATTCCAGGATACTTTTTTGGGTGTCCTGAGCCACGAACTCTGCTTGTGTCATATCGCGATTGTGGCATCAGTTCAGAGCATGATCTAGTTGCATTTAGAGTTCAGAACTGCAAGATGCTGAGTATCTTGCTCCCATGCCAGTGCAGAAATAAGGCGCATACTTAATTCATCCCTGCAGTGTATAATTTTTTTATGAAACATCCTCGGAAAGGAGACACTGTCATGTTTTAACCCCAGCTGACAACTAGAATCACGCAGCTGCTTGCTCAGCCACCCTCTCTTTCCCTTCACCCCCAAGAAGAGTGAGGAGGAAAAAAGAGAGGGGAAAAAAGGAGCAAAAAGGAAGAAAACCCCTCAACTTCATGGGTTGAGAAAAGACAGTTTAATAAAAACAATAACAGAATAAAAGGAAAAATAACAATAATAATGACATGGGTCACTCTCACTGCCTGGTGAATTGGCACTGTCCTGAGCAGTGATCATGGATTCCTACCCGCTGGCTAACCCCCATTTATATACTGAGAATGATATTTATGGTATGGAATATTTCATTGGCCATTCCATTCTGCCTATGCTTCTATGGGAAGCTGAAAAAAGTCTTTGAATAGTGTAAACATCACTTAGCAACAACTAAAACCAGTAGGTATTATTGATATTCCTTTCACAACAATCACTAGAATGAAAATGTACTCTTTCCCAGCTGAAACAAGGACAGACCCATTCTCACAAGGGCAAATAAAGGACAGATGTACAGGTGATACGGGGCTAAATTCTGACACCAGAGCTCTGTATGGCAGTACTTCCGCTCTTCTGAAGGGTTGTGCACAGTGAGGTGCTACTCACCTTTAGAGCAGTTTTCAGGATTTAAAATTAAGCACTGGTCTTGCAGTGAGTCTGTGAACTTGCTCTTCATGCATGTGTTCTGTACATTCTTCCTCAGCCTTAGAGGTAGGGAGAATGAAGGGTTTTCTTACTGTTTCTGTCCTGTTTCTGAACATCAGGATAATCAGATATAAGAGGGTTCAGATGGACATTAGTCAATATCATTGTAATTCCGGAAAACAAAAATCCCCACTGTTAGTGACTTCTGAATGACTTTATAAATATCACTGAAGAGGTTTAAGAAAAGTGAACTCCTAAATAGCTTCCAGGAAATAACATGCCATAAACTCCTCAAAATACTTCAGGGGTAGTATTTTCAAGTATTAGAATTAGGTGTTAACTATTTGAAATAGAAACGGCTAAGTATTTCCCAAATACTGCATTTACTTATTATATTACAATTTATTTTAAGGAAGTAGGTTGAATAGTTAACAAATTTTCTTACTTGTTGCTTATGAAATAACTTGCAAGAATTTCTATGGATATTTTTATTCTATCATTATCCTATTCCTGTACAACGTCTGTTTGCAACTCATGACAACATTAAATCTAAAAGCATCAAACCTGGGTAACTTTTTTAGATGAACTGCAAACTTTATCCATAGATGCAGTAGCAATGCTCTAAGTAAGCTGTTTAACCTGATTGTAGTATAGGTTATATATTGCTTAGGGCTGACTTTTCCTCCTTGCCCAGTCAAGTTTTGTTAACCTGAAAATAGTCTGCCATTTTGAATTTACCATCAGCTGGAGAAGAGTGTGTTTCTTGCCTGGGGCTCAGATGCCTCCTCCCATTAGTGTTCACACCTCAGCCACCATGTGCCTCTAGTAATCACTGAATCTCACCAATCCTCACAAAGGAAAGTCTATAGGATGGCAAGTTAGTGAGTATAAAGAATGTATTGGTCCTTTTGTTAAAGAAGGCTAAGAGTTATCAAATGAAAGAAGTGATATACAAAGGAAAGCCAATGACAGCCTACATTTGTTGTAAGAATGAATAACATTTAATTGTTTTTTCTTTAAAAAAAAAAAGAATACTTTCCATATTACAAATCTCACCAAAAAGCTGGAAAAGTGCGTATGTCCCTTCCCCACAATATAGATATTGATATGTACGTATAACATATGAAGCGAGAAACACAAGATCTAAATTTAGTGGTTTGAACAGGGAGATCATTTGGATTGTATTCACAGCACACTCACTGCAAGCAAGGTTTCACTTTGCCTTTCTCCAGCTCAACATTCTCATCTGTAAAACTGAGATGCTGCCTACTTGCAAGCTATAAGGTTCCATCTGCTTATGTTTTCTAAAACATGTAATTTACCTCATGAGGAAAAAGCTGAAGTATTTTTATGGAAAATAATTTATCTGCACGTTTCCAAGGAAGAGAAAGCACACACTTTTTCCACACTTGCATGACTCTGCTAGCTTTGGGCACAATCACACCTTTAGCGACAACTTTAAAGGCAGTAAAAAATCTTTGAGTCTAAACTGATGTCTAAATTTAAACTCAATACCGAAGTGTAAGTGCTCAGAGGACAAATGAGTTTTACAAGGTGAAATGCTGGACTGACCTTGAACATGAAAGCAAAGCCCTTACTATTAGCACAGAAAAATATTAGAATCCAAGACTTTGCTTGAGAAGTAGAACTAATTAGAGAAGATTAATAGAAATGAGGCATGTAATAGCTGGAATAGGGCATGACTGCAGTATGAAAGGCTGAATCACTGGACCTATTATTGAGGTCAAGATCTTTACAACACTATAAGTTTTTTAAAGGCAAGTGACAACTTTTGCAGATGTTCCTGTGGCAGCTGAAGGTTCATTAAAACATCCAAGCTCTGTTCCGAACATAGGCCATTCTCCTGCGTTAAGACTGTTTTTCAGCCTTGATGTCAGGATATATTTCTGAGCATGGGGTCTTATTCAGGACCGTGTTCACATTCCCACTGCTCTGCAAAGGGTCCTGAAGAGATAGTCACTGAGTTTGCACTAGAGTGGAAACATAGTGGAGATTTTGGATTTTTTTAAAATAAAGCTAGTAACTTTTTTTTTCTACCCCCCCCCCACCAC